>BQMF02000323.1:0-517853 GCA_027922465.2 Turritopsis dohrnii
TTTGAGAAACTTTCTCACATAGGCACTGTTAAATATGAAGATTTTTACTCGAGTCTCAAGAAAAAGATTTTAATCACTACTCAAGAATATGAAGATTTTAAGGTTGAATTTGAGAAACGTGGTGTGTTACGATGTTGGATTGGTTAAAAGAATATAACTTGGCTGATGTTGTACCGTTTGTTGAAGCTTTGGAGAAGACGCGAGAATATTATTATGGAGACGATATCGATATGTTGAAGGATGCTGTATCTATTCCTGGAATTTCGATGACTTATGTTTTGAACAAAGCGTTGAAAATGAAAAAGAAAGGAGAGCCCGATTTGTATGCACCCGGACAACCTTGTACGTGTAAATGTTCGAAGGAATGTTATAAACAAGGTTGCAAAGACTGTTCAAAAATACGGAAAGATTGTGAGGCGTGTTCCGAAAAACAAAGCTTACGAGTTGTTGGAAAACCGGTATGGTTGGTGGCCCGAGTATTTGTGTTTTCCAGATACGCCGGAAAGAGGTGTGTCAAAGATACGACCTCATAAATATAAAGACGCTAGGGATTGTGAGTCTGTTGTTGGTTTTGATGCGAATAGTTTGTATCTGTTTTGTTCGGGGCAGGAGATGCCCTGTGGAAAAGAGAGTTACATCGAGGTCGAAAATCCTACAGATCCGGAGTATTTGAAAGAGTTTTCCGAGGGTGTATGTGACGGTTCTATTTTTGGTTTTTGTCAGGTAGATATTCATGTTCCGGAAGGGTTAAAAGCTAAATTTGAAGAGTTTTCACCTCTGTTTGTTGTCGATAAAATTCCTGAGAGATTAGTACCTCAACATATGAAGGATTATCAAACAGCTACAAATAGGATGAGTATCAAAGGAACTAAAAAGTTATTGGGGGTTTGTAAGGCAAAGAAGATTTTATTATATACACCGTTGTTGAAGTGGTATATAGATCACGGTTTGAAGGTGACTGGCGTATATAAAATTCTGAAATATACAGCGAGCAGGCCGTTCAAATGGTTCCCTAAAAGAAGTAACCGATGCGAGACGAGATGGTGATTCGAACCCTGCATTAAAACAACTCGTGACACTCATAAACTGAAAGGTAATTCGTTCTACGGTAAAATGATTGAAGATCTCGAAAAACATACCAATAATACGTACACAAAATCGAGGAGAATGTCGATAAGGCGTTCAGAAGCCCTTCTTTGACGATCTTGAAGTCATTAATGAGACGTTTGAGATCAAAGAGAGAAAACGTCAAGTCAATATAAATCGACCTTATCAATGCGGTATCGCCGTGTACCAATTTGCTAATTGAGGATGCTTGAATTTTACTATGATTTTCTCGATAAATATATAGATAGGAAAGATTTTTGAGCCTGATTCAAATGGATACAGATAGTATGTACATGGCTCTTTCGTCTAAGTCGTTGGATGATATCGTTAAACCCGAACTTAAGGATTATTATTTCAATCAGGTAAAGCAAAATTTTTAAGTACTAGTAATATACCATATAGAACACCGGGTTTATTCAAGGCGGAGTTCAATGGTTTACGCGAATGATTGCGCTCACCAGTAAATTTTATTTGGGAGAATCAAGATTTATGTAAGTCAAAATTTAGTTGTAAGGAATTCAAAAAAGAACAAATGAAATGAGTTGGCCAGCGATACAAAGAGCTTTGGATGGTAGTAAGGACATGGCTCAAATACAGGGTTTAGGTAATTAATCTAAGATCGTACGTACACACATAAATAAACTAGGTCTCAGCGCTTATCATGACAAAAGAATCGTAGCCGATGATGGATACAAACCAAACCTCTAGACTATATCGAATTTCATTCACGATAACAACTTATGTACGCGTTTTCAAGTGTAATAATGTCATGGGGAAATCACTTATTTTCACCGTTCAAAACTATAGTAATTCTCGATAAAATTATGAATATCGAAAAGTGGGCCTATATTGACCCTCACCTACTACTCTTTTCAAATTCATTATAGATGTCCTTTGCATTTGCACCTTCAGCTACTCTGATGTTCAAAATGACAGCCATCTTTTGATTGAAAACCAAGATCCGGTTAGCGAACTCTAGATCTTCTTCATTCCCTGTACGTTACAACATAAACTTCTTGTGCTCCTGACCATCATACTCCATTAATAACACCCCTCCAACAGGATCTGAAGATTCGTTTTTTGACTTTGTGAGTGCATCTCTCATGCATTCAGCCACATCTTTAGTAGCATTTCGTGAAGCCTCCATGAAGATGTTTGGAAAAATTGTCCATTCTTCAAAATAGTCTTCATTGTTTTTAATCAAATTACATTGAAAATAGTTGTTACACTGCTCTATCCATTCAGATGACGACATGTCCTCTACCTGGTCGGTTGAACGGAAGCAACAGAAATTACTTCGGAATTCCATTGGTTCATTATCTGAAGGCAATTCTTCAATACTTTTGTGAGCAATGATGGTGTAACCCCTTGATGATTTATGAGTATGAACAAGTTTCTCTGTAAACAAATAAAGAAAAACTATGAAGAAAATTTCGTTCTCCAGCCACTGAGGTTAAATATTTTTATATACGAAAAATTCATCTTCTCCTCAATCCTCAATTTACTTCTCTGGATCTCTATTTTCCTTTCCAATACGCATTTTTTTCCAAGCATACTTTATAATAGATAGATAATTTTCAGAAAAGTACTTCTTCAAGTAGTTACCAAAACTATTTACTTTCACAAATCTCAAATTTCCAAATATTTTGTGAATAATGATATTGAAATGGGTGAAATTCCTTCATTACAAAGTAATTTTCACTTACCGTTTATTGAAACTTCTTTTGAAGACAGTTTATAGATGATACCACTTTCATCTTGATATTCCAAAACACATCTATATATTTTCTTTTTGTCCAAATCTTTGATAAGAATATAATCATAACCATTATAACTGTTTGTCTCTACTTTCTCTCTCTGCCTAAAGTCAATCTTTTCTCTTGTTGTGTTATTGCTGCCATCATGGTTGTTGGTGATTGTTTCTAAAACCACTGAATCACAGTGTTGAGCGAAACTTGTAGGAACTTCAAATATGCAGCGATCAATCTCCAAGGAACAAACATTAATGGAATCTTTCAGAACAATGCCATCCTGCAAATTTGCCACTGAAATGACAAATATATCAGCATGATGTTGTTGGTGAATCACTATTCTTCATCTTCACTACTCTGCTAATACAAAATTTTCTAACGCTAATTTTCCGAACACCAAACGTTAACCTTGTCTGACAATTTGGTGGGCATAAGAACAAACATATTTATAATTATAGTCATAATAATAATAGTTTTGCACAGTCCTATAGTCCTTTTGTAACAAATTATTCTTTCTTGTTAGTGATATTAAAAAGCAATTGAATTGCAACCTTACTGAGTATTAATTAATTATTGAGTTAATTAAAGTTAATAATGCTTTACCTTTTACATTATGTAATGGTTGCATTTGGCCTTTTTCCATCAAAACACATTTCAATGACACCTGTTGATATTTGGACACGGCTTGGATATATAAGATGATTTTCATCTCTTAGAAGAAACAAATTAGACATCTTGTCTTTCGTTAGGATTTTGATGGAAAAATGGAAGGTATTAGCTAAGGCGGTTAATATCAATTTGAATTGTTCTCTGCTGTGTGTAAGTCTCACATATCCATCTTGTACGTATTTCTCGATAAGCTCCAACCCATCAACAGCAACAACATGTTCCTTATACCAATCCAAATGATCACTAACTTCTTTTATCATCTCTTTAAATACTTTCTGTTTATCCATAAACAAGTTCTTCTCTTTGAGACATTCAATGAATGAATGAATAAGTGACCATTCTTCTGAAACTGTAACAGGCACTGTCGCATTGTATCGATTCTTCTTTTCCTCCTCCATGAAACTGACATTATTCCTATAATTTCAAAATCAATAGAATAATGCTGAGTCAGTTAAAAATTGATAATAGAGCTTTATATAAGACGAAAAGTTTCACCTAAAGATGCTGAACAAGTTTTCATTAAAATCTAAAAAAAACATTAACTGTTATCTTTATCATTGATTTAAATTTAAGACAATCAAAAAGATCATTGACTCATGAATCATACAGTTTCAAAATAGGGAAATAATAATGGAAAATTGCACCTGATCACTAATTATAGATGCCCTAACCATAGATGCCATTAAAGGTTTCTTTATTCTAAAACATCAGCCAAGAAAAAATAATACCTTGTTCGGTATGATCAGTTTTGTTTTTCCCATTCTCAATTTTCGCCACCAAATCATTTTTATTTAGGTAAATCAGCACTGATCTCAAATACAACCAACCTCTCTTTTCATGAGCTGTAGATTCAAACCATCTTTCTAATATCTTTAGAAGTCTTAGCTTAACCTCATTTGGATGATCAACACAGATGCTTTGAATATCATGGTAATCAAGGAGAAAATGGGATATATATCTCCACTCTTCACAAGCATCTGCACAAATGGTTGCAAATATCTGTGTGCGTTCACTTGCATCATCAAGCTGTTCATCATCACATATACCTGAAAATAAATAAAAATTATGAAACTATGTAAACAATATATTTTCACTAGTGCTTCCATATTTTTGCATTTAACTGGTAGATGACAGCACACTTGAGCATCAGAGTTCTTGGGTTTATTAGGGTGCATCTGAACTAAAACTAAACCTGAAGAGCCAGTTTGTTGATGTAGTCGTCAAAAAGGACAATGTGAAGACCCTCAACCAGATCTAAGTAACACCATTGTGACACTGGAAATACGCAATGACCATGACCAAAGCAAAAGCATCGGTAAGATCATAAACCTGTGCTGTACGTAACCATCATCACAGGAAGCTTGAGCCAGAGACTGACTCTCAGATATGGACAATGACTCTCAGATATGGACAATGGCCATATTGTCAGAAAAAATGTGAATCTTAGAAATGCACATCAACTACAACAATAACAAAAGATTCTTTAATATTAATTTAGAAGTTGCTAAAGATTTTCTAAACCAATAAGCACCCCACACACCAAAACTGCAACCTGAGGCATCTTCATACACATGCAAAACCACAGACGTTTGAATGGTTGACTGAAGTACTGAGACCTGTTCCAACAAAGCATTAAGTCAAGTCAAGTCACTTTAGATGCTGAAGTGAAGGAAATGCTAGTGAATGACACTGACACATACGGAACATAAGGCGTCTGCAACATGTTTGTTAATATGACTAACACATTTGATAAACCGGAAAGAAATCCGGAGCTTGAACAAATTTTCCAAATTTGTCAAACAATCCATACCTGAACCACATGAGAGATATGGTGAGGACTGAATATCCTCTATAGGTTTATAGTTGTTAAGTTCTTAAGAATCAAAGGTTACTGATATAGATAAATCCATCAGTCTTCATAGGAAAATCCAAAATGAAGATTGCCTTTTTCTAAAAAAGTGCCCTTTGGATGTTCATAATGTACCGTTTTTTCCCTTCCGCCGGATGCTGCCTTTCCATTCTAGGTTAGACCCAGCAAATTGGTAAGCCATCGAATACAGAATGGTGATAACAGTCTTGAAAGGATTTCCAAGGAACTGGAGGGATTCACAACATTATCAACATAGCCTGACATAGGACTCTTGCTTACCACTCATACTTCTGATGCTGTGCTCATAGGGATTCTGGGAGGATGGTAAAACTTTAACTCTCTGTAGACGAAAAATGACAAACAAAGAGAAACAAAAACACCCATTGACATTTCTAAACACATTGTGATATAAATAAAGCGTATCGATAATAATAAAAACTTTATATTGAACAAACCTTTTTCATGGAATGGAGGAGGTTGCACATCTTTTGGGTTTATTGAAAGATACTTCATTATAATGTCATACATCTCTTTCTTTTCGGAAAAATTTGTCATCATGTACATCACACAATCCAGAACAGGTCTGTCATATTGTGAAAGAAACTGAAATTTTCGTCCAACATCCATTTTATTCTGGAATAGTCTTTCGCAAAACTTTTTCCCTTCTGACAGGTTGCCAGAGAAACATTGGTCTATGACGTAGGCAAACATTCGAAAATCTAAATTGAGAAATAATCTTAGAACTTTCACAACCATGTATAGTTTAGAAGTTAAGTGTTTTCAACATCTATCAGCCAAAATAAAGTCGTTAACTGAACAACTTATAATGCTTGAAAGGACACAATTCCACATTTCCTATTTCCATAAAATCACACCTTGCTGGCAACCTTCATATATTTTATCATTTTCAACTTTTGATACCAAATTTTCTTTCTTCAGGAAAATCAGTATTGATTTCAAATGCAACCAAGTACTCTTCTCCGCAGATGCAGATTGGTGCCACTTTTCTAATATGTTTTGAAGTCTTTCTTTTACGTTATCAGGAAAATCTGCGATAACAGTTTGAATGACATTAAAATGTAATAAGAAATGACCAATCAATCTCCATTCCTCGGAAGCCTCTTCACAAATTCTTTTAAAGATTCGATTACGGTTGGTTGCATCACAGAGATATTCTTCATCTCCGTCATCTAACAATAAAAAACGGATTTAGTCTATAGCTTCACTCCACAACACATGAAACATTTTATAGACTACTTTTTAAATAAGCATCCTTTCTTTCAAACTGCAAAAGTATCTTCTCACAAAATTTACTGAAAGATAAGCTTGTTATTAAAAACAGCACTAATAAAATTTTCTGTCAGCAGTCATGCCAAACTTAGTTCATTCACAAAGTTTCAAAAAGCAACTCTTAGGAGATAAATAACACTTGAAAGATGTTTAAAAATTGACGCCAAAACAGTTGAACATGAAAATACCGTAGACTATTAACTATATGACAAGCAATTTAAGTTGAAATCACAAGATCACAAGTTAGGGTGAAATCTCCACAATCAAGAATCTCTTCATTTTATTTATTCTTATTCTGAAAAAATCAAAAATCAGGTTTCAGCAGCACCATTTTGTGGAGCTCAATAAAACTGATCAACAATGAATATCTCATCACTAATAGTTGTTACTATTTGGTTCTTGATATATTTACCTCGTTGCATTCAGTTAATATACAGTTTTCACACTGTCATTGTGTTAATTTAAATTTTTGTGTGGACTTATATGGTGCATCAATTTCATAACACAACTTAACCTACAATTTTGCATGACAGACAAACTGAAAGATAAAGAGATAGAAATATTATAGAGGGACTTTTCTACAATGAATGATGTTATATTCTTTTAGCAAAACTTCTTTACTTCTTTAAGTGAAATTAACAAACCTTCGGTGATTGAAGAATGAAGCTGCAAGTTCTCAGGCTCAATAGAACGATCAGCCTTAATCATGGCAACCAGATCTGTTTTTTCATTCTCTGACATATTAATCAGCATGTGCATCATACAGTCAAGGAAAGGTCTATCAGACCGAGTACCAGCTGCAAATTTTCTTTTAACCATTGCTTCATCATATTGCAATAACTTCTGATAGATCTCTTTTCCTTTAGCAGAATCACTAGAATACTCCAACTCGGCATGATAAGCCAGCATACGAATGCCTGAAAAAAAATTCATTATAAAAGCCCATTATTAAATCATATTTTTAATGTTGCGATAAAGCAATCTTATATCAATTTTCAAATGCTTATTACATCTTATTATTCCACGTGTACACTTGCTGCTATGGCAGAATCGTTAAAGACGTTTAAAATTACTGAAATACTTTTTATTTTTCTATCCATCGATCCCAAGATCCATTGAACTATTCAAATGGTATTATTATCTTAATAAATGAAGCAGGTGTGAGAAATTTGTTTAAAAGAGAAAACGATATTTTGTGCTATAGTGTATGATATGTTATGTGGTTAGAACTTTTATGGTTTTTTCAAAATAAGTTAGATAATTTCCTGGATAAAGCATAATGAATAATGATAATCATTGTATAATTTGTAATGGTGTTGAATGTAGCAATGGTTTTTTTTAGAAAACCCATCACTCAAATCTGTGAGTAACATGCTTGTATGAGCTTCTGAAAGACAAAAATTAAAAGACACCAGTGCATCAGATTTCGTTGATCTGCTGAAGATTTGAAAAGGAACCATTTAAGGTAAATGATAATATGGTGTCAAACCCTTTTAGATTTAAGTAACACTGATGCCCACACAATACTTCAAAGGGAGAAATTTCACAGGGTATTAAATTTCACAAATTTTTTCAGTTATCATCAAAACTGCTATTCTAATTTTACAAATGTTAACAAAGTCAAGAGGGCAAAGAAAAGGTACGTTGAAGTCGTCGATGGGAAAAAAACATCAATAACAGAGAAGAGTAGGGAGACCATCCTCAAGTCAACAAGAATCAGAAAGATTGACAAGATCAATTTCAGAGCCATATATTAAACAATTTTGCGAAATTTGTCAAGTAGCAGGTGGCCAGATTTGAAAAGTGGAGTTGAATCAACAGGAAAGGGTAGCCTTAGCTCATGCCGATTTTATATCCAGAGTATTTGGAAAAGGCGCACTTCTTGCATAATTTAGCTCATTATACTATTGATATAATATCAAATGGAACGTTGTCTGCAAGTTTGGCCGCTGAAAGTATTAAAAATTTTTGTTCCTAATGTAGCAGAGATGTTAAAACTTCATAGAGGTGTCAAAGAAATTACAAGGCAAAGGCTTTTATAGGAGGATGAACAAGATAACTAAGGCAGAAGATGCAGTTGCCAATGATGTAGTTTGCCATACTCATTGCTGGGAAAGTGCGGAATCTAAAGTCCATCCCAGACAAGAAAAGGAGGTTCATTTTGCCCTTACTTCATGAGAGATAGAAGTCATAA
The DNA here is from genome assembly GCA_027922465.2 of Turritopsis dohrnii. NCBI lineage: Eukaryota > Metazoa > Cnidaria > Hydrozoa > Anthoathecata > Oceaniidae > Turritopsis > Turritopsis dohrnii. Next base: position 8,882 of record BQMF02000323.1, read on the forward strand.
ACTTCGTTCAAACCCAATGGTAGATGAGGTTTTATAAGGCAGTGCTTCTTGAGAATGGTGAAAAAGAGGAGAATATAGCACAAGATTATAAAACAGCCATTGAGAAATTGTTACGATTTTTTTTACAAATGTTTATGTATTGCACACAAGATTTTGAAAACACTCTTTTCTTCCAATCTCATATTGCAGTCAAGGTTGAAATTCTGGAGGAATCAATACTGGATAATCGAGGATTATATTGATATAATGTCTGATACGTCACTGATATTTCTAGCCACTGAAACTTCCTTTGAACCATACCGACAAATTAAACTATCAAGAGATAGTGCTGAAAACGATATGCAATGGTTCTCAAATGGATGTTCCAACTTGGTCAGCATTTACTTCCATTCCTTCCAATGCTCGTCCACCGCAGTCCAACTGAATGAAATAACCTCTACAGTGCCATTCGAACAGCTGGAAACTTGCAATGGGAATTGCTAAAACTAAGAAATCCTTCAATCATCAACTGTTTGCTAAAATGATACTCCTTCAGACAAAACCAGAAATAAAAAATAATTGTGTTTCGAATGGGAGAATTACATGTAGTGCTCTGTTTCCTCAAAGTTTTAGGAAAAATGATTGATGGAAGTAGATAAGACCAAGCTTTCGTGGAAGCTCGCAAGTCTCTTGAAATGCAATTTTTATGTTGTGAAGTCCAGTCAGGTTTGTATCTGTTTTTTTTTTTTAATAGGTTGCTCCCTGCAAGGCCGAAGTCACTACTAGGCAAAGAGCTACAAGATAAGAAAAGTTATGAAGACAGAGCAAGGTGGCGATAAACCTTGGATTTAAAAGCCTGTAGATCATACTCAGCAGGAAAACAACTATGAGAGAGAGAATTCCAGAGGCAAGCAGTCTGGAGAAAAAGCTAGACGAATAAAATTTCTTATGGCATGTTGGGACTTAGTGAGCTTGTTCTATTGCAATTACAATGTAAGGCAAATCCTTTTGATGCCTTTTGGAAATTTACAGCACTGCAACGATGGGCCAAAGCAAGGACGGAAAGCTTATGTATCGAGCATTAGAAGCTCATATGGTACTTTACTTTATACAGACGCTACGTTGAAAAGTTGGCGGAAAACCACATTCTTATTGAAAAGGATTTGCGAGATGCAATTGCAACAGCAACGACCAACTAATGGAAATTATGGAATTATGGAATGCAGGAAAAAAGACTGAATAGAATGAAAGAAAGAATAGCAACAAAGATTTAATTGATGTATTGAAGAAAGGAATTTCCTAAGAATCCAAAAGAAACTTGAGGATCAAATGCAACTTTAACAATGCTCTTATTGAAATTACATGCTGATGTTTAAAACAATACTATTACTCATCACAACCTCAAGACATCAATGTTGGGAGCTTCAACTTGAGAAACTGAATGCAATGGTCTCTTATTTTTTGACGTGTTAAACAATGCACGATTGACACCTGTGTATTTATTGCAAATGATCAAGGTGAAGGAAATAGATGGACAATCATGAGAACGGTTACAACAGGGTGATTTTAGCATAAACAAATCTTTAGTACCATTTTTCACATTAGGAACAGACCATGCTTTGGAACAACAAAACCGCAAGATGAAAGTCCAACAGCCGAGCAGTTCTTGATGACGTTTTCATGACAGCCGGAGAAATTTCTTTCCTATTGGACGATTTTGCTGGCCAATATGATCTTCGTCATTCCAGCAACACAAAAGAATACTACCAATTAAGTGGATCCAAGAACAAAAGAATATCGGAAAATACCCAAAAGCATTCATGAATTTTAGAAACGCATAATCTCTCTTTTGAAAACACAAAGGAGCCATCACATGCTTAAACCGTAAAGTTTATTAATGTAGGAAACACTGGTATTAGTAAATACAACTTTTTTATCGAAGATGGTTTAATAGGAGAAAAGTCGATCTGGGATCCAATTGCCATAGCCAAAACTCCAACGTTTGTCTGTAACAATAAGCAAGTAACTATCACAGTGAACAAAGATTTGGTGAACCTGAAAGAAGAAAGCTGTCAAGGTGCATTACGTTCCAGACCAGGATTAGATCTATGACATTATTTGGAAGAGATTGATCTGTTTGTTGTACTGATGTCCTTGTTTGCTGATGATGGTTCTCTTCACAAGACTGTTGATAAATCTACTGTAGCATCAGAAATGAGGAAGCTCTATTCCAAAGAATCCGAAGAAGGTGTCATAATTGATGAGGATTTATCACAAGAGAAAGTCATTATTATTAAAACTTATTTCATATATACATAGTTTAAATGGCGAATTTGTTTTCAAACTCATAATCTTTAATGGTATGGCTATTGATCGAATACAGCATGAATCTTTTGGATATGACGAAGTGAGAGTGATGTTTGATCGCTATCTGAAGACATCATTGAACACCAACATTGGTTATTCAACAGTCTATCAAATGCGTGATGAGATCAAAATTGGCAATTTGGAAACTAAGAAATTTATCAAAGATGTTAATTTTTTGTCACTGTATACGTCACCACTTGTGAAACAAACATTCCAGATCTTGATCCTGCTTTATCCTATCACAATCAAGAAGAAACTGATACAAGCATTGTTTTGCATGCGCTTGACTTGACTCAAAGGTATCCCTTTTTGAATCTTACAATATCCTGCCCAGACACGATGGGCACGATCTCTTCATTCTACAACATTATTTTGAGGAATTATGCAGCACAACATTCATGACATGCCTGTAAGGGCCTTGGAACAGAAGTGGGGCAATGTCCGAAAAGGTTAACTTGGTTTTCATGCTCTTGGCCTTTCAAAATTGAAATTCTGGGAAACTTTCATGGCTTTGCCAAAGAATACTCTAAAAGTGTTTTGAAATTTTGGAAGTGTGTTACACAAGGAAACTGATGAACATATTTTGTCTTACAACATTACATGAAACAGGTTTCTAGATGCATTACGTTCCAGACAAGAATAAAATCCACAACATTATTTGGGAGAGTTTGAGCTGTCTCTTGTACCGAGATTATTGTTTGCTGCCGATGGTTCTCTTCACAAGACTGGTGATAAATCTACTGTAGCATCAGAAATGAGGAAACTCCATTCTGAAGAATCCGAAGAAGTAGAAAAAGGTATCAAAACTGATGAGGATTTGTCACAAGAGAAAGTCATTATCTTTGATGGTATGACTATTGTGAATAAGATCAATATTAAGAAATCGAAGATTGAAACATGTGCAGATTTCGCTGAAGTCTTTGTAGATTCAATACAGCATGAATCTTTTGGATATGACAAAGTGAGAGTGGTGTTTGATCGCTATCTCAAGACATTGTTGAAAACACAAACAAGAATTGGAAAGACTGGAGGTTATTCAACAGTCTATAGAGTGCGCGATGAGACCAAAATTGGCAATTTGGAAACTAAGAAATTCTGTCATCAATAGAAAGTTGCTAGCGCTTTATCAAAGATGTCAATTCGTTGCCACTGTATACAGCACCACTTGTGAAACGAACACTCCAGATCTTGATCAAGAAGATGCTGTCTGTGACCACACTTGGAGCTTTAAGATGGCATCTATTTTCATTGCATCAGAAGGAATCAAACAAATTACCACCAACCCAAAAAGCCTTCGACCAGATGTTAAAGCAGTAACATTACAGTGTTACAGTAGAAATCATCACAATACAGTCACCTCAATTGTCAGATACAAATGAATAAGGTTGGAAATGGGATGATACTAAGGGAAAATTTGATCCTGTAACGACAACGAATCCAAATGCTCCAGACTAAATTATAGGACTAACTTCATGTGGTTGCAAAACAATCTGTCAAACAGATCAATGTAGATGCAAGAAGCATGAACTTCTGTGTACAGAAATGTGCTGATGTGTTGAAGATTGTGAAAATACAGTTTGTGAATTGGAGGAAGCTGATTCATCTGAGACTCAGACGATTATTATTTCAAATTTTAACAGTTGACTGTCAAAATAAGGAAGATACATAGACATGATGCCATTAACCAGCATATGCTACAAAGAGTCATTTTTGCGTGAACATTTAATAAACTATAGGCTCTAAAACAACAATTTTGAGCACAATGCAAAAAATACGGATCAGGTTCTAAAACTTCTTCTGATGAATATTTTACTATGAAACTTTCAGGGCCTATTAACATAAAAAATTATCTTGTTTATGTTGAAATTTTATTGTGGTCTTACCTTTACACAGTATTTTACAGACCGACACATGAAAATTGACTTTGGTCTGTAAATTACGCACAATTGAACAAAGGATGCTGATTTTTTATAAGCAAAAGAGTTATGAATTAATTTAGTCTATAGGTGTTACGTATAATGTATAAAAACCAGGCTTTTCACGGAATAAAAAGCAACGAGATTGAAGAAAAGGTCTGGTAAATAACACATTGCGCGCAAAAATTTAGGCAAATCTCTCTCGTAAATCAATTTTGACGCGCGCGATTTTTAAATTTTGCTATAAACACTCGTCAAAAATGAGAATTACTCAGGTCTTTTCAAACATTCAGACAACTACAAAAATTATGTTCGGCACCCTTAGAAAGTTTCAAACTTCCTCTACCTACTTCCATATTGGAATCAGCCGATTTGCTTGTACTAGGAAAGTAGGCGGAGCCACTCCGAACACTAATAATGTAGAATCCTAGGGGTTCTGACTGACTTTCCTTTCGCCACTACCCCCATTCCTCGAAGACGAAAAGTTCGGTAATATACCACTAGTTTCAGTCAGACTAATTTCCATTTTTTATTCAATATGGTAAGCGATAAGAACATTAAGAATTTTTACGATACGATCGCTAATTGGTGTTTCGGAAAGCAAGTTGAAGAAATGGAAATCAGAGGTGAACTTAAAACCATCATATTCCACCATTGAAAACGATGTTTTTGACACCACCATTTTAGAAATCCTAATTGTGTTAGTTAACCTGCGAGGGGAGTTTTAAACCATCTTCTTTAGTTTCCTCGTGGTCAATGGCAATTTTGTGAGCTTTTCCGTTGAAGTGACGTGTCACAGTATGCTTTGTCACATTATTCGTTCCCTTTACATATTGTAACATTGCCTCTGCTCTGTAACATTGCCTCTGCTACCTCTCCCTTGCAGGTTTTATCTGCTCGAATAACAGCTTCATTCCGAGCACAAACTTTGCACCATACAAAGTTAACATAAGTAACACCATCTTTTACTTCTGTTTTGTACCCGATAACTTTGGATTTTTGCCAACCCAAAAATGTTTTTAACTTTACAGTTTCCTTTCGACATAGATAGGTATATTTTCTGTTAATAATAAGTTTACAGGCTGGTAATATATACAATGTTACAACAATTTTCAGAATGTTAAAAACAACGTAAAAACGTTACAGTTTCTATAATTAAATAATGTTAAGTGGATATTCTCGTAAACTCATAAATAACAAGGAAAACTCGTAGAAGATCAGGGTGATCTTATCATCGAGAACCTATTTTGCTTGTTCTTGTTGAGATATTTTTTCAGAATCTAATAATGTACTATATAGGTAATCTTTAAAAATTCATTGGCAAAAAGTGTGTTAAAAATATTTTTCCATGTTGTCAGTATGTAGGAGGAGCATAGCCTTAAGTTTTTGCTTAAAGTTCATATAAGATTTGCAATCCAGTGGAGTGTTTGTGGAATCTATGAGGATATTCCACAGGTGCGGTGCACGAAAAGATATACCGAATTGCTTAAGTTTATTGCGACAATAAGGTTCAGATAACATTCTCGCAAATCTTGTTGTGTACTTGTTTGTTGGTTTTAATTTGTACAAATCATGAAATATGGGTGGTGCAGTCTTAGTTTTACATTTATACATAAAACAAAGAATTTGGTAGATGTTGATTTGATAAATAGTGAAGGTTTTCAGAGCGTCAAAGAGTGGCTTAGCATTTGTATAGCGGTCTTTAAAGACATCGTGGCAAAATAAAAATTTTACATCGAACTTTAGCACAATTAGAATGAAATTGCAATAGAATCTTATTATAATAATCCGCGATTGTGCATCCCACTTTTATTTTAGAGAGTGATATATTTGTTTAATTTTTACGGTCATCGTCCTCTTATGTGCGCGTAAAACCACGTAGAAGCGAGAGACACTTTTTTCACGATCATTCCAAAAGCACGTGGCATCATTTGACGTCAGTTTTTTATGATCACGGGGAATCATTGCATTGCATCCCCAATCGAACGCGACGTTTTTGGGGAAATATCTCAAGAACCAATAGGGATAACTGACGTTTTTTGGGGTCAGCGATACGGGTGATGGGGTGACGCATCATTTGGGCCAAAATTTTATTTGGTACTGCGGATATGACGTCATCGAAATCTTTGATCAGCGATATCTCTCTAACGGTTGGTCGTAGTGAAACGATCCCATACATTTTTTTGATCAGTTTTTCGAGCTCTACAATATGGTTACATTTTGCGTTTCCAATTCCTAAATTTAAATTTTCATCACGGGGATCGTTCACGGTAAAGGCGATTTTGACCCATCCTTTTCGAAGTTAAGTTTAAGTTCGGTAAAAAGTTTTTACCCGGGATACTAGTGTCTTCATAAACAAAAAAGAATCCGCTCACAACTCGCAGATGACAAAGTTATTACGTCATTGCTTTTAGACTCCCATACATTCTTTGAATGAAAGAAGAAGCAACATAGGAAAGAAAAAATAAAAAATATACCTTAAGGGAATTAATTTTCGCGGGAATTAATTTTCGCGGTTTTCGCGGTTTTTTGCCGAATCCGCGAAAATTAATTCCCGCGAAAAATTTGTATTGTCCTAAACCGCGAAAATTAGTTCCCGCGAAATTAATGAAAAATTTCGGTCCACAAAAGTAAATTCCCGCCAAATTTTCTCGCTTTTTGGAAAACGAAATTATCCTTGCTCTGGGGAAATTTCTAGGGATAAACAGTTATACAGAAAATACATAAATTACTGTAGAAAATATCTTTGATCAGTATATAACAAGTTTCCTAGTCGATAACGATAGTACATTTACAACATTTCCAAAGTCACTTTGTCGTTTATATGACTATTTTTTCTACTTCCTTTCCATTTTATTGCCATTTTTCGTACAAATAAGGAAACAGCCGCAAAAATGAAATCCCGCGAAATTTTCTATTTCCCTTCAACCGCGAAAATAAGTTCCCGCGAAATTTTCATCTGCGATAAAACCGCGAAAATCCGCGAAAATTAATTCCCATTTTTTCCGCGAAATTTAAAAAAAATAAAATCCGCGAAAATAAGTTCCCGCGAAAATTAATTCCCTTAAGGTAGTTGGTTTATGTAGGTGATGCAACTTACACCTCCAGTTGGGAACTGAAAAACCACAAGTTTTTTTCAAACTAATGTTGCAACAGTGCTACTTTTTATTAATCTGGTGAAAACATATATTGATCTGAAAGATTTACTAAATTCAATTGATATGGATGATTTAGTCGAAGCAATTTTATTAGACGATAAATCCAATGAGGAAATTCGTTTTGATCAAAGTATTTCCTAAATTTCAATTTTGTGTTGATAAATTGCCAACCCTAATAATCATAACAATTATGTATATTAGTCAGGTAGCTACTTGCAAAAAAAATTGGAAATGAGAGGGACAATGTAAAACTACTTTGAACTGTTAGATATCATCCCTTAGAACTAGAAAATCATTACCGGAATATCTGAAATTATTTACTGGGCGTGTCCAGTACGATTTTAATTTTGATGACGTCACACAATAAAACCAAAATTTTTTTCGAAATTTTTCAAGTATTATTATATCATTCGATAGGTTTTTTTATGCTGAATTAAAAGCCCAATTATGTCATGGTGTGATTTTGAACATAAAAAAAGTTATTAGGGATAAACGACTTGCAACTACATGGTGCTATTTCCTTTTCGCACCCCTCCCTCTCCTTCTAGGATGTTTTAGGGTCAGGCTTAGGATTATTTTTTTATCTCCGTGATGAAGAGCCAACTAGTAAAAAAATATGGCAGATACATTTAGTGGGGGGTGCGAAAAGGAAATAGCGCCCAACTACATTATGTACATTATTCACTAAGATTTCCTTCATTGTCACTATCGCCATCATCATTATCTTCATCAGAAGTATCATAATCAAATTTCAAGTTTTCGCATCATTCGCCACAACCACATAAATCAATGCATTCGAGGCCGTGCGATCGATACTCGCATACTTGGGTGCGGCATTTTGATTTCGAGCAATTACAGGAAATCAACTCGATGACGTCGACTGGTGCTGCAGGAAGCAACTTCCAGTTAATGGTTAAGACACCAGCCTCCATCTTCCATCCATGACCAATGGGACTTATCTCGGGATTGTTTTCGAGAGATCTCTCTATGACTGCTGTCACATATGACACTCGCTTGCAATGACACAGTAAAGCGTCTCTTGTTGGTGGTAGTTTCTGTGGTTCGGGAGCCTTGCGACTCGAACAAAACTTTTTGCAACGGGCTTTGTTGGTGTCATTGCATTTAACTGCGTACATATCATCGCAGCAGACAAACGCCTCTATGTTTTGGAGCAATATTGCATCGACGCCAAAAGAGTTCCCAAATGACGCAAAAGTAGCTTTGAATTCTTCAGAAGCTTGCAACAACTTAAATGCTGTAGTTTTTCCAACTCCATAGAACGCGCTGGTATAATCGTTACCAGTGAATGCGTGGAGTGCTGGTATCGCATGACAGCATTCAGGACAGGGCCCGCGCAGCGTTTATGAAAGTGAGGGGGGCAAAATATCCTCTTCTGAAGGTCAAGAAAATCATGAAACTTCGGTTTTCTAGATTGGCTAAAACACACTCACAATTTTAATTAGTTAAGCAAATATTTTCATGGGTAAAAGGTGTAAAACACGTGTCAAAAAGGTTTTCCTTAAAAATTTTTATCAATTCGCACGAACAGTCCAACACAGGTAGGTGAAAGTTCGCTGATGCGGATTAGAGTAACGCTATCATCCCCTTCCTCAGCCAATAGTTTGATTGATTGCAATTTTTGTTCTCTTTTCCGTGAGTACTCGATCAGAACAACGATTTCGGCGGTGACGTCCCTACCAGAGAAGCTTCATTTGTTTTGTGGTCATCTTCACCAATAGATAGATTCAATGAATGACAATAGCAATGGGTAAAGACCCCCCGCCGGTTCTACCGCCCCTGAGGGCTATTATATGGGGAGATGAAGATTGCACTATGACGATGTCATTAGAAATAGAACAATAGGAAAATCGCCTGGAAACGAGCAGCTGTTTATTAATAAAAGCATAATCATAAGAAAAGAGTGTTCGATAAAACATTGTTGTTTTTTTCCAGACATGTGTAATGGAATCTTTAAGCGTTCGAAATAATAGACGGGGGTTCAACATTTTTGAAAATAATAATTAGAAGATTTTTTTATTAAAACATTGAACAAAGATATCGAACGTAAATTTTTTTAAAACATTTTATTTAAAAGTAACAAGGGTTTTGTTTGTTTGTTGTTTAAATGATACAATGAATGATTTTTTTTTTCATATATTGCACCCCCTGAATATGTACTTTCGATTTTCCGATTTGTCTAGAAGGAAGGAAAGATGGCGGAGAAATTTTAGTTTGTTGTTGTTGGAATAGCGTGATTTTTCTTTTTGTGATAACTTGTTTAATAAATAATTTTATGTGCTCCGGTAAAAAAATAATTAATACTGAGTATCTTTAGAACATATTTCACTATCTTTTGGATTGTCCCCTTCTTTGTATGGTTTCTCATTTTTTTATGCAAGTAGCTGCCTGACTATATGTTTAAACTTTATCTGTTGAAACGAATGTAAATGTATTACGAGGTATAGTAGAACGTTTTTGTACAGGCTTCACGTAAAGCTGATTATTGAATTTTTTAGTCATCTGAGCCCTTTTTGTGTTTCATTGTCTAAATTTTGTTGTGCTTAATTAGTGTAACTAACGTTAAAACGTTGCCTTGTGGAATTAAATGTACTTTCAGTTAATATCAGTTCAGTTCCTTTATTTATTTTTTTTATTTTTTTTTGAATAACAGGCTAAAATTTATTTCAAATCATTAAAAATCATTAAAAATATTTTAAATAGTTCCTTTATTCCCTCGTTGGTTATCTAACTTTAGAAGAAAATTTGGATTGCTCCAATTTTCGCTCCATTTCTTTGTTATGTTTGTTAGAAAAAGCATCTGCTTTTGACAGCCTTTTAGTTGTATTTCAATATAATATATATTTATTTTTGGAGAAGAAATTATCCGTTTTGAATCATGAATTGTTTTTGTAATCATCTAAAACTTTCCATCTTTCAGCTTACTTCATCTTTGTATATGATGCTTTTACGACAAACGCATTTAATTTTTGAATTTATGTCAAGCTGAAATATCCAATAATACCTGCTGTCGCTGAGTTTGCAGCTCCAGGCTGCTTTATTGAAGTATTTAAATCCTTGCATAAAATTAATCCTCAATTTATGTGGGATACTTTCTGCCGAGAAGCAACAATGTTTAATCTGCGCTCTGGTAGTGTATTAAGGCCCTGTTAAGGCCCTGTTAGACGGTAAACTATTCGCTAAACTATTCCTAAAATAGACACAGAAAATTATTCTAATAATTTAGTTTATGTTCAAATACACTGATAAACTAATCAATAAACTAACACGATAAATTATGGGTTATAAGTGTAAGGTTCATTCATTCATCATGGAAGAAGCAGTTGAAGAAGTTTTAGTTTGTTCAATTATTGCTTGTATGGTATATAGCGAATCTTTTGAATTCCGGAAAACGAAACAGAAAATGTTGAGTGAAAGATTATTTTAGAGAACGTGACCATGGAGCATTTGACTTTTCAAGAATTGAAATTAAACGATCTATATCTATGTTCACCTTTTTTTAAAGCTTCAATAATTTTACCGTTAGCGTTAACACGCGCATTTTTCTTCATGTACAATTGTTACTTCATGTACTTATTGTTACGAATTTGTCCTAAACCGTTGCATTTACCTTTGTGCAACACGTGTTCGATTATTTAAATGTCGGTATTCTTTGAACTTTGCTAAACTATTCGGAATAAAATCAAAATGATTTGATTTTATTCGAAGCTAAATTAAACTATTTTTTTGCTTCTTTTAATAATTTTTGAATAGTTTACGATACAATACACGATAAATTATTTCGTAAATTATTCTATTTTAAGTAACTTTATGGAATAGTTTAGCGATTAATTTATCGTCTAACAGGGCCTTTAGATATAGATCGTTTAATTTCAATTCTTGAAAAGTCAAATGCTCCATGGTCACGTTCTCTAAATAATCTTTCACTCAACATTTTCTGTTTCGTTTTCCGGAATTCAAAAGATTCGCTATATACCATACAAGCAATAATTGAACAAACTAAAACTTCTTCAACTGCTTCTTCCATGATGAATGAATGAACCTTACACTTATAACCCATAATTTATCGTATTAATTTATTGATTAGTTTATCAGTGTATTTGAACATAAACTAAATTATTAGAATAATTTTCTGTGTCTATTTTAGTAATAGTTTAGCGAATAGTTTACCGTCTAACAGGGCCTTTAGAAATTCCCTCTTCTAAAGGAATTGCTGGTGTAGATTCGTTTCTTTTCCGAGCCACATTAGCCTGGAACCATTTGTCGGCTGAAACGAAAAAGGCAACAGGCTTGAATGAATTCAAGACTGAGGTCCGCCGTGCACCAATTTATTGCCAGTGCAAACTTTGCAAAGTCCTCTGAGATGGTCGTTTCTTTTATTTATTTCTCTTAATTATTTTTTATCTCTGTGTATTTCACATTTTATAGTTTTATGATTTTATGATTTTTATGATTTAATGTTGGTTTGTATTAGTACATTATGTAACTACTGTCTTTTTACCAACTTTAAATAAAGAAATAAATAAATAAAATAAATAAATTCTGACAAAATGACTGTCAAATTTGAAATCAGCACCTTTCAATTGTAATCCATGCAAAATTTCATGAAATTTGAAGAACTTTCGAAATTTGGTCCAAATTTGGTCCAAATTTGGCCCAAATTGTCCAATTTTAGTCAATTCTGACAAAATGACTGTCAAATTTGAAATCAGCACCTTAATGTAATCCATGCAAAATTTCATGAAATTTGAAGAACTTTCGAAATTTGGTCCAAATTTGGCCCAAATTGTCCAATTTTAGTCAAGTCTGACAAAATGATCGTCAACTTCGAAATCAGCACCTTGTCTAAATTGCACAATTTTAGTCAAACATGTCCTAAGTTCCTAGCATAGTCAGTCATTAGCTATTCTGAATAAACAAACAATCCGAAATCCGAACGGACTTTCCGAAAACAGCAAAAAAGTGTTAAGCGCTATTTCCACGACCACTTTTGATCGAAATATTTCGACGAAGAAAAAAGTTGAGGATGCGCATTGAATATTTTCTGCTTTTCGAGCGAAAAATTTCTTTTCTCTACTGTGCGAATGTGAGTTAAAATAATTTCACCTCCCTATCGAAATCGCTTTGCGAAAAAATATTCGTCCAATCAAAATGGTGAAAAATGTGTTGTATTGAATAGCAATTCCGTTGAACAATTCAGAAAAAAGAATTATAGCATATATGTGGTTGCTTTCGAACTAACTTCTGTATCTTTAATCTCCTATTGAATATGAAAACCAGCTAATTAAAGGAGAACGAACGTCAGAAAAAATTTTTTCGTAATATTCGTTGATATGACATCAGTATAGCCTATTCAATATAAAAATGATTTTTATTTTTCTATTTTTTTATTGTAAGGGGTCAAATTCCTTGTTTTTATATAAGTGAAAGTGAAACTAATTAGCACGGTTTATTTTGAAAACATGCTGCATAATGACGTCAATGTTGCGGCACAGCAGAACGAGAGCAGATGGCAACGTAGGAAGAGCAAGAAGCAGTGCGTAGTGAAGAGTGTTTGGATGACGATGAAAATTTTGAATATAGCTCTGATGAAGAAGATGATTGCCAATACGTTGAAAGTTATTCATGTGAACCGGAGTATTCGAACGAAGAGCTGCATTACGATTAGAACAACTTTATGACTCGTGTGAACCACGCTTAAGAACTATAAACTTATAACTTATAACTTATATTTTTTTTCAAGAACTATAAACTTATAACATGGACCTCGTGTTTTAATAAACTAAATCTCAACGGTTGAAACTAAATTCAGAATTTTTCCGAAAGCTGCGAAAAAAGTGCTAAATGTTAATAAACAAACTTACTGTTCTTGAATTTGAATTTCCTCGTCACATAGATAAACACGAATATGAAAAAATGCTTGAGAAAAAATCAACTAAAATCAAACAGCGTTGACAATAACACATAGAACTTATGCGATATTCTTCGCCAGAAACTGTAATTTTAGCTTTTCGAATTCATGAATAATCAGATACCATGCAAAGAGACAAATGAGTTGGTTAATACACATGCATGGTTAACATCACTGATAACATTGCATTGCATAACATTCAGAATGATTTCACGCATATCCGCAACACTGACGTCATATCACGGAAAGTTATTGAAAAGTTGTTTAGGGCTAATTTGGGACCAAGTTGAATGAATTTTGCAAAAAAAAACTTTGGAGGCTGTTACTGATGTTAAAGACTGAGAGTTAAGATGAAAAAAATATCTAACGTTCGTTCTCCTTTAAGTTCAACTTTTTTATGTGGAATTCTATGATCGAAATATTTCTAGCAGAAATTGTTCTCCTCGAAAATTTTCGATCAAAAGTGGTCGTGGAAATAGCGCTTTACATGGATAGATAGATAGAATGTGTAAACCAAACAATTTCCTACGCTTAAAAGCGCGGAAATTGAATTAACTTCATCAATAAATTCGATCATGAAAACTAAACAAACATGAAACGAAAGATTTTTTTTATATTAGCGACTCTGCGGGGGGTCTTCCTTCTAATAGGATAATTGCATTAACTATAATTGGGAGTTTGGGCACGAAGTTGGTTAGTTAACATGATAATTAGAATTGTCTCAATAATAGAAAGTTGTTAAATATGTATAAATAAATTAAAGTATATACAATTAAAAATCGACATCACGGATGGTTCCTACAACAAAAACAAAACTTCATTAGCCTGTTGTCATGGTAACGATAGGAAACTTTTCATTAAAATAGTCTTTTCCATCCAACCTTTTTCTGATAAAAACATTTAAATGAAATATTTACTTACTTTTAGTGTTGAAGAAGAAATTCCCTTATTCTTTTCTCCATGTCACGGTAACCTTTTAGCACACACGCCATATCATATGCAGTTCGTCCACGTTCATCTTTAATATGACGATCTGCTCCATGGCGGATGAGCGTTTCAACACATTTGAAATTACCATACCGTGATGCGAAGTGAAGTGGTGTGTAGTTTTCGTTCCTGTTATCTTGTATGTTGATAAGATGAGGTGCGGAGTTTATTAAAAAGGTGAGTGTATCTATAGTGTTATCATAACGTGTAGCATAATGGAGTGCTGTCCATCCACGGATGTCCGTCGCTTCTATCTCCGCACCTCTGTTTATTAATAATCGAGCAATTGAGAGTTGGTTGTAAGCAGAAGCCACCATTAAAAGTGTGGATTTAAAACCATCACTCCTCATCTTCACGATCGATGGATCCACCGTTAGGATGTTTTCGATGGATTTCACGTCATCACGTCTGATAAGATCTTGAAGATCTAAAATAAATGAAAAATAAATGATAAAATGAATGAAGAATAATCGAAATAAAAATAGATTTTAAATGGAAAGAAATTCTAAACAACTAATAATTAATAATTATAACAAATAAAAATAAAAAGTAAAACTAAATAAAACAAGATGCCCTTGCAGGCATAAGGATTTCTGCAAAATCAGCTGGATTATGAAAATAGAAAGACTATGACATTCTTGAAATTTAAAAAAGTTTGAATTATTTCCGCAATATTTATTAACTTTCTGATCATGAACTCCCCAAAAACTCCGGAAAAACATAATTGTCACTATGCAAAACTTTATATACCAATAAACACCAATAGATATGATGATATCCGAATGACATTATTTTGTTGGTACGTAGTGATATTAAGGATACAATGATCCATTAAGATAAGACAATGCTTATTTAATCTAAATGTTATGAATTTATATGAATTCAATATGTCTAGTCTATCTTCCTAATCAGAATTCCTAAATCACAAGCACAGAAAGGAAAACATAGATATTGTTCATACAAAATATATAATTACATACAAAGTCAATGTTCGTAACGCATACACTACAGGACATCATGAAAGCATATATAACAAACACAATACGAAACTTATATCAACTGCCAATAAATTAAATGAAGAAAATTTCAGATATCACAGCGATTCCGTCTTTCAAGTCTTTCAATACATACGGTCAATCTTCCTAATTAGGAAAAGACTTTCCAAAACACAAAAAGTAAACAAAGATTCAGATTAAGAAAATATGTAATCCAAACTTACCAAAATTAGCAAACATAACTGAAAGCAGAATTTTGTGCTAAATTATGTCCTGTAGTATATATTTAAAATTCACAGACAGTCAAGATAGTTTCCTGCTATCGTAAAAATGATATCATTTTCTGCATCATGATGCAGGCAGAAGGTAGACAGATATTGTTGTTGTTGGAGCTGAAGAGGAACTGAGCTGAGCTGTATGTATCCAGAGCTTAAATAACATTACAGCCCACACATGAAGCAAACGGTATTTTGTATTTAGAAAGGCTTAAAAGAATCCCAGACATCTTCCAAAAAAATAAAAGAATTCCTTTTCACACACTGTTTTTATAGAACATTGAGAACTTGTTTTTAGAAAAGAATGAACGCAGTAGAATCATTGTAAGATAATAATAAATTTTTACCCTTCACTTTCGGTTAATTGGAAGTGTAAATCTTCTTTTAAATCTATTCAGTCAATGTGGAAGTGCATGTGGGCTTCTTCGGTTTCTTCTACCATTATGCGACAGCGTGCAAATGTAAAGTCGAAAAATACCCGGATGATGACATGGCGGAAATCCAGCCAATAAACTAGCGCTATTAAAGTTAAGACCATGATGACTTAAGCCGTTAAAGATGGCGGATGTGTTTATAAACAAAGATAATGAAAGTGAAAATGTTTTGAGTCGCAAATCGTCATTAAACGAAGAAACTTGCTGAATCAAAAAGTTGAATTTCACTATTCTACAGATATTTGTTTACCAATATGGATTTTAACGCTGAGGGAAATATGGTCGTTTTAAGCAATGAATGTTATCGTTGCAAACGCACTTTCAAGACTTATAGAGGCTTGATGCAACATCTAAAATTTTGTCAGCAAGATCCACACGATAATCAAAGTTCAAAAATAAAGTTAGCGAAACAAGCAACTGTTGTGATCCAAAAACCGATGAAATACAACATGAATGATATGTTCAGATGGAAAGATGTTGACGGAAAAGTGTTCACAGACTCATTAAATAAAGTGTACGATCAGATTGTTTATTGGCGAAAGAATTTATTCCTACTCCCGACAGGTGCTGCTGGCAAAAAGTACATTGAAGAAACAACACGTCTGATGCAACTCTGGCTAGACGACACCCCATTAAAACAGATTGCAATGAAAGCCATTCATTCATGTGCCTGCGTTATTGTTACAAAAACCAAGCAAAAGATCTAAATCTAAAGATCATCTTAAAGCACTTGAACGCAGAATGATATTGTGGGAAGACGGAAATCTCGATGAACTTTTCCTGGAAGCAAAAACAATTCAGCAGAATTTACCGTCAGGTAATAATTCTTCTGGTATTGCTAAAACATCAAAGAAAATTTGTGACAAAATGAAGAATGGAGATGTAAAAGGCGCTTTGGCAGTACTGTGCAATAATATGGAGAATGGTATTATTCCACTGGATGATGATACATTATTTCAATTAGAGCAAAAACATCCTGACTCAAGTCCTGCAATTTCAGAAATAATTTTAAAAGGCGACGCTGAAAGAATACACTACACAGCATTCAACGAAATTGACGAAGACCTTGTATTGAAGATGACGTCAATTACAAAGGGAGGAGCTGGACCATCAGGTTTAGATGCGGAAGGATGGAGGAGAATACTCACTTCTTCACAATATGGTACGTCAACATCTGATTTAAGAAAAACTTTTGCTGCTGTTATAAGAAAGATATGTACTGAAGAGATGCCGATAGAAAATGGCTCTACATCTATAGATGCGTTTCTATCTTGCAGATTAATACCACTTAACAAAAACCCGGGTGTTAGACCTATAGGTGTCGGCGAGGTTTTACGAAGAATAGCAGGAAAAGTTGTTATGTCCATTGCTAAACAATATGTTACAAACGCTACCGGCTCAATTCAGTTATGTGCAGGACAAGACTCAGGTGCTGAAGCAGCCATACACGCCATGCATGATATCTTTAAAGAAGATGAAACTGAGGCTGTTATTCTGGTGGATGCTGAAAATGCATTTAATTCTCCATACATTTGTTCACAACTGTTACTGCATCCCGAGTTCGTTATATATAATTGGAGGAAAAGAAATCAAATCCAAGGAAGGCATAACACAAGGGGACCCTACTTCTATGGCTTCTTATGCGCTTGGTCTCACACCGTTATTGAGACAGTTATTGAGATTCGTTAGTACTTGCAGTGAATCAGTTAGAGAGGTAGCTTTTGCAGATGATATTACATTGTCAGGAAAAATTGAAGATCTGAAAATAACGTGGGATGAATTAACAAACGAAGGAAGGAAGTATGGTTACAACCCAAAAGCAAGTAAATCGCACTTAATTGTAAAAGAAAAATTCATCAGCAAAGCTCACATCATCTTTGGCAATACTGATATCAACATAACAACTGAAGGAGAGAGACATCTTGGTGCTGTTATCGGATCCGAAAACTTCAAAGTGAAATACATAGATCAGATGGTAAGCAATTGGAAAAATCAACTTGAAACGTTATCACAAATAGCTGAAATTGAACCACAGGCTGCTTATGCTTGCTTTGTGTCAGGTTTCAAGAACAAGTTAACTTACTTTTTGAGGACAGTTCCGAAGATTAACGAGCAACTAACACCAATTGAAGTTACAATAAGAGATAAGTTCATACCTGCGATAACTGGAGGACATATATGTTCGGAATTAGAGCGAGAGTTGCTTACTTTGCCTGTAAGGATGGGTGGATTGGCAATTACGGATTTCACAAAGACAGCAGGAGTAGAATATGAGAATTCGAGGAAGATAACAGAGAATTTGGTTGAAGCAGTCAAGAAACAAGAAATGACATATTCTATTGAGAAGAAGCAAATTAGTCGGATTAAGAATGAGATAAGATCAAAGAAGGACAAAGCTAATGAAGAAATTTTAGAAAATCTTAAACAACATATGAATACTTCGCAGAAAAGACTACTAGAAGTGAACAGTGAGAAAGGAGCATCCAGCTGGTTAAATGTATTACCCAACCCAAAATTTGGTTTCGATCTTAAAAAGCAACAAATTTCTTAAAAGTTTTGCCTATACACCTCTGAATTTCTGTTTACACATCATTTTCAACCTTGCTGGTACATGATAAAAATGCCACAAGCTCACAGAATTGTAAACTTGGTCCTTCAACTTCATTTCTTTAAAGATGGCATATTTTTTTTGAAAAGAACCCCTTTTAAATGAGAAAGCCACTAAAAATCAAACGGATGAATTAATAAACTGATTACTGATATTACTGATAACTGATTAAAGCTGTTTGGGAAATAGAATGTGAACATAAACACAAAAAATATTTGTGTAACTTAATAACTTAATAACCCATACAGGTTCTGAAATTAAAATAATTAACTTTACTAATGTATATGATATAAGAATGGAAGTTGAAATAGTTAACATACCTTCGAAGGTTGGCTTCTTGATTGGCATCCTGAAAATGAAGTAAGGTGTGATTGCAGAGATGAAAAACTTATGTATGGATTATAATACTAATAGTACTCAAATCACCTGCGGCACAGTGTCAAGACCTCCAGAATTCAAAAATAGAAAAATAGATCAATAAATCAAGCTCACTTTTGTTCAGTTAGCTGCGTCAGCAATCCTGCAGCAGGTAATCGATCAACGTATTCGGCTATTGGTGTATCAGCGATTACTGGTTTAGTGAGGTTTATCATTTTCAACGAATCCCATTTTTCGATGACTTTTCTGAACATGGCTTTCTTGATTTTACGAGACAGACGAGACGCACGAGACAAACTGGAACAGTCGATTACAATAAACAAGATGTCGGATGTTGCACGAGCGACATTTTCTAGTATAGTGTGACGATGAAATTGCTCAGTGCTTGATAATGGAATGACAACTTTACGAATTTGATAACCACGACAACCATTGCTATCTGCAACAACAATCTTTGTTTTTCCCTCAATGGCTTCTGCTACCTTCCTTTTTTCCTGAAAACTTGGAATCTTATTTTTGTTGCCAAGACAATGTGCATAAGTGACAAAATCTTTTCCTGTAACTTTCAAAGCATCTTGTGTCAAAAGCAGTTCTTCCTCATCGTGGCAGATAATGGTATCACCAACCTTTACACTTCTGAATGCAAGAGCCATTTTAAAAATCCTCCTCTGTTTTTTTGAAAATGATCGAAGATGTCGTCCGGATAAATACTTCCCAATTTCTTTAGTAGAAGGTACATACATTAATTCTGGTACACTACCAAGATGTGAGTGGCCTATTTCTGTTGATTTTTCAAAACAGTACTTTATTGATAAACCTTCACTTGATCGTTTAGTATCAAAGACACTCATCTGCTTCAGAACATGCTGCTGACTTTTTAAGGGGATTGGTAGATTTTCAGATGCAATTGAAGTACTTTGTGAGGTGTTTTCAGGTAACGTTTGTGTTTCATCCTTAACACCACTTTCACCACTTTGAGTTGTTATTGCAGAACTTTCCTTAGGTTGAACATCAGTACTTGTAAAATAGAACCGACGGGGCATCTTCTGGTTCATTGCAGGTGAACTTACAGGATAATAATATTGTGTTTCTTCACCATTGATAACATCTTTAGCAACCTTTCAGATCAAAATCAAAAATAAATTTGAATAAAATCAGTAGCCTTAAGGAGAACCTTCATTCCATTTACTGAGAACAACATATCAGAAATGACAAAATTGCGATTTACCTCAAGCAGTTCAGAAATATTCACAGAGTTCCGCATGTTTTTCTTTAACTGTAAACACGACATATCAAGCTCAGTCTCATGTGTCTTGGAAACAAGAGTTTTCTTTTTTGAGAAGATTCCACTAATATCATATCGTTCATGCTGAAAAGGCTGCAAAATGATGGTTATGAAGTTATCTTTCATGAAAGAAAGTTTTTCGTTAATGGCTGCAACTTCCAATTCACTCATTACAGATGCGTTAAGTTCATCCATGCATATGTGACATTTTCTGTCGGTCTTCTTTTGTTGATCTGCAATGTGTCCTAAAATTTCTGAAACACGGGGAATGCTCATCTTGTCCATTTCAGCAGCAACTACAGATACATTGGTAATTCGTAATTTGACTAATCCACTCTCAACATTCTGCAGTTTCAAACTTTTCAGGTGTTCATCAATGTAATAGTCAATTAAACTGTATGGATCGAAGCTGATATAAAATATTGTTGTGGGTTCTTCTACAATTCGGGCCAAGAATTCGGATTGTAAAGTGCCAACAACAGTCTTTCCACAACCAAAAGCTGCTTTGATGACTTTATGTTTCCGAGGATCAACAACCGCTTGAATTTGTTCATCATTTGCTTGTAGATGTATAAGCTGCTCATGGACATCATTTGAATGTTTGGCTACTCGTATTGATGTGTTGGCAAAGAAGCTGGTAATTTGTGCAATCACGTGCTTAAAGTCCTTCTGCGAACAAATCTTTTCTGGTTGGTTCTTTATTATTTCAGGAAGTTTGTTTTCAAGCCATTGTTTCATGTTTTCAGTATCACACAGTTGATCCTTTGTTATAACACTTGATATACATCCATCACAAATTAACGATCGTTTACTTTCAAAAATGCGAGTTGTTAATGCGTTGGACTGAATGTTGGGAGCAGCGATGAAGGTGGCGAGAGTAATTGCAGATTCTATTTTTCCTTGAGCTGTCAAAAAGTCTAGAATAGTTGCAAGATTGTCAATATCTTTGGAGCACTTTTCAAATTCAATAGAAATGTCCTTTGCACTTGCACCTTCAGCGACTCTAATGTTCAAAATAGCACCCATCTTTTGATGGAAAACCAAGATCCGGTTAGCGAACTCCAGATCTTCTTCATTCACTCTACGTTTCAACATAAACTTCTTGTGCTCCTGACCATCATACTCCATTATTAACAGCCCTCCAACAGGATCTGGTGATTCGTTTTTTGACTTTGTGAGTGCATCTCTCATGCATTCAGCCACTTTTTTTGTAGCATTTTGTGAAGTATCCATGAAGATGTTTGGAAAGATTGTCCATTCTTCAAAATAGTCTTTATTGTTTTTAATCAAATTACATTGAAAATAGTTGTCACACTGATCCATCCATTGAGATGAAAGCATCTCCTCTGTCTGGTCGGTTGAACGGAAGCAACAGAAATTACTTCGGAATTCCATTGGTTCACTATCTGAAGGCAATTCTCCAATACTTTTGTGAGCAATGATGGTGTAACCTCTTGATGATTTATGAGTATGGACAAGTTTCTCTGTAAACAAATAAAGAAAAACTATGTAGAAAATTTACTATGTATTGCTATCACTTTTAAGAAAGAAATTTTTGAGCCACTTTTAAGGTTTAATATTTTTATGTATGAAAAATTCATCTTCTCCTCAATCCTCAATTTACTTCTCTGGATCTCTTTTTTCCCTTTTCAATACGCATTTTTTTCCAAGTATATCATAAGTATATTTATATTTAAGTATATTTAAGTATATATAAGTATATTTTCCAAGATAATTTTCAGAAAAGTACTTCTTCAAGTAGTTACCAAAACTATATACTTTCACAAATCTCAAATTTCCAAATATTTTGTGAATAATGATATTGAAATGGGTGAAATTCCTTCATTTTAAAGTAATTTTCACTTACCATTTGTTGAAACTTCTTTTGAAGACAGTTTATAGATGATACCACTTTCATCTTGATACTCCAAAACACATCTATATATTTTCTTTTTGTCCAAATCTTTGATAAGAATATAATCATAACCATCGTATTTGTCTGTCTCTACTCTCTCTGTCTGCCTAAAGTCAATTTTTTCTCTTGTTGTGTTATTGCTGCCATCATGGATTGTTTCTAAAACCACTGAATCACAGTGCTGAGCAAAACTTGTAGGAACTTCAAATATGCAGCAATCACTTTCCAAGGAACATACATTAATGGAATCTTTCACAACAATGCCATCCTGTGAATTTGCCACTGAAATGAAAAATAAATCAGCATGATGTTGTTGGTGAATCACTATTCTTCATCTTCACTTATCTGCTAATACAAAATTTTCTAATGCTAATTTTCTGAACACCAAACGTTAACCTTTCCTGACAATTTGATGGGCATAAGAACAAACATATTTATAATCATAGTCATAATAATAATGGTTTCGCAGTGGGCAAAAGACACAGAATTAGTCCTTTTGTAACAAATTATTCTTTCTTGTTAGTGATATTAAAAAGCAATTGCATTGCAAACTTACTGAGTAAATTAAAGTTAATAATGCTTTACCTTTTACATTATGTAATGGTTGCATATGGCCTTTTTCCATCAAACACATTTCAATGACACCTGTTGATATTTGTACACGGCTTGGATACATAAGATGATTTTCATCTCTCAGAAGAAACAAATTAGACATCTTGTCTTTTGTTAAAATTTTGATGGAAAAATGGAAGGTGTTAGCTAAGGCGGTCAATATCAATTTGAATTGTTCTTCGCTATGGTATCCATCATTTTCATATTTCTCGATAAGCTCCAACACATCAACAGCAACAACATGTTCCTTATACCAATCTAAATGATCACTAATTTCTTTTATCATCTCTTCAAATACTTTTTGTTTATCCATAAACAAGTTCTTCTCTTTGAGACATTCAATGAATGAATGAATAAGTGACCATTCTTCTGAAACTGTAGCAGGCACTGTTGCATTGTATCGATTCTTCATTTCCTTCTCCATGGAACTAACATTATTCCTATAATTTCAAAATCAATAGAATAATGCTGCATCAGTTAAATGTTGATAATGAAACTTTATATAAGAAGAAAAGCTTCACCTGAAGATGCTGAACAAGTTTTCAGTAAAATCTAAAAAAAAAAACATTAACTGTTACCTTCATCACTGAGTTGAATTTAAGATTATCAAAAAGATCATTGACTCATCAATCATATAGTTTCAAAATTTAGGGAAAAATAATGGACAATTGGACCTTATCACTGATACCCTAATCATAGACGCCATTAGAGGTTTCTTTATTCTAAAACATCAGCCAAGAAAAAATAATACCTTGTTTAGTTTGATCAGTTTTGTTTTTCACATTCTCAATTTTCGCCACCAAATCGTTTTTATTTAGATAAATCAGCACTGATCTCAAATACAACCAACTTCTCTTTTCATGAGCTGTAGATTCAAACCATCTTTCTAATATCTTTAGAAGTCTTAGCTTAACCTCATTTGGATGATCAACACATATGCTTTGAATATCATGGTAATCAAGGAGAAAATGGGATATATATCTCCACTCTTCACAAGCATCTTCACAAATGGTTGCAAATATCTGTATGCGTTCACTTGCATCATCAAGCTGTTCATCATCACATATACCTGAAAATAAATAAAAATTATTAAACTATGTAAACAATATATTTTCATTAGTGCTTACATATTTTTGCATTTAACTTGAGCATCAGAGTTCTTGGGTTTATTAGGTTGTGTTTATTAGGGTGCATCTGAACTAAGACTAAACCTGAAGAGCCAGTTTGTTGATGTAGTTGTCAAAACGTTTGTTGATGTAGTTGTCAAAACATTTGTTGATGTAGTTGTCAAAAAGGACAATGTGAAGACCCTCAACCAGATCATCAACCAGAACAGATTTTCATGACCACACAACTAAACTGACAATAAGGACAGCAACTGAACTTTATGAAACCCAAATTCTCGTTAACATTAGCATCTGGTAACAGAAGTTGGACCAATGTCTCAGGATCTGAACTATCTGCAAATCCAGCAGAAGCAGCGACAGAAAATACCTGATTGCCTGCCTTGGAAAAGTCACTCAAGGTCACTCAAGCATATTGTGAATGAAGTCAAAAAACAGGAGGTTTAAGTATTTCATTCATGACAAAAGCCAAATATCCATCAAAATCAAATTTGGTTAAACATCGTGTGTTATTAAATCTGCAGTGGGATTAAACTATTTCAAGGATGAGCAAGCGAATTCTTTGCATCTAAGTAACACCATTGTGACACTGCAAATAAGTAATGACCGTGACCAAAGCAAAAGCATCGATAAGATCATAAACTTGTGCTGTACGTAACCATCATAACAGGAAGCTTAAGCCAGAGACTGACATTATAATATTTGCCTACACAACAGCCTGACTCTCAGACATGGACAATGGCCATATTGTCAGTGAAAATGCGAATCTTACAATTGCATGTCAACTACAACAATCACAAAACATTCTTTAATATTGATGTAGAAGATTTGCTAAACCAATAAGAACACACACCAAAGCTGCAACCTGAGGCATCTGCATACACATGCAAAACCACAGACGTTTGAATGGTTGACTGAAATACGGAGACCTGTTCCAACAAAGCATCAAGTCAAGTCAAGTCAAATCATGATGAAGTGAAGGAAATGCTAGTGAATGACACTGACACATACGGAACATAAGGCATCATCAACATGTTTGTAAATATGACTAAGACATAAACCAGAAAGAAATCCGGAGCTTCAACAAATTTTTCAAATTTGTCAAACAATCCATACCTGAACCTCATGAGAAAGATGGCGAGGTTTATAGTTGTTAAGTTCTTAAGAATTAAAGCTTACTGATATAGATAAATCAATCAGTCTTCATAGGAAAATCCAAAACGAAGCTCAGGTTGCCTTTTTCTAAAAAAAGGTCCCCTTTGGATGTTCATAATGTGTTGTTTTCCCTTCCACCGGATGCTGCCCTGCCATTCTAGATTAGACCCTGCAAATAGGTAACCCATCGAATACAGAATGGTGATAAAAGTCCGCAAAGGATTCACAACATTATCAACATAGCTTGACATAGGACGATGTCAAGAGAGACTGATGCTGAGAGGATGGTAAAACGTTAAATCTCTGTAGACGAAACATGACAAAACAAAGAGAAACAATAACACCCATTTACATTTCTAAATACATTGTGATATATAAACAAAGTGTATCGATAACGATTAAAACTTTATATTGAACAAACCTTTTTCATGGAATGGAGGAGGTTGCACATCTTTTGGGTTTATTGAAAGATACTTCATTATAATATCATACATCTCTTTCTTTTCGGAAAAATTTGTCATCATGTACATCACACAATCCAGAACAGGTCTGTCATATTGTGAAATTGTGAAATTTTGAAATTTTCGTGCAACATCCATTTTATTCTGGAATAGTCTTTCGCAAAAATTTTTCCCTTCTGACAGGTTGCCAGAGAAACGTTGGTCTATGACGTAGGCAAACATTCGAAAATCTAAATTAAGAAATAATCTTAGAACTTTCACAACCATTATAGTTTATAAGCACACAATTCCACATTTCCGATTTTTTTTCTAATAAATTTCATAAAATCACACCTCGCTGGTAACCTTCATATATTTTATCATTTTCAACTTTTGATACCAAATTTTCTTTTTTCAGGAAAATCAGTATTGATTTCAAATGCAACCAAGTACTCTTCTCCGCAGCAGCAGATTGGTGCCACTTTTCTAATATGGTGTGAAGTCTTTCTTTTACGTTATCAGGAAAATCTGCGATGACAGCTTGAATGACATTAAAATCTAATAAGAAATGACTAATCAATCTCCATTCTTCGGAAGCCTCTTCACAAATTGTTTTAAAGATTCGATTACGGTTGGTTGCATCACAGAGATATTCTTCATCTCCATCATCTAACAATAAAAAACAGATGTAGTCTATAGCTTCACTCTGCAAAACATGAAACACTCTAAACACACTCTTAACACTCTCAAAAGTATAGGAAGATAGGCTTGTTATTAAAAACAGCACTAATAAAATCTTCTGTCGGCGGTCATGTCCAACTTAGTTCATTCACAAAGTTTCAAAAAGCAACTCTTAGGAGTATTTTCTACTTTACAAGTTAAATAACACTTGAAAAGATGATTGTGTTATGAAATTGATGCACCATATAAGTGACAGATGTTTAAAACATTGACGCCAAAACAGTTGAAAATATCATACACTATTAACTATACTACAAGCAATTTAAGTTGAAATTACAAGATCACAAGTCAGGGTGGAATGTATTCAAGAATCTCTTCATTTTTTTTTGTTCTTATTCTAAAAAAATCAAAATACATTTCAGGTTTCAGTAGCACCACGTTGTAGAGCTCAATAAAACTGATCAACTTAATCAAAAATATCAGTTGTTACTATTGTTACTATTTACCTCGCTGCATCTATATATTAATAGCCGATTCTCTGTCTGTCTGTTTGTTTGTTTGTTTGTAAGTCACGCAAAATGGTAGATTGAGTTGTGAGCGAAATTATTTCTTTTTTTGTGTGCGACGTGAGTTCGAAGCAAATACATTGCAACCCCAATCGAACGTGACTTTTTTTGGCTGATGAACTAATAGGAATAACGTTTTGTTTTTATTATTATTGTTAGTTTTATATTCCAAGGACTACGTTGACTACGTTGGCTTTGAAAACAATACATCAACTAAATACAAAGAAAGTAACTGATTAAACAGTTTGGACAAAAAGCAGCAGTGGCAGAACTTGGCAGCATGTTTGCAAGTGTATCCTAACGTATCCTTGCCTGACTGTCTGAGATGGGTAAACGTTTTTTTGAGCAATCAAAATGTTTAAAAACCGATAGGTAAAAAAAGAGTATCATGAAACAAAATATTTTTTTGCTTTTATTTTAATTCAATTTCTTTTTTTAATTGTTAAGCGCTTCTGATCGAACGTTTTTTTATTCTCTTTATTCATTTAGCACGTGCCTTTTTTCTCTCCTCCTGTGTGATCTTTTTAAGAAGAGAAACCATTTCCCCCTTACGTTTGATAGCACCCATGTTAGAGCGCGTAACTTTTTTAAAACAAAACCTAATAAAAAGTTGAAGTTTTCTCTCTCTACGTTTTGAATGTATTGTTACACTGATAAAAGATTGGTTTTACCAGAGGTTGTGACTTCGAATCTGCTTCTGGTTGAGCACAAGTTGTACGATCCGTTTATAAGGAAATTTGACATTTATTGATACAGTGATACAGAGCAGGTGGACATAGGCGGCGTCGCTCGCCGCCTTGGCGGCTAGTCTATATATTAATAGCCGATTCCCCGTCTGTCTGTCTGTTTGTTTGTCTGTCACGCAAAATGGTAGATATGAACTGCGAAAGAAATCGGGAAGTCAGCAATGTAAGATCACACATAAATTATCTCTCTTTCTCTTCACGACGTCAGTGTGAAACCATTGTGTTGGCACCCAAATCGAACGTGACGTTTGGGGAAAATTATCTCGGTAACCAATAGGGATAACTGAAGTTATCCGCGATACAGGCGACGGGGTGACGAAAAATTTGGGTCTAATTTTTTTGGGGGACGAGTCTGTGACGTCATCAAAATCTTTGAACGATGATATCTCCGTAACGGTTGGTCGTAGCAAAACGATCCCATACATTTTTTTGATCAGTTTTTCAAGCTCTACAACATGGGTACACTTATTATTGCCAATTCCTTAATTTTATTTTTTGTCTGTCGACGTATCTGTCTGTCGGCGATATCTCCGAAACGGTGCATCATATGATCCTATACATTTTCTTGCTCAGAACTTCGAGCTCTACAAGATGGTAGCACTTGTGAATTCCTTAATTCTTTTTTTCGTGAAATCTGAAGGAGATGACACAACGCAGGCTGAACATGAGCGGCGAGCGACGCCGCCTTGGCGGCTAGTCTATATATTAATAGCCGATTCTCTGTCTGTCTGTCTGTCTGTTTGTTTGTTTGTCTGTCACGCAAAATGGTAGATATGAGCTGCCAAAGAAATCGGGGAGTCAGCAATGTAAGATTACAGATAAATTATTTTTCTTCTTGTGCGCGACGTCAGTGTGAAACCATTGTATTGAGACCCAAATCGAACGTGACGTGGGGAAAATTATCTCGGTAACTAATAGGGATAACTGACGTTTTTTTTGGGTCCGCGATACAGGTGATGGGGTGATGAAAAATTTGGGTCCAATTTTTTTTGGGGGGACGGGTCTGTGACGTCATCAAAATATTTGATCAAGGATATCTCTGTAACGGTTGGTCGTAGCGAAACGATCCCATACATTTTTTTGATCAGTTTATCGATCTCTACAACATGGGCACACTTATCATTGCGAATTCCTTAATTAATTTTTCGTGACCTCTACGCAGACTGGACATGGGCGGCGAGCGACGCCGCCTTGGCGGCTAGTTCAGTTAATATATAATGCAATGGTTTTTACACTGTCATTGTGCCGGTATAAAATTTTTGTGTGTGGACTATATGGTGCATCAATTTCATAACACAAGTTAATCTACAAATTTGCAGGACAAACTGACAGATTAATAGAATTTTCATAGATTTCCATATCAAAAATTTTCTTAAGTGAAATTAACAAACCTTCGGTGATTGAAGAATGAAGCTGCAATTTCTCAGGCTCAATGGAACGATCAGCCTTAATCATTGCAATCAGATCTGTTTTTTCCTTCTCTGACATATTAATCAGCATGTGCATCATACAGTCAAGGAAAGGTCTATCAGACCGGGTACAAGTTGCAAATTTTCTTTTAACCATCAATGCATCATATTGCAATAACTTCTCATAGAGCTCTTTTCCTTTAGCAGAACCACTAGAATACTCCAACTCTGCGTGATAAGCCAGCATACGAATGCCTGAAAAAAAATTAATATTTTTTATGTTGCGATAAAGCAATCTTATATCAATTTTCAAATGCTTATTACATCTTTAAATTCCACTTGTACACTTGCAACAGGCTAGGCGTTGTTCCTAAATACTAATTAATTACTTATCTATTGAACTATTCAAATGATATTTACAGATGTGAGACGCAAATTTGTTAAGAAAGAGAATACAAAATTTTGTGCTATAGTGTATGATACGTTATGCGGTTAGAGCTTTTATTGGTTTCTTCAAAATGAGTTTGATGTGAGTAACGTGCTTGTATGAGCTTCTGAAAGACAAAAATTAAAAGACACCAGTGCATCAGATTTCGTTGATCTGCTGAAGATTTGAAAAGGAACCATTTAAAGTAAATGATAATATGGTGTCAAACCCTTTTAGATTTAAGTAACACTGATGCCCACATAATACTTCAAAGGGAGAAATTTCCAAGGGGTATTAAATTTCACAAGTTTTTTCAGTTATCATCGAAACTGCTATTCTAATTTTGCAAATGTTAACAAAGTCAAGAGGGCAAAGAAAAGGTACGTTAAAGCCGTGGAAGGGAGAGAAACATCAATTAAAGAGAAAGGCGGGAAGGCCATCCTCGAGTACAAGTCAACAGGAATAAGAACAAAAATCAACGTCAGAGTTGTCAAGTAGCAGGTGGCAAGAGGTTAGCAAAGTGGAGTTTGAATCAACTGGAAACAAATTACAAGACAAAGGCTTTTATAGGAGGATGAACAAGATAACTAAGACAGAAGATGCAGTTGCCAATGATGTAGTTTACCATACTCATTGCTGGCAAAGTGTGGAATCTAAAGTCCATCCCAGACAAGTAAAGGAGGATAATTTTGCCCATACTCCATGATAGATGTCATAAATTTCGTTAAAACCGAATTAGAAGATCCAGATTTGCTTGCATATTAACATGGTAGACGACGTTTTATAAGGCAGTTTTTCTAGAGAATGGTGAAAAAGAGGAGAATATAGCACAAGATTATAAAACAGCCTTTTTTTTACAAACGTTTATGTATGGCGCACAAGATTTTGAAAACACTCTTTTCTCTCAATCTCATATTGTAGTCAAGGTTGAAATTCTGGAGGAATCAATACTAGATAATCGAAGATTATATTGATATAATGTCTGATACGTCAATGATCTCTCTAGCCACTGAAACTTCCTTTGAACCATACCGACAAATTTAAATATCAAGGGATAGTGCTGAAAAAGATATGCAATGGTTCTCAAATGGATGTTCCAACTTGGTCAGCATTTACTTCCATTCCTTTAAATGCTCGTCCTAAAATGATACTCCTTCAGACAAAACCAGAAATAAAAAATAATTGTGTTTCGAATGGGAGAGTTACATGGTAGTGTTCTGTTTCCTCAAAGTTCTAGGAAAAATGATTGATGGAAGTAGATAAGACCAAGCTTTTATGGAAGCTCACAAGTCTCTTGCAATGCAATTGAGTGAAGTGCAATAAGTTTCATATCTTTTTTTTAATAGGTTGCTCCCTGCAAGGCCAAAGCCACTACTAGGCAAAGAGCTACAAGATAAGAAAAGTTATGAAGACAGAGCAAGGTGGCGTTTAACCTTGGATTTAAAAGCCTGTAGATCATACTCAGCAGGAAAACAACTATGACAGAGAGAATTCCAGAGGCGAGCAGTCTGGAGAAAAAGCTAGATGAAAAAAATTTCTTATGGCATGCTGGGACCTAGTGAGCTTGTTCCGAACAAGCTGCTAATGTAAGGCAAATCCTTTTGATGCCTTTTGGAAATTTACAACACTGCAACAATGGGCCAAATCAAGGACAGAAAGTTTATGTATCGAGCATTAGAAGCTCATATGGTACTTTATTTTATACAGACACTATGTTGAAAAGTTGGCGGAAAACCACATTCTTATTGAAAAGGATCTGCGAGATGCAATTGCAACAGCAACGACCAACTAATGGAAATTATGGAATTATGGAATGCAGGAAAAAGACTTGATAGAATGAAAGAAAAAATAGCAACAAAGATTTAATTGATGTATTGAAGAAAGGAATTTCTTACGAATCTGAAAGCAGGGGCTGCGGCGACGTATTTTTTGCAAAACAAAATAAAATTTAATTGAGAAAATTTAGATTTGAGAGTTCTCAAATTAATAATCTTTGCTAACAAATGGCGTTGCATTAGCAGTCTTTCCGTATATTGAAATACAAATCAATAACTTAACACTTTCATGGTACGTGTCAGCAGTGTTCTTCAGAGACAATCTCCACCAGAGAGCCAATCATTTTTTACTTTGTTTGAGCGTTTTATCAATACTCAACCTGCTCGTTCTCAGACCATAGGACTACAGGAAAGCAAGAATAAAAACCTTAATCATTATGATAAAAGTAAGCAAATAACTGTCACAGAAGAGAGAAAGCTGATGTCAAGGTTTCTAGTTGCATTACGCTCCAGACCAAAATAAAATCTATAACATTATTTGGGAGAGTTTGAGCTGTCTCTTATACCGAGATTCTTGTTTGCTGCCGATGGTTCTCTTCACAAGACTGGTGATAAATCTACTGTAGAATCAGAAATGAGGAAACTCCATTCTGAAGAATCCGAAGAAGTAGAAAAAGGTGTCAAAACTGATGAGGATTTGTCACAAGAGAAAGTCATTATCTTTGATGGTATGGCTATTGTGAATAAAATAAATATTAAGAAATCGAAGATTGAAACGTGTGCAGATTCGAAAATATCGTAAATAAAACAATAGAATTAACAATATTAAGTACTTTAAGGGCAGAAAGTTTCGCGGGCAGAAAGTTTCGCAAAGATTTTTAGTATCACCCTATACAAAAGCGAAAAGTTCGCGAAAGCTTTTTTGAAATTCGCGAAAGTTTTTTTCCATTGGAATTCTAGTAAGACCTTTAGTCAGAACTACTTCGTATGGTTTGCAGTCAATTCGTTATCGTTCAATTCTCAATTGGAATGGTCTTCAAATGCAGCATCGTGACACAAATTTAAATCACTTGTTAAATCATGACTATTAAGCCATTACTAAGATTTTTCTTACCTGATCATATACACGTTACTGGCATTATTTTAATTTTATTTTAATTATTTCTATTTTTATTTTTTTTTTGTTTATTTATTTATTTTTTTTTATTTATTTATTTATCTATTTATTTATTTATTTTTTTTCCAAACTTTTGTTGTTGTATTCTGCATATATACTCAGGTGGCTACCTCCCTAGATTAGTCTCGACTATATGGGGTAGTCTCCTGGCCTCTTATTCTTTTGAAGTTTTGTAATTTGTCAGTCATGTAATCTTTGGCAAATAAATTGAAATTGATTGATTGATACAAATTTTTTAGTATTAGCGTAAGAATTGTGTCGGTTCCAGCACTTCATGCTAACACTCTTATGCTCGACTGTTGTATGACAATGAGACTCGAACGGACAGAGGTACTACCATTTGGAACCTTGCCACAGGTTTCCCAACTGTCCATCATCAACATTGACTACTGCGAGAAGAGTGCGCACCCATGCAAGCTTTACAGCCAGGACATGGGAGAGTTTTGGATCCCTGTGTAAACACAGCTTTCATACAATCTTACACATTAATGGCCATACCAAATTATTTAGGGGGTAAACTACTGTGTTCTTTTTGCATGTAATAAAAAGTTTTTAGCTCCGGTTTTTATTTTCAGACAAAATGTGACCAATTATCTAATCTGCTTGTCTTAATTGTTGTGGGCACTAGCAGTTAATTACAGAAGTCCATTATGGTTAATAAAAACGTTGGGATATGATCAATTTAATTAAGGGTACATCTACACCTTGTGCAAGTTAAATGTCTGTCAAAAAAGGAATAATAAAGGTTTTGCTATTGAAAATTTTTTTTAATGGAATGTGTCTTAAATTATCAAACATTTTCTCCTAACAGATTTATAGAATGGCAATCCTGTCGAACAATTTAGAGAAAAGAATAGACCCTTCCCGAATTTCAGTTTAAACACTGAATTGTGGCCGAGTTTCATATCTAACCTCGTTTTTATGCAATTTATTGTTCCACTGATATCATTACTTTATAACTTAATGATAGTCTCTATTATTCCTAATTCCCATTCCAATAATTAGAAGTAGTTAGAATATTAAAAGCGAGGTTAGACACTACAACTCGGCCACAATGCATCGTTTAAACATGAATTTGGGAAAGGTCTATTATAGCAGACAGTTTCTATTGCTTTTGAACTAACTTTTGTATCTTTAGTCTTCAACTGGATATATATACCACGGTTACTTTAGAACTTCAAAGAACGACACATAAGTATGTGAAATATATAAACAAACGACTTGAACAAAACTGTTTAGCAAATATAACGGTAATCTGTGCTCTTATATTAATGATAAGAATTAATGATAATTACGTATATAAAATGACGACGATGTTTACGTTAACATCATTTGCTATGAAAATCTCCTGGAGCATCACATATATGCATTTATGTGGGCCTGAACATCTTTCATAAGTGTTCCAAGCCTTCATTTAGCTTATGATAAGCTTCGTGATAAAGACCTCACAAATAATGCAATGATCCCAAACCATTTACATCAAGTTAGTGTTTTGATAGCAGTAAAACACTTATACTGAAAAATAGAAACTCGATATTTCTAATGTTTTTTTAAATCAAGCAACCACTATCTGCACGTTCCGAAATGTTATATCTGTATATATTCAAGACAAAAAATTTGGAGTTTGAAAATTTTGATAATAAAATAGCTTCAATAGCTATCTTTTCGAAGAACAAATATTTTGGCAAACATTTTATAGTAATGGATACAAATGAAAGACATAGAAATTCAAAATAAAGTGCTATGGCATTCAAGTTTGATATAGATTTTCTTGTTTAAATAGTTGTGATGTGAAGTGGTTTAATTGAAGCAGATTTTTTTTGTCTCAGAAGATTATTCCGAAAACATTACTGAATTCCTTGCGTAACTTCCTCCGCTCTTTTGATTTGTAGCACTCTCCGTCCTGGAGGTTGGGTTAGGACGGTTAGGGTTATCGTGAGGGCCACCTAGTAAAATAAATATAGTAGAGCAATCATCGTTGAATCGGACTTTTCTCCTTTTATTACTTTTTCTTGTTCTTGATCTTTTTTCACCATTTACGTACATATTTCTTGTGCTATGTAGAATAGCCTTTCCCGAATTTCTGTTTAAACACCGTGTTATAGCCTTACCTCTAAGTTTCTCCTCTTTTTCAAACTCAATTATTTCTAATTATTCCACCGGGGCGAAATGAAAGATGGAGTAACTATTACTTACTGAAAGCATTATGCAATTAGAAAAACAATGAAAAACATAGAAACGAGGCGAAACTTGATAAATTCGGTAAGGTTCATTGTAAAATATAGGGTGGTGTGTGCGAAAAGGAAATAGCGCCAGCAACAACTTTTGGTTGAGATGCAATAAATCATAAAAAACCGTTATATGCGTTATCTAATAAGGATTTCTAGAAGATTTTAAAATCAAACAGAACTTACTGTCCATCATCTCTTCCTCCATCGTCATAAAACGACCGTCCTGTCGACAAAAGTGTCCTCGAGAATGAAACTTCAATGAACTTTCAAAAATTATAAGCCAAACAACTGCTTGCTCTTCCAGTAGCAAAACTACAAAGAAAGTATCAAAGCAGAATCTTACTTTTTCTATCAGAGAGTCACGTGACTTTAAGGTGCGCCTGCTATTGTCTACCATTATAACATTATAACACACAAACAAAATAAATGACATGAAGCATGAAACGAGACAATTTCATTTCCAGTGCCTGAAAAATACAAAGTATCATTTGATAACAATCCTATTAATCGAAGGGCACTGGAAACAAGACGAAAACTTCATATCACGTGGTATTAGTTGATTGACAAGGAGTTTTGTGGCGAAAGTAATGATGTTATTCGAAACTTCAATATTATTTGAAGAATTTCTTAATGTCAACATCCAACTGATGTTTTCGTTCAGTTTCGATCTCCTCCTGCAGGACTCTTCATCTTATTCCCATTTATAACGCATGCTTGTATTTGAGAGCCGACTAACTGAAGTGAAACTAAAGTATCCACCGGTAACGACGGTGTTTGTTTTGTTTCTGTTTACATGACATTATGAACGTACTGGATTTCAAATCAGATTGAATTCAAATCTGGTCTATGGCAAACCGTAAATATCCGAACAAGCGCCCTGTGGGCGCTTATTAAATTTTTGGATTTTTTGCATGGGCGCTCAATCGAGGGGGCGCTTAATAAATGCTGGGCGCTTATAAAACTTTTATAATTTTGTACAAATTAAAGGCAACGGTAATTTTGATTTTTATAATTTTCCCTGGAAAATAAAACTGAAAAAAAGATTTAACAAAAAGTTAGGTTTCGTCTTACTACTGTTTTCTAGTTTTTTAGTTTTAGTTTAAACAACATCGATGTCATCTTCCTCATCGTCAGATAAAATATTACCAGGATACTGAGCATTCTCAACATTGGAATCGGTAATTTCAAATGGATTTGCAGTGTTGTCTTGCTCACTGAAAATGGTCATTTGTTCCTTGAGCACTTTAGCCCCTTCAGCACAAGGTTTTCCAGGTTTTAAAAAAAAAAAGAAAAAAAAAAGAAGAAGAATCATGGCAAGGACAAATATTGTAAAAAATTTTGATCTGTCTTTTGAAATAAATTTCAAGACAATAATTCGTGGACATCATGTTTACAAAAATATTTGGACAGCCTCAAAAGGACAACGCAACAAAGCATAAGATTATGATAAGTATATGCTGTTGGTATTTTCAAACAACATGAGAAGGATATTTCAGAACTCAGTCTTGTAGGACATGTACCAGTTGAGCTATCAAAATTACTTCATCAGTTTTTGAAGGCAGATACAAGAAATTGCATCTACGTCACAGATACAGGGAAACGCAAACGGGAGGTTGGACTTTGCGCCCGCAAATTTCTCCGCCCGAACAAAATGTAGACGAACAGCAAGAGTCCTTGATGAACAACTGTTGAAGATTAAAGAAGAGTTTTCAACCTTAGAACCATAGAAAAAAAAGGACTTTATAGAAAATTTCCCATTTATGTTTTATAGAAAAGATGCTCACAACATAAACTACGTATTTTTTTATTCCCGATATAAGAAAGTAAAAATTTTAAATAAGCGCCCAGTTTCTCAAGGCAGTTTTCGATTAAGCGCCCCCTTTTAAAAGGTGGGCGCTTATTCGAGGAGGGCGCTTAATAAGTGTTAGGCGCTTATTAAACTTTGTGGAAATTACCTGGGCACTTATTAAAGGGGGGCGGTTAATAAATGCTGGGCGCTCGTTCGGATATTTACGGTATGAAACTTTCTTCTTGTTTATCTCAACCATGTATATAACCACCAAGGAAGAGATTCTTGAAGTAATAATAACTAGAGAAGTTGGACCGAGACCTCCATATGATATGTATCTGTTCTGTGATGTTTCAGAATACAAAACATTGTGATTTTTGTCACTTGTGCTTAAAAATCTCATCAAGGGTGAATTCTATTACTGAACTTTATTTCTGCTTTTATCATCATGCTTGTTCTCCATCATGCTTGTTCTCTATCATGCTTGTTCTCCATCATGCTTGTTCTATATCATGCTTGTTCTCCATCATGCTTGTTCTCCAACAACCTGTGCCAGCTGGATGTGATCTTAAAACATTCTTTAATTTTGCTAATCCTGGGCCTCGATTGCAAGTATATGAACTTGATGAGATGAAATCGGCAGTTATTCAAGAAATCGGAAACACATTTTGATGAAAACCATGGTTGTTTTGCTTGTCCAAACCAAGGTTGAATGGTTGCAACACAAGAAGATGTGAAATCGATGTCAACTAGTTGTGTTCATACTACACAAAAAATAAACATTTAATCTGAAGCTAGAATATTTGTGGTTTCTTTCTTTCTTTCTTGTTTGTTTGGAAAAAATAAAAAATATGAGATGCTGGTGTTTTAAGGTCGAAGATATCATTCTGTCATAAGAGTAAGTTTATCTGTCAATATGAGACCATCAAACTTATTGGTGAACATTCTCATAAAAGCGTTTGAAAAACTGAGACATAGCCTGACTCTTACCTCACTGACCCAAACAAATTTAACAAGGTTTCCACTGTCAAGTTTTTATGGCCTCACATTGGCAGTTAAGCTGTATGTAAATGATAGTGAAAAATGAATCTTTGGGAAAAAAAACGAACTGCATATGTACATAATAAAATTATAGAAACAAATAATTATTTATTTATAAAACTAAAAAAATAAAAAAAACATAAAATTATAAAACTAAAAACATCTAAACAGCGAAAATAGAATTTGATATTATATTACGATAGCTGACAATTAATTGAAAAGAATTATGACGTAATATGACGTCATTGGGCGCAAGTATATTACGGCCACATCAGTTCTGTTGTTTCCATGGTAATGCAGAAACACGGCAATACATCGTATTCACATGCGTTGGATGTTTACAGCAGGTCCGGGCACTCTTGCAGCCGAACTTTCTCGTTTTCGTTTCACCAATCAGTTCTCAGGGAACTTCTTTCGCAAATCACTTTCCTTCTGACGTCACCATTTCGAAGTTCTTCTTGGTAATAATCATTCTGATTTAAATCATAACGAAACTTCATGACGTCATTATCATCGTATTCTACCGTCATTACTTCAACATATTTGACGATATATATGACGTCATTTTATCGTCGGTAACATTGTGTCGCGACTATTCTCACTGACATGACGTTTCGTTGTACTTTCATCGTCAACAAAATAACGTTGTTGTTGTTGTTGTTGACGTTGTTGATGATAATGCTTTTCGTATTGAAAGTGTTTGTTCGTTTGTTGATCAGAATATTGCAAAACTTTCCCACTGTGTGAAGGGATTAAAGTTCTCGATTGTTCGTTCGGTCTTGATGATGAGTGTCCATCGTGTTGACTGACTAGATGAGACATGACTGGTTTAGCCATCATAGAAGAATTCTGACGACCCTAAACAATAAACACATTGGTTGTCATCCAGGAACTCACTATCTACACATCTTCTAGATTTTTTTAAACGCAATATACCTCGTGTAACCAGGCATGTTGTAATGCTTCATCCGGGGTCAAACGCCTAGATGGTTCCCATCTGAAAAATGAAATTGATTGCTATGAATACAAGCGTGGATGAAAAGGAAAATAGCTTTTTAAATTCTAACAACACGTAATAAGGACACGTTTATTGCAAGGTGAACGTTTTGCATTTATGCTTCATACAAAACGCATCAGGAAACTAGCGTGAATGAATGGCTAAATGATTGAATGAATGATAGCTTACTCCAGACATCGAGTCAAAAAATCTAGGAACAGCGGGTCGTTTGATTTGATTGCTGTCGCCAAATCTTTTGATGTCGGTCGTCGTCTCAAACCTTTAGAATTGGTGATGGACCGTGGTTGACCTTTCGAATCTAAAAACGAAAAGATAGGCTTGAATGCAAACAATAACAAATTCTATCTAAATATGTGGCCTTACTTACCAAAAAACAATCTACGTCTGTGAGCGCCTTCAATGACGGATAATGGAGGCAACCCAAATATCTAAAATTTAAAATAATATTAACAATGATGACGTAATCGTCGTGGCACTGTACACGAAGAAACCTGTATCTAACCTCCATCACACAAGCTAACTGCTCCACTTCGTTTTCACCAGGAAACAAAGGACGGCCCGTGTAAAGTTCAGCTAGAATACAACCCAACGACCACATATCGATGGCGGTAGAATAAGAAACACCTGTAAACAAATATATATATAAATAAATAAATAAATAAATAAATAAATAAATAAATAAATAAATAAATAAATAAATACAGTAAACACACAAATGAATATTAAATCAAATGACTGTAAAAACAAAGACGGCACACCTAGGATAACTTCGGGAGATCTGTAAAAGCGACTTTGAATGTACGTATATACTAAATAACGAATATTTCAATGACAACAGAATATCGATTTATTTTAAAATGATTAAAAGTAAAAACAGTTGAAATGATTACCTTTTTGATGTTCGTAACAACTAGAACCAAAGTCGATAACTTTTATGGCGGTGGATCCTCTTTGCTTGAGGAGAATATTTTCTGGTTTCAAATCACAATGGATTATTTTACATTTATTAAGAAGAGATAGACACTGGAGGATGGAAATAGTGAATCTGAAAAAACAACATGAATGCGAGGCTGTAGTTACTTTGAAGTTCTCCCTCGATTCAAGATGAACAGTGAATACTGGAAAGACTTTCTACAAACTGAAATAAAAACAGACACCATACCTTTTTATCAGAGTCAAACTAAATCCTCGAAATTTATTTTTTTTTATCAATTCATATAAATTCATTCTAAAAAGTAAAAAAAAAAATAGGGCGTAACTATCAGCAATGTTGACGTCACTATGGTACGTCTTTAGATGAATGTCGACTCACCCTAGCAACTCGAACGATATACATAAGTGATTTCTGAAAACGAAAGCATAACGGTTATTCCATGTATTGACGTCATAATGTCGCCGACACCTAAGACGTGACTTCGATGTGACGGAAGTAGAACAAATAAAATCGAATTACCGAAAATAGAAATAGTCCCTCATGTGGATGATATTACGATCCTTCTCTCGATCCTAAACGAAAACAAATCGATTAACTCGATACAACGCGATCTTTGTTTGTTTCCTGATCCAACAAGGATGTCCATTGATTGACAGATGTCATTTAACAAACAATCAAACTATGACGTAATAGGAAGGTTTGACTCGCTTAATAGTTGGTTGTAAGTTGAACTGACCTTCCGCCTCAAATAATCTAAAATCTTCACTTCTACCAGCGCCTGGTGGTGAAACCTACACGAGACAAAAAGAAAATTTAAAAGAAAAACATCTGTAGACCTTAATCGTTGTTTGATGAGAAACAACTCAAAGTGTGAACAGTACTTTACTGTTACATATTGTTTTTGATTTCAGAGGTATTGCCTCAGACACACAATATTACGAGAACGTCACAGGTAACGAGACATAAACCAATCAATTTGTACGACGAAATAAGGCCCACTTCACACTTGACAAAAACCACAGACGACTACTGATACTGATTATGACTAAGGCAATAACAGTCACTAATCGGACAAACCGGACGAACCTTTTTTTGTTTCGGATTATTTTGATGGCTACATATTCTTTTAGTTTGTGATCATATGCCTTGATTACCTGTCCAAACGAACCTTTACCAACCAGATCAACGACTTCATATCGATATGACAAGTGGTCTTTCAATACACGGATATAAGCACCGTTTTCGTCGTCGTAACCTGGTGACGAAGATGGTAACTCAAAACTAATTTCGCTCAAAAAAATCTCTTTCATCATACAACGCAATGGAAGATCTGATATTTGACGAAAGAATAGCCGATTACCATTATTCATCGGAGCCCCGGGAACACCTTCAATTTTTCTGGCATCCACACCCAAGTACCAGACCTCCGGGTAGTCGAGAATCTCAGCTTGTTCGAAGGTTGTCAATTTGTCTTTGTACATTTTCATTGCGCCTGAAAACAATGTGAACAGTCGAGTAGAAGGTCTTCAGAGGTGGAGAACACGCATGACTCTCCTCCACACTTACCTGCTGGGGTTAGTGGCCATTTTTGTAGTGATGGGAGTTGAGAATCTAGAAAGGCTTTGTCACTGAAAAAAAGATCAACGAGGAGTGAGTAAACACCATCGTAGGTACTAACACGTGACTGACATGTGATTTACACGTGATGATGCTGTCACCTGGTTTGTGAAGATCCTCCAGAAGAA
This sequence comes from Turritopsis dohrnii, assembly GCA_027922465.2. Lineage (NCBI taxonomy): Eukaryota > Metazoa > Cnidaria > Hydrozoa > Anthoathecata > Oceaniidae > Turritopsis > Turritopsis dohrnii. The sequence continues at coordinate 49,978 of BQMF02000323.1, forward strand.
TTGCTGACATCAGCAGAATGATTCTAAAAAAATTCAGATACTTTTAAAAACGTGTTGACATTTTCTGATAGTAGCGAAGGTATTCCTCTTATTCGCTCACCACATCTTAACCATCAACAACAATATAAACAAAAACAAACATTAAGGAGGCAACATGACCGTGACCGAGAAAAACAATAACAATCCCTTCAAAATCTTTCACAAAAATGTAATCCTCAATCAACTTCGCTCTCCACCACAGGTATCAATCAACTACAACGGAGGAGATGGTGGATGTTGATATCAACTACAACGAAGGAGATGGTGGATGTTGATATAAAAGTCGCCATATGTAACAAATGCGATTTTTTAAAAGAAAAAAAAATTCTTTGAAATAAAATTGATATAATGAAATATTTACGAAGATGAAATCATAAACTCAAACGAAGAGCACCTCATCCATTCATTTTATCCATTCGACGGGATATATCTCCCACATTAGAAAACCCTTCAAAACAATATAAAATACATCCTTAGGTCCCATACCTCTGAATTCGTCCACAGCTTCTCCAAAACATTTCGGATGTTCCACATAGGAAATTCAAAATTTAAAACTTTTGTTTTCATTCTGTATAATACAAACTTGCCATTCTGTCAAATATTAATGTTGACATGGTGTCGGTACCTACATATGTGACGTCATGCTTAAAGTAATTTTTTCAAGCGAAACTTTATATCAACTTTTGTCGAAAAATGACGTTACAACACGAAACTATACATCAATTTGTCGATAAATTTTCAGAAACGACAAAATAACACGAAACCATAGCTCAGTTATTAACGAAAAATCTTCAAAATGACGAAACATGTCGCTCAAAACAGTACTGACAAATTCAAACGAGAAAAAACTTTCAAGTGGAAAGAATGTCTAAAATGTGACATCTTCTTTAATGATCGAGAATTTCGAAATAATACCAAAAAAAGAAGAAAAAGAGAAGGAAAAATAAAAACAGCTGTCGATCTTCTTTTCATTTTATTGGGCAAAACATAATAACAAAGAAAAAAACATCTCCAAAAGAATTCCCGAAGTCCTTTGTTTTCCCGAAGTCCTTTGTTTTTTATTGAAATAGAAGTTATGAAAGATGTTTTACAACGAAAAGAACTTTCTGATTTTCTACCCTCTTTGTTCACTAAACCAAACGAGTTATACACGAAAACACACGAACCAAACCGAACCAAACCCTATCGTACGAGGTAATTACTGAGAGACAAACGAGGGACAATATGTGACGATGTGATAGAACCAACACGGTTGATTGCAGATCGAAATATGGTCGAGTCAGGCATCAACAATAACAAACAACATCACGTGACGAAAATCTCACCATCAACGATTCTGAACAACAACGCACATTCTTTACAACTAAAATGCCGTACCCAGGTTATCGGGTTCATACTGACAGGAGTTTCGAAAATGGAGAAGCGGCATCTCAGTCGGTCCTAGCTTCACTCCGTTCATGTTCACGAAGAGCTTGATATTTTTGTGTGAATCATAGCAAGTTGTCGGCAAGTACACGGACAGATGAACAGAGGATCGAACAGATTTATATTGCAGCAAGAAAACGTAATCTGCTTAAATACCTACTCAGCCATTCAACACGAAAAACTTCATCAGGGAATTAAGAAAAGCGAGAAAATAACACCTTGTCACGTGATCGAAGAAGATTTACTACGAGAAAAAATCACCTTGGCAACGTGATAAACATGGTGCTGTCGAGGTTCATGTTTCCCATCATGCTTGAGTGACGTCAGTTTTGTCATTGCAGCGTATCTCTGAAAAAGTCGAAACGGTAGAGTAGAGCAAGTTTCCACCAAATCAAAAGTGAAGTTTTAATTACAGTTTAGAAATCGCATTTCGTAAAGTATGGAGTTGTTCACAAACCTTCAACGGAGGCTGTTTGACAATCGCTAATTGCTGCATGGATTGACGGATGTAATGCGACTTTGGTACTTCATGATTCGCCTGATAGATACAAATACAAAGAAAGTTTGTTCATTCGGATGTTAATAATTGTAAGTGCGAGCTTGTACTTTTTCGTAAAATACCTCTTTATAACCTTTAGAAAAAGATTAACAAAGGAGCAGTGGGGGAGAGCATCAATGGAGGAGAGTGCAAGAAATCTCTTTTGAAAGAAGTATAATCAATATTGTAATTGGTAACAAAACATGAAGGATGTGTCATGGAGTTCTTTATTCATCACAACAAGAGGAAAATAAAACATTTCAAAGTCACATCTGCGGAACGAACGAACCTCTAAAGGTGGTAAACTGCCTCGCCTGTGGTTATTCAGATGATGTTTATGAGCAGCGAGTAATTTCGAATTCACAGTAGCGTGATGACGTAACAACTGAAACAAAATCATACAGTCGTCAGTTAGGTAGACGGTCTGTGGGCTGACAGCAGTTATCAATTCTTCTTGGGAAGGGGATGGCTTTTACAGGGGATTTCATCCCATTCATCTTGAAATTGAGGCTAGTACAATATTTTCTTGAAATTTAGACTCGAACAATTTTTCTTGAAATCGAGGATAGGACAATTTTTCTTGAAATTGAGGCTACTTGATGACAGACTGAAATTTTACCTGTGCATGTGGTAATCCAATAGAATTTGGATGGAATATATTCTGTGCATCAGCTCTAAAGAAGAGATGTTCATGAAGGCATGAAGATATACCCTCAAAGACAAAACTTTACAAAGTTACGGGGACATTCCCTGGCAGTTTAGATGAATATTTGAGAGGACTGACAAAAATAAAGATATCGGATATCAACATTTTTACTAGTTATCTAATATGCATAAATTGTGTTACCATGGTGATATCATGTCATGGTATACTTGTTACCTGTGACGTTCTCGTAATGGCGGCATAGTAATTTGTCTATGTGCAGCTTGAATGTGCTACAAAGAAATTGATGTCAATTTTAGAGTGTTTTATAATGACAATGTTAGCCAATCAATTGTGTTGTATTCATACAAACCTTTGGTCCCTCTCCCACCACCCAGACATGAGATATAAAATAGAGACAAAAAATTCACATCCAACTTACAGTGTTGTGGTCATCAGTGTTACATGGATGAAAGAAACCTTTGACAGGTCTAGGTTGGAAATCAATAGGTGGACAATTTGGTCTTTTAATTTCTTGATAATATTGTGTGTCCTTGTGCACCATTCTACTGCCTCTGAAATCAAAAACAATACGTAACAGTAAAGTACTGTTCACACTTTGAGCTGTTTCTCATCAAACAACGATTAAGGTCTAGAGATGTTTTATTGTGAAACTAAAATCCAAACCAAAACAGTTCAGTGAGAAATTCTGCATTCAAAAAAAAAGGAAATAAAATTTCCATGAAAGTGTTGTTATTTGCTGACAAATAAATAGTACTAAAACAATACAATAACATTTTTATTAAAGAGAGCATGTGATGTTTGCCACCATCAAAGAAGAAATAACAGACATCATATTACTTTTTATTTCAAATACTTAAAGAAATGCTAAAAGTGAGCAGCACTTGAACGATTTTTAATCGTATGTTATTAGATGATACGTACTTGCCACTCTTCATAACCTTATTATATCAGTCAGAAACATTCTCCGTCCTCATCTTGAAGTTAGCCAAGCTTTAACAGTCTTATCATAGACAATTTTTTTTTTTCAACAGTTAACTCCACAACGTAAATAAAAAATTTTCTCACAAACAACTAATTTCACAGGCTATTCAAAAAATGACGTTTTCAATGAATTGAACGACATGCATTATGTTAATGATTTTTAGAAAATAATCAATTATGTGACACAAATACGAAGCAATTATATAATACCCTCTCATATGCTGTGTTCTACAGGATAGACAAATGGCTCTCCATCAGAGGTGATTTAAAAGCATCATCAAAATCTTATTCAAATGAGAAAAGGATAATTTAAAAGCAATTTATTTAATTGCAGTTAAAAGTGATGAGACAAGCATGCAGACCTTTTCAACATTCTGTTAACAAATTTCTTTCTATTTTTTTAGAGCGAAAATTCAGTATTTCAGCAATTAAAGATAGACTTTCCATAAGTGAAACATCAGCTAATAATAAACAACAGTTCTTCATTCAGTCAAGCAAAAAACAAATTTCTCAGTATAACAACAATAAGATATTTTTCAGTAAAAATTTATTTTCCATCCAGAATTCATTGCTTATTTACTTTTCTTGATATAAAATGACACGAAAATGACGAGACAGGCAACGAGATAGTTGATATTGAAATTTCAATGTTAATACATATTAATATATGCAACTTATAATGTACTAGAGCTTAAAGATCTTTACTTTATTGACTATGAAAAGAGAAAGAAACTTTGGAGTAAAAACTCAACGTTTTTATATCTGCCCCTCTAAAATTACAACCCCTCTCAATTAAACACCCACCTTAAAAGTTAGAAAAACTAAGTCAAGCACTTACAACAGTAATAGATTAGTCACACTAGATCATGAGTTTTCATGAATTTAATTTTCGATCACATGTCGAAACTTATAACTGAACATCTGCTTTATATGGTTTATTGTATTCGGATCCAAAACAGTGGAAATAGTTTAGGGGTATTGTTCAAGTTAGTGATGCTGGGAAAGTTGCAATAAAATGAACTATTTAGGGATTTGCTTTCTTTATCTATAAGAGTTATCTTTCCCAAAATGTGGAAAAGGTGTTGCTTTAATGCACTTTGAATTTTCTCAACATTTTAAAAGATTCTTCAGAACTGAAAAGGAGAAAACTTGCCACATACTGCATGCAATCACTTGCTTGCATGAAGAGTACAAAAAACTCAGGAAGAGGTTCGGTGGAACATACTGACATTTTGTTTTATTAACAGAGGAAGGAATAATTAGACTTTGATTATTATTTATATTATATTATATCAGATTAGATTATATTTTTGTGATGTCTTAATGTAAGTTATAAGTACAAAATCCTATTTCATTGTCATGAAAAATACAGTTGTTTTTATTCTTTTATGTTACAAATAATACTAGGCTTTGTAATATGGAAAAAACAGGCGTGTGACGTCTCGCACCCCTTATCAAGAATTAAGGCGTTTAAGGCGTGCTAATTATCACTGCCCTGAAGCTGTTTAGGAAAGCGATGGTGAGCGATCCAAGACATCGTTATTATTCTGATGTTCTAATGGCAACAAAAATTTTGATCCCTAAGTCAACATGTATCTAATGTTTTTATGAGGAGTTGCAAAAAATTTATGAAAAAAATCACCGGCTGAATGGTTTTGTTGAAAACGTTTTATTTTCAAATTTGAAATACAATTCAATCTTCTCATTACGAGATCACGCTAGCGCTCGCTATAACTTTTCTAGAGTTAGTTTAAGACAATTTTAATCGTGCACGTAGATACTCTTCAAACACATGCTCAACTTATTATATTAGTTTCCGTGGTCAATTGACAACGAAGGATAAGTTAGGTATATTTAGTGATTATTCACCAATTGGCTGTTGCTAGGGAGAAGACCACTGTTGCTAAGGTAATTTTAAAATTTCCTTCGTTATACGAATTCATTTCTTCACATTTTGATACCATTGTTTAAAAAATGTATACATATTTTTTTCATACACACGTGGGGTGTTTCTTCATACTTTCTGTATTAGAAAAAAATGAAATAAAATAATGAATAAAATAATGAATAAAATAATGAATAAAAAAATGAAATAAAATAATGAATGAAACGAAATAATAAATCAAATAAAAAAAATTGACATATAAATTATACGTAGAGATAATGGAGGCGTGCGAAACGTAGCACGTCTAAAGCAATTCAAGAACTCTTAAGGCAGTGTTTTTTGTTGCATGTCTAAAGATTTTAAGGTGCACATGTTCGCATGCCTCATATTACAAAGGCTGTAATATCACAAGAAGCTTCATTTTTGGAAAAAAAGAACAAGTTATGTTTTCTTCTTTTCTTCTTTTTTGATAAAAAGAAATTTAATTCTTGTAATTACAACGTTCAATGATGCATTGCTATAAGAGTCACCCGAGTTTTTTTAGTGAAGTCAAGCGACGACTAGTTACACGTTGCACTAGAATTTCTTCATGAAATGTCAGACTCATTCATTTTAAGTGAGTCAACATGTCATCTTCAAAGACAGATACCGTTTCTTCCATTTCTTCTCAAGATTACCCTTGGGGAAGATGAAATGAAAGTTTGGATGCCAATTTAATGTATGGTCATAATGAATTTATAATGATGACGAGTTAAAGTAAAGTTTTCTGATTTGAGCAAAAATAATGAAGTGAGAGTGGTGAATGCGAAAACAAACTTAACTGAAGTTGCTGTACTATAGTTTCAATAGATAGAAACATAATCGTGATCATAATTCCCACTGTTTTTTTAGAAATTTAGAATTCAGGATAATATATATATATATACTTTTAAAATTTTCAGAATAAACCAGGTCAAATAAGAAGAAAAATCACAAAGATCTTTTTCGAACGTGCAAGTCTCCACACTACTATATATATCTTTTTAGTTTTATATTTTATATATATATATATATTTTTAAAAGAAACTTTAGAAAAATTAAAAACGACTAGAGTAAACCATCCCTTTTGTTAGACATAGAAAAATGCATAAGAGAGCAAACTTTTATCTTCTAATCTATTTATATACATGATTTGTAAAAACTACAGCTGGATATCTACGTGTGCAACTGTGACATCATATTTATGAGTTTTGGCCTCAAACTTTAATAACTAACGAAAGAATTGTGTAAATCAGTTTCGAATCCAGAAGTTTTTTGGGCATAACGTTTTCTTATATATATATAATACTGAATGCATGGTTTAGTGTCAAACAGTTGAAATTTACGAATTTCATCAAGCAAAAATAAATAATGTGCTCAACTCTCTATTTTTACTTCCTTTTCTTCTTGTCATTGTATCAATATTTCAGAACTGCGAAGCGAAGAAGAGAGATAATGTTCGATATCAATTCCCCCTTGAGGGCTTTTATTTATTCGTTAAATAACTTCAACAGTACACTTTAAATAACGTTAAATCAGCAAACAATTCCCTTAAAAGCCCTTTAACTTAAATTTTTGGGCACATTTTTTGGACGCCCATAACGGTTCAACGCAACGTTGTCAAAAACCCTCTGCTCTGTCTGGATTTGCCACTGTAAATGAAACTTTGTAAAAGTCACCTTTTAATATATTTATTCTTAACAGCCAAAAATGCAGGTACACAGGGCACTCTGGAAAACAGAATCTATGTATATATTTTGCAGATATTGTAGCTACGTATTTTTGAGTCCACCCTGAATAAATATTGGTATCCAGGTCTGACCCGACGAGCATATTTTAGCATACTGAGATTTGATTCCTTGTAAGTAATAAGTACAGAATTGAACAATATTATACAGTACAATGAATGCAATAATACCTACAGCAGCACAATAACAATCGTAGTAGTTTTTACGCTGTGTCTGCATGGCCGGCAGCCGGTCAATGCCTTGGCATATACTAAATGGCCGGCAGAAAATTTTCGTGATACTGTCGACACAATTCTATTGTTTTAAAATCGAATGCATCAAGCGTGAAATTAACGAACAATGAGACCACTGAACAATTAGTTAAGGAAAACAGTGCTAGTCATTCTTTTGGAGATATCGAAATGCCTCCCAAAATGTTAAAAAGGGGGCGTCCGAAAGGTGCAGAGCTGACAGTTATCGGACTTCCGCGTCAGAAGAAAAAGAAAATAAATAACTCGATCATCCCCTTTTCTAAGTTGCTTCCAAAGGAAAAAGATCGACAAATAATGGAATGCTTTTTGCTAAGAAAAGTACAGTGTGCGAAGCTAGCAAACGATTAATAAAAATCTCTGATGTTGAAACTAATACGAATGATATCCCCGATACTGTTCGGATGAGGAAAACTTTGATGTGGATCGAGTTGAACGATACTTCGAACCAGCAGCGTGGATTCATGTCCCAGACTTTCATGGAAAAAAAGTAAACCATGAATTGCGCATGTCACAAAGTCCTTAAAAGCACAAGAAGACAGTTTGGCATGCGAACGATGCTTGATGTGGTGCCATTTGTCGTGCACCACACTCAAAAAGTTGCCTAAGAAAAAAAACTGGTATTGTTTTAGTTGTAGAAAAAATCAGCAAACTGACGAATACATTATCATGATATAACTATGGCAGTCTTCTTGCATTTTTGCAATCCTATTCTCTCTGTGGCGTGGAATATCTACAGTTTACCAAACAAAACGTTACTTTATGAAAGTTTTTTTTTCACTTTTCATTATGTCATCTAATGTAAACAAAGTAAAAAGACCAAAACAACCAAACTTCAAATTACTTGAAAAATTTAGCATGAAGTTTGTGTCGTAACTTTCAGTTCAATATTTTATTCTTCGCAACTTCATCAATAAAAATGGTAAAAATGGTAGTGGTATCATAATCTCAAAATTTTTCGTTGCGACTTTGCCAATTCTATTGTTCGCAAAAGTAGCTACTGTTGGACTGTCGGTTTATACTCAGGGAATGACCGGCTAACATTCGACATATAATTGAACTGCCGGTCATATAGTATATGACGGGTTCTTGGCCGGCAAGTATAAGTTCTGAATAATTGGACTGCCGGCCATTTAGTATATGCCAAGACATTGACCGACTGCCGGCCATGCAGACACAGCGTAGTTTTTACTCAGGTCCCATTTTCGTTTTCGAGGCGCCCGAAAAAAATCCGGCTAGATATTCATAATCCGGGAAGATCTAAAGCAGTCAACACGGGAAGAGGAAAAGCGGGATGAAAAACGCAACCCGTGCCTCCTCCGGAAAGAGGGCCAGAAAGGGAGCTGCACTGTGGGATGGGTGTGCTGACAACATAAAAGAAGAACGTTGGTTTTCCTGGTATGTCGAATAAAAACGACTATTCACACTTCACTAGATCCAATTACAAGCCACATATGTTGCCATGATAACAGTATGATTTTAAGTAAAGTTGAAACCTTATTAAATACACGTTTGTTTTTTTTATAAGCAACCAAGGTCAGACCTAGTAGTAATGTTGCTTAAAAAATGACCATTTTTTAGTAGCAATGTTGCTTAATTTTTGCTGCTGAGAATTAATTAAAAAAATATGTGTTTCCAGTCTTGAAAACCTTTGCGTAAGTTTAAGTATTTAAGTAGAAAGTGTAGGACACAGTACTGCAACCTAGTGTAACAAGATTCGCAAAAATGCGACTATATATTTCCCCAAAGTTGCAAACATTTTATTAATTATTGTGTGTACATTGATAACCATGAGAAAAATGTGTGATTAAATAGTTACAGTATAACTACCATCGACCTGATACTCAGATTGAATTTAATACCACCAAAAACTTACTTTGAACTTATTATGAAATGAAGTTGTTCACGGTCAAACGATAAGGTTTCTCTTAAAATATTTTGCTGTGGAGTTAAAAAGTGAGTGAAGTTACTATGGACACGTAGCTAAAAATGATAAGACCTAAATGCGACTAATACTAAAGCTTAGTTTCCATATGAGTAAACTGCAAAATGCCGACAACGTTTTTCAAATCGCATGCGCAGTTAAACCAAATTTCCGCTGTCTTGGCATAATTTTATAAAAAATATTTCTCTTGAGTTTTGACGTAAAAGTTGAATTCATAATACCTTTGCAGTCAACTTTTTTTGCAGTCGATTAATTCTATTCAAATAAATCATACAAAAAATATTCCTTGTCAAAAAGCATTAAATCTTTTATCAAAATATTATCCTTTCTGACTTCTTTCTTTGAACAGTTTTTGTACCCACATTTTCTTCTTATATTTTCTTTTGCTGCTTTGTTGATATTTTCGATAAGAATAAAATAAAATTAATCGTAATTGTTGAAGTAATAGTAGTCTTATATTAAAAGCAGCCATACTTTTGATATCAGAAGAGTAAAAACAATACAGAATATCATATCATTCTGCGTTCCTTTACTCTTTGAACAACTTCAAAATGCAGTCACATCAAATCAAATCAAATTGCAGTCGACTGAAAAATACTTAAGAGCATTTTGCAGTCGACTGCAGAATACAGTCGTATGGAAACTAAGCTTAAGTTACTTAAACAACTGCATATCAACAAACCTATCAATGTGTAAGAAAATTTCATCATTAATCTTTATTGTTGCAGAAGCTTGACAAGTTTCCTATTGTAACTCAAATAAAATTATCTTACAACATCATACAATCAAATTTGATACAGGTTTTCTGTACAAAAGAAGAAAAGGAAATTGTTAAACCTAATTTTGATACCACAGTATACTTTCGGGTAGACATATAAGCAAATAACTATCAAAAGTAATCAAAATCTCTACTAACAAATATTACGTGTAACATTTCAAATTAGGACAGAATAGTTATTTTCAAAAAAAAAAGATGGGCTTGAAGTGACAATTTATAAAACCAAATTCAAGTATTCACAATAAACATCTCTGTTCAAAAAGATTTGTTCACACTCTATTCTGTGGTAAAAATGACCTTCATATATAAATCCCAAATGGAAAAAAAACAAACTTTTGCAGTGAAAATACATATCCATAACCAAATCACTACATAGCTGAAAGTAGAAGTTCGTGTTCCGGCTTGATTTAATTTACAGACTGTCATTTGTATTGTGTTTTGAATTACGTTTGTTGTTCATACAGGAAAATTGACAGTATATTAAATTTTGCAAAATAAAGTATGATATACAGTATCAAAACAGTATACGTGATCATGGAATTCATCCATAGTAAACTATGTTTCTGTTGTTGGATTAAATGACTATCCAGGGAAGCACACTCGACCAGATTCTTTCAAGTTATTATGTGTCTCAATCCTGTGTTTTAAAATATTATACGTAAATGGTTTTCTGAACTTCTTATTGCATATACGACATCATGTTTTTACTTGCTGTTTTTGTATGTACTTTTTGAATTAACAAACTGGTTGAACTGGTTGTTCTCCACATTAAAAGGTTCCTTCATGGCTGGTACATTCATCATTGTGCTTTCAGTTCAGTTGGGCTACATTATATCAGGGTATAAAAGAAAAATAAATCTTCAGCCTGGCTATTGATAATGAATTTTCACCTTTGCACTGAAACCACAGCTTCAATGGTTTGCTGTTCGAAGCAAATTAATTACCAATCATCATAACATTGTTATCAACAAAAACAAAACATCATTATATATTATTGATATACATCAATTTTTTCTGGTTTTTACACGTTCATTCAAAAGTTTTTACAAAGCTTTTTAAGACAACACTGAACTAAAACGATTCATTTCCATCATTTAACGTTTCATCTGTTGAATCATTTTAAGAGCTAGCAGAAAAAAAAAGCAAAAATCTTCCACTGCTCATCTGCACTACTGAAAAAAATGGCGTGCTGTAGACTAGCCTCTATTCTTATCTACTTTGGCTAGGCGAAAATTCAATACCGAACCGCGGCTATAAAAGTGAACGGAGAAGAAGGAGAAGAAGAAGGAGAAGGAAAATGCCGATTTTAACATATATTTCGTCCTACGGGGAAATATATAACAACCTAATGTAACAATTTTAAGAAATGTGATGTAGCTATGCTAGTGCTGCATGATTTCAAAATTCCATGTTGCTAATTTATGTAAGATCCTTGTAGTACTGTTGCTTAACTTTTTGAGAAAATTTACTAGTGTTGCTTATAAACGTGTTGCTTGTGAACCTGTTAATTATAAAAAAAACAAAAAAACTGCAGCGAATGCCGCCTTTAGAGATTTAAAGATACCATTACGTTAAGATAGGCAAATATTCTGTGAATTCTGCCATTTACCAGTGACTATGGAAACAAGCGATATTAAACTGCACAAGAGAGGCGTTTTTTATGGTGCGATGCAAATTTGTTGCTAACTTTTGAAGCAACCTTGTTGACGAGAGTTTTGTAACAACGGTGTGATTAAACCAAACTTCAACCATCGAGGGGAAGAGGAGAGTTGCAGACAAGACTCTACAACAAAGCAAAGAGCTTCTGGAGACAAAATGCTTATTTGGTGTTCAGGAACTATCGAAGAGTGTGTTCAACGAACTTGTTGGTGGTTAAAGCTTCTTAAAATAGTCTGAAAGAACGAGGCATATCCTGAACCTAACCCTCACTAACCCAAACAAAAAAAGGTTTACACCATGAAGTTTTGATGCTTTCAAATTGTTAGATGAACTTGTTGTGACAATATAATAAAGACCTTCGAAAAGTTGACGTCACCATGACATCGCTGCAAAGCAACCAGCCCAGACTGAGGCTAGTAAAAGAGAAAGCAGACATACCAAACAGCGATAGTTTTCGAGAAGTAAGTTGTTTTAAAAGTTGATTGACCTTTTCGTCGAAGAGCTATGAACATTCTTAGTTTCACTGGTGTAATTTTTTAAAGAATTGCAGAAAACAAACATGATAAAAAGTGATGTTCGATTATGATCATATTTTCGATTATAAAGACTAGCTTGTTTGAACAAGCTAACAACTTCAATATGGCGGCGTTCTTGGTGATGTGTTTGTCGTCATCAAGTCTTGTTGTATATACTAAATCAACAGTCTGCGTCCAACCTCGAACCCAGGGTCTCTTGCCTTTTCGATATACGGATGGCGGCATCCGTATATCGAAAAGGCAAGAGACCCTGGGTTCGAGGTTGGTCTGCGTCATGTTTACCGTAAGGAGTCTGGAACTAGTTTAGTGTAGTCAGAAAATAGAAAAATCTCTAGAAACTATAAATTTCATTAAAAAACATGAGTCCAGCTCACTACTGTGCTGTTGTTATGTGTTATAACAGCACTGTGGCACAACTCTGTGTGCGTTGGGCCTGGTGTCATGGCAACAAAGGACTGTTCCTGTAGACAACCTTTCTTGTTTTTTTTTGTTTTTTTTCAATCAATCAATCAATATTACAATTCTAAATTCTATTACAAAGAATTTAAATATAACTCCGGAGGCATTCCCGGCATTCTATAAACCACATCTCCTAGTTTTTTCAAAAATTTCAACATTGTCCAACCTTTCTTGTTGTATATGTTTCCTGGTGCAAAATCGTCAAAAAGTCAATTATGAAAAAGAGCAATTTCATTGAAATTGTCTGTAAACATCTATCGAAATGCACTCCTTCACAGTGATTTTTTAGCAAATGTGCTGCGACTGGGTTCCTGGAGAAAGGAAACAGTGGATAACATTCTTTTCCAGTGATCGCCTGACGATGACGGGTGCTTCTTTTTTGATGGCGTTGAGAATATTTGGAACATCTCGACCAATTATTTGCTTTGCCCTTCGTTCGAGTGAGATGAAACTCTTTTGTGTGTTGGTGTAATGCAACTTCACTGGTCCGCTGTAACTTAACTAACTTCAGAATTTCGGAAAGATCATACACGCACAGTAATTTCTGCTAACATCTTTTCCAAATAATTTCGTTCGATAGGCCTTTTCAGGAATTACGTCACAACAAACACAATGCCTTGTTTTCAAACTGAATATTAATGACGTTTGCACTGTTTAGAAAGAGAAATGACAGCTAAGGGAAACATTTTTCACGAAATTCTTTTATTAAGGTTAATTACGTAATAATCCATAAACATCCATAAACGAGGCTCATTGTAGTTCCCATTCCTCTTGACAACTTCAACAGAAAACATTGCACTTAATTCACACGACACAAAACATTACTCGTGTATCTTGTGTTTGAAAGTTGAATTATCTCAATATCAAATTATAGATGATCTTTTAAGTTTTCTCTCTACTATCACGGTTATTTCATGATCCACTTTCCATTTTTTAAGTATTTGTATTAGCATGGCCATGATGAATAACAATTTACATGTGTTATGAATTTGCACACTTGCAAGATTTCGTGTAGAAAGGGAAATTCTATTATGTTCAATGGTCGGCAGAAAAATAAATCACAGACACAATACGATTAATCCATTCCAAGAAGAAAACAACCCGTGTATAATGATCTAAAAACTATCCAGCTAAATCACAAACGAGGTCACCACCAAAAATAAACACCACAAGCGTTCGATGTTGTCTGGAAAACAGATGAATGAAATTTGATTGGTTGAGAACATTTGCTAGTCTCGGGAAGTCAACAACAAAAAAAATTGTTCTGTAAAATATTAACAGGAAGTTTTCGAGCGCATGTTTCACGTTTGTTACGAGACACGAATGAGTTAAAAAACGGACCGGAAATTCTCTGCCGCAACCGGTCAGTAAATATACTATTCATAAATTTCATATTAGAATGAAGCTCTTTCGAAGATAAAAACAATATAAATAATACACTCCTCCACAGAGCTTCAGCTTCTTTATTTTGAATGTAGAACTACTGCTGGCTATTTACAAAACAAAACACTACGAAGAAGTGGCAACACAAGACCCTGTACAAACACATTGATATTCAGCAGTTTTGTTCACTGACTTAACCCCTATTCACATTTAGGTGTTTTGTCTTGGTAAAAAGAAGGTTTGCTAACTAAAGTCTTTTAAACACACTCTTAGTTATGTTGTCTTCCTTTCGTGAACACATCTATTCACACGTCTCGGAAGTCAAAACCTTTTATAAACCCTTATCCAAATTTACGTACGTGTGAACAAGGATTCAATAATATATGTTCCTTGTCTAATAATTAGAAATTTTGACACAATGTTATGAACTTGCAAAACTACTGAAGTGGAAATCGGCCTTTAACACCGCTCAGCGTTTCGAGCAAGTGAAAACCTAGTCTAATCAGAAAAAAATTTGATGAAAAAAACAAATGCAACTGAAAAGAACATATAAGAAAATGATTTATCAAAATATATAAATATCTAAAATTAAAAACAAAAAAAGGATAAAAAAAGAACATTAATTTTCTTCCAGGTTTTTAGATGCAGGTTCAAGAACATCGGTAGATGAGTCTGAAATACGGCTACAAGTTTCGTCAGGTTGTCGGCTGTAATGAGGTGACGTGCACGATGTGACGGAATCTTCACTTGTTGTTTTGTTCTCTTCTCCACAACTGACTTCCGGTAAACTCGAACAGACGTTAACAGAGCTGCCAGATTTCTCGTGGACGTTATCCAAACTGCTCGTGATGCTGACAGCGGTGCTTCTCGGGGCGGGAATGAGTGACGCGTGCGAGTCTACATCCTGGTCGCCGGAGCGAAAAGATGTTATATATGAACGTCCATCTAAACTTGTGCTATCATGGCTGCCGGTGATACTGGGCTGGTGGTCTACAAGAACAATATCTCCGTCGTTAGTTTTTCCAGCATATTTTCCTTTCATTTATGAAATAAGAAAAATTGACATATATCTAAGATGAATCGAAAACTCATGAGTAAAAATTCTATTCCAAAAGACAGTTCCATCTTAAAACAACAGCGCATCTACGAGTTATCAGACATAAAAGGAAGGGCTTTGTTGATTTCATGAACTGATGACTCATGAGCATATGATCTTGGAATTGCACCAAATGTTTGGGATGGCACTGAAACAGCTTGCTGAATTTTCCTTCAATTTGGAATTTACAAAAAAAAAAAAAAAAAAGAGTAAAAATACCTTTGGATATTGTTGCTTTAACTGTGACCACACTTCCGCCTTGTGTCAACACGCTGGCAGTATCGATCATGCTACTATTGCCACTGTTACGCCGCAAGGGGCTACTTTTGATGCTAGTAGCTCCATGAACAGTATAAGCATCGTCTCTCTCGTTGAATTCAAAATTAACACCGTGGCCATTTTTGGATGTAGTTACTCCCGTGCAACCGCCACTGCGACACAAAGATATGGGGACCACACCATATACATAGCCTAATGCTATAGGTACACCAACACCGACAGTAAGAGCGGCAAGAAAAGGCGACACAAGAACCGACAACGCAACACCGCCAGTAATTGCCAAGTTTCTTTTGTGAAAATTTTCAGTATAATCAAATCTCTCGCGGATCTAATTAAAAAAATCATCATAGTTATGGAATCAACACTGCATAGAAAGCCAAAAAATAATAACTTCAGAATTCAAACAGTTTACTATGAATACCCTATTCTCTCTAATAAGCACCCGCTTATAAATGTTTTTGGGAAAATTACGGCGTGCTAATCGGAGAGGGGCGCTTATAAAAAAGTTTCGAAATGGTCATGCTAGCTGTGAACGAGGCATTGCTTTTTATCATAAAAGAATAAAAACAACTTCATTTTCCATGGCAACGAAATAAGATTTTGTACTTATAACTTACATTTAGACATCACAAAAATTTAGTCTTGCGTTTCTATTACAGAATTTCGTTTTTTGCTCAAAGATCTTTCGCTTTTTGTTTAAAGTTCTAATTACCGCCTGTGCGCTTATTAATTTCTGAGTTAATGTTAAGTACAATAAATAATAAAATCATTTATAAATTTACAATTTGATAAAAACAGATAAATAAAAACACTCTTTCCTAAAACCATTAACAGAGAAAGAAACACGAGTTAATGTTAATGTTAAGTCACTCTAATAAGCACCTGGGCGCTTACAAAAATATTTTTGACTAGAGAGGGGCGCTAATTAGAGAGAATACAGTAAACCTATAACAATCATATTTATTCATATTCAAAACACCATGAAGGAGCACACATTTTTCCAAGATGTGCAAAACTCACCCGTCTTCCGACGTAAATCGGTATTCCTATCATCATTGCCGGCAATACCACGCCAGCAGCCAAACCAATACCCACTGGCGCACCAATCAATGTTCCCATTTGCCACATTATTTTCTTTTTACGACTCCAAGGCTTTTTTCCCCAAAACGTACATCCTGATGGGCTATATATAAAAGGCAATGAAAATCACCCTCCTCCACCCAACCTCCTTTCGCAAAAGAAACAAATCCACAGCAAACATTCTTTTAAATATGATTTAAGCATAGGACATCAGGCAAATTTCCAAGCACTTGTAGTTACTTCTGTTTTTTAGAAGATTGAGTTTAAAAGCAGTTTGCAGGAGGTCCAGGGGGGCGATGTTCCGGAAGCTCTGCGATTCCAGCGTTTCCCATGATTTCAAACAGCTTTAGGGGCTGTTCATATGGAGGTGAGCTGGCCCGGTTAACCGGGCTAGCTCACTTAGCAGAGATCTCACTGTCATTAAGAAATCTTTATAAAAATATATTGTGTTCATATGAAAAGCGGGCTGGCTCACTTAAGTGAGATCTCATTTCATTTGACCGGGATCTCACCTAAGTGAGATGAAATTTGTTCATATGAACAGACCAGCCCGGCTTAGTGGGATAGATTTTAGACAAGTGCACACGCGTCGAAATTCGAATTATTGTTTACGTGATGTAAACAACATTCTCCAGCCCGGTTAAGTGGGATGAGAAAGCCATATGAACGCGGGGTGAATTTCATTTCATTCAAGTGAGCCAGCCCGGTTAACCGGGCCAGCTCACCTCCATATGAACAGCCCCTTAAAGTCACTCTAACTCAGTTTCTTTTTTTCACAATATCAACGTATATAGTTGGGTATAATTACTTTGCTCTTATTCTGCAGAACTCCTCCTGTGAGAAGGATCTTCAAACTGTGATAAATCTTTCCATGAAATGTGACATGTGTTCGATCAAGGTTCCATGTAACACAAACACGGCATTAAAAGTTTTATACACCTGGTTTCTTTAATACACCAAATACGCTCAAACAAGAAAATTTGTGAATTGGCAAATCATCCTGCTTCTTCATTCTTAGTACCTTGTGAATTGCCATTGAAAAAACCTTTCTTTCTGGGTCCTTTCTTTGGTGGGTCCAGATAAGCAATTCGATTGATAAAAATTTATACTCATGTGCACTTATGTAAAAACCGTCCATTAAAAAGTTATTTCTAACTTTTATGGTGAACAATAGCTGTTTGAGTTATAAAACAGGTCATGTAAACACAGGTGTGCGTGTTTATGTTTCATTCATTTACGTAAAGGCGAATATCCACTTCGGATAATTGTCCACGGACCAGATCGGATTGCTAAACAATAGACCACGCGAAAATATTACACAATAGCAAGAGAGGTTTTCATTCCATTTTGATTCGACCAGGACTCATTAACTTCAACTGGTAAAAATACTGTAGTAATATAGTTAACTCAAAAGCTACATAAAAACAAAAACTCTCAAAAACTATTGACACTTGAAACGAGATCTATTCAAGTTCTTTTTTCCGAAACAGATTTCAAAACTAAATTTCTCATATCTTCTAGTTAAAGATCTTTCAAAATAAGGATACATTGCAAACTGAATAGTGTATTCTGTTTTACAGCTTCACAATTTCTGAATTTGGAAACATCTTTATTAGTTGAAGAGAATTAAAAGTTAGACTCAATACATCTAAAGCCGGAACAATCTCTGCTTTCCTGGTTAATTCAACTCTAGCTAATGTTATTTATGGACATTTTAATCTTAATGCATTGTCACTGTCCTGTCTTAAGCGGTACTTTCTTTTACCCTCCTTCTCCCTGGTACGATGCAGCTTGCTACTTGTAAGACTACTGATTTGTGATATACCACTTCTATTAACTGAGAAGACCTTTTGGCATTTTCTGTATTCCATTGAAAAAATATCCCCTTTACAAGGTTAATTTTCACTTTGTCTTGGATTTTCTCACTACTCTGGGTCATATTTTAACTTTTGTTTATATTTACAATTATTTATTAACAATAATATTTACTTTTATTTAACATTTTTATTTCAACAGGACCCATATTGATAACAGAATTTTACTTGTATATACTTGTACATAATCTGAAATGGTCATCATCATCCTGTATAAATATTTGATAAATACAAAAAGAGTATTTCTATGATGTGACTTAAAAATGGTAGCTAAACACGTGAAGAAAGTCAAAACAAATGAAACTAGAAGACATTAGGCTTGAACAATTTCCGCATCAGCCCTTGAGAAAATTGCTTTAGGCTAATTTTCAAGATATCTGAATGACTTGTACACTGACTAATAATTTGATACAGTCTGGAATTCATCAAATTACTCCCTTCTTCAATGTATTTAACTTAATCTTGACAGCTTTGCAATTCACTATGATGTTTCGGGGCCAGAAAAACAGTTCACCAATATCTTACACATGATGTTTATTCATGAAAATAGAAGATTTTTCGAAATTTGGTCCAAATTTGGCCCAAATCGTCCAAATTTTAGTCGAATCTGACAAAATGACTGTCAAATTCGAAATCAGCACCTTTCAAATGTAATCCATGCAAAATTTCATGAAATTTGAAGAACTCTCGAAATTTGGTCCAAATTTGGTCCAAATTTTCAAATTTTAGTCAAGTCTCACAATGTGACTGCCAGAATTGAAATCAGCACCTTTCAAATGTAATCCATGCAAAATTTCATGAAATTTGAAGAACTTTCGAAATTTGGTCCAAATTTGGCCCAAATTGTCCAATTTTAGTCAAATCTGACAAAATGATTGCCAGAATTGAAATCAGCACCTTTCATATATAATCCATGCAAAATTTCATGAAATTTGAAGAACTTTCGAAATTTGGTCCAAATTTGGCCCAAATTGTCCAATTTTAGTCAAGTCTGACAAAATGACCGTCAACTTCTAAATCAGTACATTGTCTAAATTGCCCAATTTTAGTCAAACCTGTCCTAAGTTCCTAGCATAGGTCAGTCATTAACTATTCTGAATAAACAAACAATCCGAAATCCGAACAGAATTTCCGAAAACGACGAAAAACTGTGACAGAGATAGATACTTTAGATAGAATTTGTAAACCAAAGACAAGATATGATAACAACAATGCACATTTTAAGAAAACCAGCTCATGGTCATACAATTTCAATTCCTTCATTAATTGGTGGTATTCTCCTTTCCAACTTCTTTCAGTGAATATTTTTCTTACCCATATTTTGTGGTGGCGTTTCTAAAAACTTCCAGCAGTGCAACCAATAAAGTCTTATCTTTTTCCATCATGTTTTGGTTTTCTCTGCTTCACTTTTTATTTTTCACACACCGCGCACATATATTTTGTGATGAAAGTTTGAGTGGAAATAGCAGACCGGATCGGAACAGATGGATCCGGTCTGCGAACAATTATCCGGAGTGGATATTCGCCTTTACGTAATTTTCTTTTTCTTCTCAAGTTTTTTCATCGCCACTTAAAACTGTTGATTTAAAAATCATACCCAGAAAACCCTGAGTGGCTGAACGATCCAAAGACGATGGATGAAATGGATTTTTTTCATGTTTTTGCAGAACACAGCAGTATTGAGATTATGTTTTATAAATCTTTTGAGTTTTAAATTAATAGGATTGAGTTTTGAAACTCAATTAAGGATTGAGTTTCTACTATCGTTATATGGTATTAGAAAAGTGCTTGGAAATATGGCTGGACATAGAGACATACCTGAGATAATGAAGATCTGATATTTCTTTCATGCACAGCCAGCAAAACTCCCCACCACATACAGCACAGGTCATGTGGTTACACGAACCATCGTCCATTTTAATAATTAGAGCCATACACTTCGGACATGGCTTAATATCTTCATGCATATTAGAAGACTTCCGGTCAGTGGAAGCCAGAGAACGTATTTCAAACTGATTTTGCATGCGTGCTAAGTCACAAGTTGTATTAGGATGCCATACCTGCCGGCAGTGATAGCAAAACTCGTAATTACAACCCGGTCGCATGCACTTAAGCTGAGGGCAGCTTGCACAACCAGATGCAATAACTGCATATCCACAGTCTGGAGCCGGACACCATCTAATATCTGGAATACCGACAAGCGCTCTTCTTAGTGTAAATTCTTGGTATTTACCAAATAAAGTATCATCATTGAATATCATCTTGACATCTGTCGGATGAAAGACTTCAGAGCACTCAGGGCACGAGACCATCATCCGACATTCTTTTACTGCTATTATTAAATACTGTTTCAAGCAATCAATACAGTTACGATGCTCACAGCTCAGTAATATAGGAAACAGGGAAGAAGCCTTCCACGAAAAGCAAACATTACACATCATTGTGTCTTGTTTTACATTATCACTAGCTTTTGCTTCTTTCTCAGTTGATTTTGTACTGACTGTATCTATGCTCTCTTTACTGCGGTGTTTCTTCGATGAACGAAATATATTCCGTATAGTGAAGTTACCATTCTTATGTGTTAATGATGCTGAACTTGGACTTGCATGTTCCGATGATGTTCCCGTGGACATCTTGCGTTTTTTATCAGTTTGTTTATTTAGTATATGCATTAATAAAATGCAGATCCTGTATATGGTTTCTAAAGAGAACCAAGAATGAAAACACAAAAATGGTTTGGGAGTGTAAAAAATAAACAAAATAAATATAAATTGTTATTTGATTAATTTACTATCTCTTATACCTCAAGCATGGAAATTTGTTGCGCCAAGAGAATCGAATTATCGTTACCGTTATTTAACACTTACGGAAACAACAGAACATAAAATCATTTCAGCAGATTTAGATTTATGGTAACGATGCGGCAATGACGCTAATGTTAACAAAATAAAACAAGATTGCAAAGGGAGCTGGAAACTAAGATGCTTTTTAATTTCATTGAATAACACGAAAACGAGTCTTGCTGGTACCACTTATGTTTTTATATTCTTTCGTCAGGTGAACAAAGGAATTCATAAACGAAGAAAATTTCAAAATTACCTTAGCAACGGTGGCCATTCTCCCTAGCAATAGCAAATTGGTTGAATAATCATTTAATATATATACCTAAGTTATCCTTCAAAATGAATGAAAAAACGATAGAGTTAATAATGTTGGGTTGTAATTTATATGCTTTATATTATTACTATTATATGATTTTAAAGACGTTTTAGAGAGTCTAGATCCCAAAATTTTCTTTGTCACCCAACCATGGTGGGTCACATTTGGCAACAAAACTTCCCAATTCTGGTAATATATACGCGGTATTTTATTAAGTTCTGGCTAAAGCCCTGAGTGTCATCAAACAAAACAACTGATTTATCAATATTTCTCGAAAGTCAAAATAGACATGAGATTTTTTCTCTGATATTTATTTATACATATTGATATTTTATGTGCCGAAAAGTTTATAGTACAGTAATTACAAAAACAGAACACACTTCATGATGGATATTTAAAAAAAGTTTCTTTTTATATAGTCAAGCAATTAATTTGTAAACCATTTTAATAGACCCCATTTGAATTAAGGCGAATTGAAGTTAAAGAAAGTCAGTTTTTGTGATCATGTGTCTTATCACTTGAATGTAAGAAATATACATTATTCTATTTTGAGTATATACTTGAATTATATTTTTTAAACTTTATCCAGATTCACACACTTTTCAAGCAAAAACAGTAGATTTTCATCATAATAAAAAATTTTTTTCGATATCATCAACACAACATTTCCAGCTACCAAGATTGGGAGAAACCTCCTGATTGGGAGATTATTGCTAATATCAAGAAAATTCTTATACTGCTTCAATGTATTATGGCTACCATAAATCTTCCTAATTATGAATTGCATTCCTTATCCTGCAAGATTTTGGTCATGAAAATATTGTCAAATCATACACAAAAATAACAAATAAAAAAATTAAAAAATACATAAAAATTACTGAAAACAGAAATCTATCTTTTGAGCTTGATTGACAGCACAGGAATTACAGTCACAGTTATGAAAATTAATTATGTTGCAACTCACGTATAACGATATATATTATGATGTACGTACTGTTGTATGTATTTTACCATCTCTCCACATTACTTTTTTCAGACAAACCTTTAATTAGACAGACCTTTTAAATTTATTTCCATGCATTTTGTTACTTTTAAATTTATACAGATAATAAAATCATAGTGAACTCTGAAAGTCAAACTTTGAAAATCTGCTTATCAAGTTAAACAAAAACAAAAAGGTTATTTATTGTGTGGCTACCCGTGAACACAGTTAATCCAGAGTGTATACACAGAAATCTAATTTTTATGGGTTAATTAAAGTAAATCAAGTCATAATACATGATGTGCCTGGCTATTTAGCTGTCTAGTTCGGTGTTATGTAATTCATTCCTCAACTTGTTTGAAAAGGCAGGAGCTAGTTCTACTTTTGGTTAATAGCTTATTACTTTTGTGAGAAAGAACAAGAAACGTACATTTTCTTCAAAAATGAAACAAATGTTACATTAACTATGTCTTAATTCAAATTATTAATACTATGACGAACATACAATACCATTTATATATTATTCTTTCATAATAAACAGTAAACAGGCCAACAGTAACTCCTTATTTTTTTCATTCAGACAACGACCACCTTTTACTTTTAATGGTCGTTGTAAGTTTGCAAGCAGCCTCGTTTAGCCCGCTTTTTAGGGGAGGAGACTTCTTGTTTGTTATGGCTATTGAAATCGATCGCAGAAATCAGGCTAAAGTTGTTGCTGACTCCCTGTGGTCAAGCGTTGTTTACGAATTCAAAGAAGATAAACACAAGCTCACTAAAATCCACCATGCTTGGCTAATAGAATGGCGCGATTTAAAAAGATATACTCTGAAATATCACCGAAATATCCGATCCGAAATCAAAAGCAGCATGAAGCTAGAAAATGAAAGAATGTAGAAAGGAAGGTAAAGCGACCACTAAAATTCCTCAAGATCTCAATCTATTGGGTCCCTTAATTTCACCAACTTTCCTTCGCTCAAAATAGGTCTCAGATTATCATGAACCTGATGATAAAACCATTTAAGAAACTTTATTATAGCGCTTTTTTTCGTTTCTCATCCCGTGTTGTTGTTGTTGTGCTGTGCTGCTGTTCGCTATCGGCAAAATTCAAAGACCATTGTACTGTTATTTTCTTAATGAGTGAAATCTTTCAAGATAGAAATTATCAATTTCACCACTATTTTAAAAGTAACTTCCGGAATACTAAAAAAAAAAAAAAAAAAATTTCTATTTCAGTGTGCAAAATTTCACATTAACTAAACTTGTAATTCCAGAGAAATAACCTGATCTTTTTCCAAGAAAACGACAATATCGATTATGGGGTGTCTTTGATCTGCTTGAGGAGTGTCAAATTACTTATCATTATATTTGACAATGTTTCAGGCCTGGTCGTAAGATTTTAGACCCGCGTGCGATGGGTTGCACGTCTATATTTTCCAGGCGTGCCATTTTTTTCGCACGTCTTGTTACATTTTGGGCGTGCGTTTTTGTTTTAAGGAGTGTCATACGTATTAAGTCGTGCTAGATCATTCTAAGACGTGTTATAGCTTTTAAATGTCTCTAGT
Organism: Turritopsis dohrnii; assembly: GCA_027922465.2. Classification (NCBI taxonomy): domain Eukaryota; kingdom Metazoa; phylum Cnidaria; class Hydrozoa; order Anthoathecata; family Oceaniidae; genus Turritopsis; species Turritopsis dohrnii. Next base: position 74,319 of record BQMF02000323.1, read on the forward strand.
TGCAAGAAATTGTCTTAAGAAACACAGAAAAATTCGTCTTAACTTCACGAGTGTTGAACGGAGAAGGCGACATGGTAGGCGACCTCGTGGTTGACTAGAACCGGCAGCCGAACGACAACGGTACCGGTGTAAACTGCCGACTCAATTATTAAAATGGCGGCCCGACCGCCAGTTAACTTCAGCTAAACGAGCTTATCTTCCAATATTTTAGCAAAAACTTAAAATTTTATTGCACGCCTAGTAAGATTAAGGCGTGCGATAGAGCGCACGTCTCTTTTTTTTTAGGCGTGTGCCGAGGCGTGCGCGTGCGATCACACGCCTCTCACGACCAGCCCTGATGTTTTTAAAGCGCCATTACTGTAAAGCGGGGTGACTTGAAACAGCATCGAAACAACGTTATTTCTCATGAAATAATGAATGAAACTCCAAATTTTTTTCAGATTCTGTTCGTAGACTATCTAGCGCAACATCCGATATAAAAATTTATTAATCAAGGAAGTACTTCCGAAGCTGAAGATGAACAAAGCACCGAAAATCAGTACCCCTGTAAAATAGCACGTCACGGCGATATAGCATATCGCCAAATATAATTTTTTTACATTTGTAAAATAGATAGGTCAAAAGGGAGTAATTCCAGAATTTTATTGAAAAATACTTAAAATTGACAGAAATATATGCCATTAAAATGTTTCGTTTTTTCTTACTCGATACACTTCGTCTCTTCGATTATTGCATAAATATTCTGATCAATTATGATGCAATCGAATCATTGATGTGTGATAAAGTTCAGCCGATGGAGTTTCAAAGGTGGTATAAGTCATTTGGTAATTATTATAAGTCCAATTAATAGAAAGGGTTAATATCTAAGAATAGAACCATTATATAATTGAACAATTATATCCTCTGTTCAAGGCTATGGGCACACCATACTTATTGTGCAATTGGCGATAGACGGGCTGCATGTTGCTACTTTTTTACAATTTCATACTTAACCTCGTTACCAGGGCTTCTTCTTGCCTTTTTGATATGTGGATGCCGTTTCATACTCCATGTACATGTCCAGGCCTGGAAATTTGGCGGAAACGATCGTTATCGTTTCCGTGTCGTTTCCGCAAATTCTAAATTACGGCAACGATAGTTCGTTTCCCTTAACATAGAACAGATTGTTTCGTCTTCTTTAAAGCTTAGTTCCCACTTGAGAATTATATGTTCCTCGCAAAAGTTTTTCAGAAATGCCTCACAAACTTCTCCGATTGTGGACCACAAAAACTCTCACGATCGTTTTCACAAAATATTATTTTTTTACTCTTTTATCATTATAATCTTTCCTGGTCATGAATGGCGCACCATATCGTAAATCAATATAAACTAAAGTCACACATGCAACATATTTTTCATGTTCTCACATGAAAAAAGACCACATCTTTTTTCTTCCATCTATAATTATGTATTGTGTTGAATTAACTACCTGTAGATGAAACAGCTGGTGTGTATTAATATTAACCTTCGTCATTGTTGGTCAGCGCGAAGCAGCTGATCTTTCATTAGCGTTTGTCCTTCCGTCCGTTTATTCCAGAATTTTTGTCCACAGTTCTAGTTCATTATTTAAAAAAGGAAATTCATTCATTCAAAACTCACCACACGGGTGTGCATTTTAAACGAAAGTAAAACTAAACTAAAAAGAATATGAATTACATAGATAGATGATAGGCAAATAACTGTCAAAATTTTATTCCCCTGTGCAAGCATCACGAATGTCGTGTAGCAAAGCGTTACAACAACACAGATGAGAACCAGTCTTAGGAAGACACTATAGTGCATTCTCGTAACTAAACGAACATCTCGCTTTTGCTTCATAATCGATCTTCAGTTGTTTTGTTTGACACTTTTTCTTGTAACATAATGGCTGGAAAACGTAAAACTGTTACTAGAAAAACATTTCTAAAGTGGCAACAGGCAGATGATTTCGATTTCGAAGTAGATGAGAAGACGATTTGAGTTTCCTGAGATGTAAAGTTTGCACAACTTACATAGGGGAAATTAGAAAGGAGGCACGTAAAAGGAACATTCATGGCAATGTTTTAGATGGTATCCTCAACTATACTGGTGGTGTAAAGTATATTCACAAAGCCAACTTTGACAAGCACATTAAATCTGGTTCACTTCATTCTTGGGCAAAGGCGACATACACAAAGACAACAACTGAGTCACAAAAGCTTTTGGAACCTAACCAAACAACTATTGATGACACGATCGAGAGCTCAGCAAGAGGAAATTATGAAAAGCTTGTTAGAACAGTGCTCCATATCGCTTTAAAAGAAAAGTATGAGGCGCCGCAATGGACAATATTGGGATGTTAAAAATAAACTGTCATCTAAATATGTGCCTTTTAAATCCTAAGTATCTGTTCCATATATTCAAAATAACATGCCAAAATATACTTTATACAGTCCAAGTGAAAAGTTTCTGGTGGAAAATCAATAAACTTTTGTAATTTTTTCTACCATATGGTCTTTTCATTTGGCATGGTAAATTCAATTTTCTATGGCAACTTTTCATTCCGTATGGCATGATGCACAGCGAGAAAAAATTACCGAATGAAAAATCTCCCGGTTTTCCCCGGTTTAGCATTGGTAGCCGGTTAAGCAGTACATTCAATTTTAAAACATGGCGTCGTCAAGTAGCGGTGAAACACATGACAACAACATCAGACGTTCATTATCTAATATTGCAAAGCAAGCTAACGAGCTATTACAGAATTTAGAACAAAACGTGAGTAGACAACCAGTTTTATCATCAATAGCTGTCCGTCATCGCGAAACTCATGACAGGAATAGCAACTGCAATAACGATGATGGTGGTGGTGGCAGCACCAGTGGCAGCAACAGTGGTATTGATTTATTATCGAACACTACTGGTGGATTTCGATTATCAGTTGCCAAGGAAATCAGAAATTCTTTCCCTACACTGCTGTCATCAAGCAGCAGGGAAAGTTCCTTCAAGAAAAGACGACCTGCAAAACAATGGCAAGCAACCTTCACTTCTTCTTCAAAAAAAGCGGGTCAGGCTGCTAAGAAGAAATTTAAAAAATCTCCCATAGTTTATAAAGATCTTGTGTTACTTCCTTCACCTGAAACAAATGCAGTGCCTACCCATCAAGCACGTTTGAATCTGGAAAATAGAGGATTTGTTATACATAGTTACCCAGTTGATAAATCTTGGAGTGAGTTCGAACTTAAGGAAGCTATTATTGAGGCATTTTCTGGCATTCCTCTTGATTGTTCTTTTAATTTTGTGAAATCATGTTATGGTCAGATAGTTTCACCTAATATCGCAGCTGGTGTGGAATACTGTGGAGCTCGTGCACTTTTAGTCTGGCAGGACAAGGAGCAATTTATATTCAGCCAAGTAAAAATCTTATGCAAGATGAAGCCTGTGAAGATGATGATGGTAATTGTATTGGAAATAAAGACAACTCTGACCTGTCTGATCTAGAAGACCTGGATAATAAGCAGCAGATACATGTTCCTTGCAAGTCAACAACCAGCGACAATCAGTCAGCCAGCGGTAGCAAATTGGCTAGTAGTCAGGAAAAGTTTATGCAATTGAAAGATATGTTTCCAAATCATAGTGATGAAGAGTTACAACAGTCACTGTCGTCATTTCACACTGTTGCAGCATGTGCCCTGGCATTAACCAATGATAACAGTGAAAGCAGTGATGATATAGATGATGTTCTTATGGTACCCATATTTTCTTCTAACTTGCCAGATAAACATTTAAATGATATAATGAAATTGATTTCAACAAGAATGACAAAGGAAAAAGTCAAAGTCAAAGTAGATGAAGATGATATCATAAATGATGCTTTGGTGTACTACAAAGATGAATCATTTGATCCCAAGATACAGCTCAGAATACAGTATCGTGAACAACCATCTGTAGATACAGGGGGTGTTGCCAAAAGCTTTTTTACAGAACTGTTGAAGCAATTGGGAGATAGGTATTTTGAAGGAAATGGCTACAAACTACCAATTTATAATGCAGACATGATAGCATCAGGGCTAATGAAATATATTGGTAGAATGGTTGTGCATTCTGTTGCCCATGGAGGACCTGGCTTTCCATTGTTTAGTCCAATTGCATACCAGTACCTTATAGATGGTAACATAGACAAAATGATGCAACTAGTAACTGTTGATGATTGCTCTCTTGCAACACAAGATTTTGTCAAAAAAGTATGTATTATCAGACAGTTATTTTTACCATCTTTGTATTGAACATTGATTTATATATAATTCACTTTAAATCTATATCTTAGGTGGTTCAGTCACAGAATGTGAGTGATTTGGATCAAGAAGAAGTGTTGTATTACCAAACTGATTCAGGATTAACAATGATATTGACTGTAAGTCAAGCCTATATACTTGATTGCATGATTTAGAGTTATACCACCCCATGATCGTTGTATCCAGTATTAATCAAATTAATTTCCTGTGAACATGTGACTTAATCTTTAATAAAGGCTTTAGATATTAGTACTTATATTTTCATTTAAACAGGCTAAAAATTGTAATTTCAATATATTGTTTTACTTTTAGACATTTTATATTATTAGTTTTCACTCTAAAAAGCTACCCTCGGCTATTGTATTTTGTTTTTCAAACTTCCTACTGTTTTACATCCATTTTAGAGACCTGAGTGTAGACATGTTCATCTAATATTTACATTGACTCAAGTGTTATTTTGCTAATCTTGTGTACAAGTGCAAGAAAAACCTTTTACTATTTTATAGAATGACAACAAAGACAGATTTTTGCACAGCATTATAATGCATGATGTTATTGGGAAAAGAAAAACTGTGCTTGACCAGTTTGCCACTGGGTTAGACATACTTGGATTTAGGAATGAAATGAAGAAAAGACCAAGTTTATTTGAAGAATTATTTGTTTTCAATAAACATCTGCTCGATGGAAACAGAATTTATGACATACTGGTTTTTGATTTCAATGGAACAAATGAGGCTAACTTGAAAGTAAAAGATTACATGGAGCATTTTTTATTGAATGCGCCTAAACCAATTTTGGAACAGTTCCTTACTTTTGTAACTGGGGCACCTTGCCTCCCCTCATTTGGACTTGGAAAAATAACTGTAAAATTAACAGATCAAACTTCAATACATGCTCAAACTTGCACAAACGAATTGAACATTTCCAAGGGATTTCCTGACCAGAATTCATTTTCAGCTGCTATGAATGCTGTCATTTGTTCAAATGGACACTCTTTCAACTGTGTCTAAGATGCTTTTATACTATTACTGCATGGACAATTTCATGTTTTGTTTCATTTTATTATGTGTGTATGTTAACTACTAAATGATGGCATTTTGACTGCAATTTTAATCATAACTTTGTTTCTGACTTAACTGATTTGCATAATTAGTTAATCAGATTGGAAAAGATTGAAGTGTCTAAAATTTGTCTGAGACAAATAAAATTGTATACGGAAATGATCTAGCCTTGTAGTTAATGTGCAATATGGAAGTATACTTCAACATTTTTTAAGTTCCTTGTTCAGTTGTAAATGGCATTGCCATTTACCTTTAGTTTTATTGAAGTATTTTTTTGCAAGTAGCTCCTATGGTCGATTCTCACCAATGTCTGATGGATACGACTATAAAAATACTTTTGTTGACTTTATTTTATTTTCTTCCATTCATTAGTAAGCTGATAAATGGGTCGCATTCTTAGTTAAGCACGTTATTTTCATGTTCCTCTAGAGATTTTTACATTTTCTTATTTTCAAATTTCGTGGCAAGAGTGGCACTCGGAAAGGCACTGTACAAGAGCACTTTGTTAAACATTGATTGCTGAACTTGATCACTTTCGTCATGACTCATGTATTCATTTATATCATCTTTTAAGATATTTTTTGTGTGAAAGAATTTGTTTTGTTCTGCAACTGCTTGTTTTACATTGATTGTTCGCCTTAACCATGTCCCTACTGCAAACTAACTAATGTGTAACACAATCTCTACTTCTACTATTTCAGTAATTATGCAAAAAATGTTTTGTCTGTTTATTTCACTGATTCTTTAAAATAAAATTACAATCGTAATTTTCGTTGCATAAAGGTTAGCAATAGTGAGAAACTTGTGTAGAAAACAATCTTAGTGCGTATGTGCTAACAAAATTAGCATGAAATTAAGGGCCATCTTGATGTATCTTATTTGAAGTATAACATAAACTAACAAGGGATGATTCTACCGAAGCATGCACTAAAATTGATAAGAAAAAGGAAAAATCATAAAAGAAACCTTAAACGTATTAAATTTCGCGTGTTAAATTTCCCGATTTTTTTTGAAAATTCACGAAATTTAACACTCACGAAAAATTTTATTTGTAATACGCGCGAAATTAAATACATCGAAAGTGAGAAAAAATCGGAAAATCTTAGTAAATCAGGTCACTAACTACGCACAGCTGAGAAACTACATGGCACCGTTCCGTCCTTTCCTCTCTCCACGCTGCCCCTTCACTTGGAATAAGGAACTCAATGATGCTTTTGAAGAGTCCAAAGTAGCCATTATGGATGCCATCAAGAGTGGAGTGGAAATCTTCGATGTCCACCGACCCACCTGCCTGCGTCCGGATTTCTCCAACAAAGGTATCGGATACTTCTTGTTCCAGAAGCATTGTCGATGTTTATCTGATGTCCCAGATTGCTGCGCTGATGGCTGGCGAATCTCAATGGCTGGCTCGCGATTCCTGACACCTACCGAGCAACGTTATGCACCGATTGAAGGTGAGGCATTGGCCCTAGTTTGGGGCCTCGAACAGACAAAATTCTTCACGATGGGATGTGACAACCTGACAGTTGTCACCGATCACAAGCCTCTCACCAAGATGTTTGGAGACAGAACCTTGGACGAGATCAGTAACACTCGACTGTTCAGATTGAAGCAACGTGCTCTGCCCTGGTTTTTCCGCATCACACACTTGCCGGGTAAAACTAATCATGCGGCCGACGCTGCGTCACGTAATCCATCACCATCTGCAATACCATCCGACGTGGACATGTCCGAGACGGTCATAGCAGCCGCAATAAGAAGGGACGCTGAATCTGTAACCGCGATCACTTGGGATCTCCTGAAGAAAGAAACCCAGAGTGATCCTAATTTAACCAGTGTACTCGAGGCGATACGCAGCGGCTTCCCGGACAGATGTCGTCAGTCTCCTGCTATCATCCCGTTCTGGCAATACCGTCATGGATTGTACGAATCAGATGGCGTCATTTTGCACAGTGATCGCGTCGTCATTCCTTCTTCTCTGCGACCAATGGTTCTGAAGTCCCTTCACTCTGCTCACCAGGGAGTCTCCACTATGTCAAATCGCGCAAGGTCTATTATGTTCTGGCCTGGCATCACTGATGATATCAATCGCACTAGGGCTCGATGCCAAGACTGCAATACCAGTGCCCCGTCTCAAGCTGCCCTACCAACTACAGCGGCCGTTCCTCCGTCCACACCCTTCGAAGAGATCTTTGCTGACTTCTTTAGCTGTGGATTGCACTATCTTGTTGTTGGAGATCAACTATCAGGATGGACGGATGTGTTCCAATCACCACATGGATCCCCTCAGGCTGGCGCGGATGGGTTGATTTCCTGTCTTCGTAACTTCTTTGCCAGGTTCGGAGTGCCACATGAAATTTCCACTGATGGCGGTCCAGAATTTGTTGCTCACTCTACTCAAGAGTTCTTACGTCGTTGGGGTGTATCTCATAGGTTGTCCTCTGCATACAACCCCCAATCCAACGGAAGAGCCGAGGTAGCCGTCAAGACCACCAAACGTCTCCTCAGATCGAATACAGGGCCATCTGGGACACTTGATACCGACAGCTTTTTGCGTGCGATGATGCAGCTCCGTAATACCCCCGATCCTGATTGCAATATCTCTCCAGCGATGATTGTCTTTGGCAGACCAATACGGGATGCATTCGCCTTCATCAGTCGCCTCGACAAGTTCTCCAACCATCACGTTCGCCCCATATGGCGAGATGCCTGGGAGAGGAAGGAAGAAGCTCTACGCGCACGTTTTCACCGGACAGCAGAAAAACTCAACGAGCGGTCACAGCAGCTTCCTGACCTCGCAATTGGGGACCGCTGCTATGTTCAAAATCAAACAGGAAACCACCCAAAACGTTGGGATCGCTCAGGAACTGTCGTCGACCTGCTTAACCATGACAGTTATCTCATCAAGGTGGATGGTACGGGACGTCTCACCAAGCGTAACCGAAGATTCTTATGTAAATTTACCCCAGTCTCACCACTTGTACAATACGAGAGTATTAACGTCGGGGCCCCTCCAACGATGCCACATCCGCCCAATGTGAATTCCCCCACACGCCTACCGTCATCAGCTGACAACTCACCCTGCGATGCTGCTACTGCACAGGAAATACCAGATGTTACCGACAGTTCACCCACGCTACCTCCAACTCCTCATCACACTCCTGCGGCCCTGTCCTCACTTCCGATCGAGGACCCGTCATCACTTTCAGCCGAAGACCTGTCTACACCCCAGGCGCTCAATGAGAGTCCGAACCCGCCAACGGTGGGCAGTGCACCATGTACCCGTCGTCCACAGCGCGAAAGACGGCCACCCAAGCGTTACGAGCCGGAGTCCGGCAAATGGACCGGATAAGAACGGTTGCACTATCGCAGAAACATTCTCTACGGACAGATATTATGTTGACAGATGTTGTGTTTATGAAGACTTTATGAATTCGCTCCAACGTGGCTACCGGCCTATATATATTTACGTTGCTAACGCACTGGTGGGGGATGTACAGTTATTAACTCTCCTGCCTAGTTTATATCTTAATTATATTTCATTCTGCTTGTATGTTAGATCCAAACATTCAATAACATAATAAAGTTGAATCGAATGATCTTTATCCAGGAATTGCCGAAAAATCGGGATTATCGGATTACTCGGAAAAACCAGCACCCTAGAACACGGTTACCTGCCAAAAATAACTTTTTTGGGGGCCATATTCGGTTGGTCCACTTATCAAGTAATTTATTAGAAGGAATGATTGATAAAGACATGTGCATGAAAAGTTTAGCAAGCATATTTGGAATGTATATATGAAGTTTAGAATACATATATGAAGTTTAAAATACATATATGAAGTTTAAAATACATATATGGAGTTTAGAATACATGTTTAAAGTTTAGACTATATATTTAAAGTTTGGAATGAATAATGCACTTTAGAACGAATTTCTGCGTGAAATATCGAATCAATATTTAAAATGATAATATAATGCAAAATATCAGAATTTTGTCCACTACAGCGCCCCATAGAAAAGCCATACTCCGATTTTCCTCATTTGATTGATTTACAAAAGAGCAATGGTTTAAAATTTCTTCAAGGGAAGACACATAGAAAGGCATGCGCTGAATTTGTTGAATCCTTGGCTGATGTTGTGAGATCAGATTTAAAGGACATACTTCATAAAGCAAATTTCTACTCTACACTGTTCGATGGTTCACAGCCTAAAAAGACGTATTCCGAAAAAGAGTTGTTGTATGTGAAAGTATTGATTCGGGGAAAGCCTGTTGATCTTCTGTGCAAGTGCATCCACATGGACGACTATGGCTCGGATGCAAGCGGCTTGAAACGTGCTGTCGATGATACTCTCACAAAGGATTATAAACAAGATAGTTTCACTGCACTACTTATTTCGCATTGTGCTGATGGTGCAAGTGTCAATATGGGAAGATATAATGGCGCCTGCAGCAAAATGAAAGTTGACCGTCCATGGTTGTTGATTATTCACTGTGCAAACCATCGTCTAGAATTGGCTATTTCTGATGCCTACAAGCTGGAACCAAATTTTAAAGAAGTGGGCACTTTCTTGCTTCAAGTCTATCAACTCTTTAAAAATAGTGGCAAGCTAAAACGTCTGCTGCATACCATTGCTCTAAACCTGAATGTTACAGCTGTGTCGTTTGTTAAGAGCCATGGAACAAGGTTCCAAAACCACATATATAGGGCAATGAAGGCTTTTATTATAAATTTGGTTCCGTTTTATCTCCTCTGTGAAAATGCTGTAGCTGGTGGACGCGAAGTCTGTAGATTGGTGACAACGCTTTCAACTCTACGAGGCTTCTTTGAAAAGCTACAAAGTTACAAGTATCTTGCTGGGATGCATTTTTATCACAAAGCAATTCGTATCACAGCCCATCTTTCTTTCGCCATACAGAAGCAAAATGCTTTAGTTATCGATGTAGTTGATTCAATCAAAGAATGCCTTGAAAAATTGGAGGAGGTAGCAACAGATACAAATGAATTGCCATTTCTGTTTACACAAAACGAAGATGAAGACACATTAACAATTGAAGCAAAGTCAACAAATTTGCCGGCAACCCAAACCTTCCGGGACCAAAATCAACTTACGGAAAAACAAAAGGCTAAAGCTATGAAGTGTATTACGATACACAAGGAGAATATTACAATTAAAAAAGTTAATCAGGTAACTTTTCATTTACAATGAATTTTTTGATTACCTTAACTCTTTTGGGTCCATATTATTTTGGGATATAAGAGGAAAACTCAAGAAAACCAGTGTCTTTTTTTATTTTGATACTTAATAATTTTTTTTCAGGGACGGACAAGTGTGCAACAAATTCGAAATCGCTTATTGCCAACTATCATTGAATCCATAACTCAGCGCTTTGAGTCTTTTGAAGATGGTGTTTTCAAGGACATGGTGATCATAGATCATCATAGATGGGACCATGAGAATGCAATGTATGGGATTGAGGAAATCAAAAGTCTAGCCAATCATTTCTCTGAGCCATTAAAATTTCACGATTCCAACATTCAGGCAGCGCTGTTTGAATTTCGCCAATTGAAAAAGCTTGTCCATGGGAAATATGCTCATATGCAACAACCAACATCTTTATGGAATGTGATCTTCCAGAATCATCGGGACGCTTTCCCGAATATTTTGCTGGTACTGGAAATAATATTATGTATCAGCTGTTCATCAAGTAATGTTGAACGTGGATTCAGTACTCTGAATCGAATCCTGACAGCATCACGTTCAAGTCTTGGCAAAAAGCACATCGAAGATTTGATGATGCTTAGAGTCAATGTACCAACTCTTGTTGCTCTGGATCCCAATTAAAAACTGTTGACAACTATTTAAAGCAGAAACGTTACAACAAAACCAAGTCTAGTGCCTCAAGTAAGCAGTGGAAAAGTCGTGATGTTACCAAAATTGAAGATTTATTTCTTCCTCAAAAAAGAATTTGGGTCAGTGAAAACATTCTTCTACTTGATGAAGGATATTTGAATATCAGCGATTCAGAGTTGTCCAGTAATGAATCAAGCGATAACGAACATGTTTCATCATGCGATGATGAACAACAAGATTTTCTTGTAATGTAATTTTTACGGCTGTTATATTATTGTTCCTTAACAACATGTTTAAATCGTTTCTAACCCAGTAACATGTTCAATAAAAAGTCAAGCTCATTTATTTTTTTATTCCACATTCTCCCAGGCTATATATAAATAGAATTTCACGTCAAAGAAAGAAACTCTCACAATAAAGAAAAATCTTCAGTATGTTCAGGCAGCATCGTCAAATTTTCTAAAATCCTAATTGACAAAGATTCATTTTCCATTGGTGAGATTGGTTAACCTCTCTATGTATTTAATGTCTTTATTTTCGTTATCGTTACCATCGTTACCGTATCGTTACCGCTAACTTAAATTTATGGAAACGAGTTTACGTTCCATCGTTTCCGTGAGTATTAAATGACGGTAACGATAGTTCGTTTCCCATAACAATGGAAATTTCCAGGCCTGATGTCATATGCAATGGCGCAATAAATTTGCGCAATCTGGATGAAATGATGGAGCGCTTGTGTGGAAAAAACAAAGATGATGGATCAGTAAGTGACATCTCTACGGAAATGGTAAAGGAAATATATAAGAGAAGCATGAGAAAAAAAGTTGGATACTCTGAAACAGGAATTTTATTATATATATTCAATTTACGAGTTTTAAGTAAGTGCAGTCGTGTAAACTAGCTATAAATTCAAATTCATCTTGCCTGCTTTCGATATTGTTTCTGAAACAATTACATTATCACACGCTTAATGATTTTAATGGCTTCAGATAACTTACTTTTTACAATGTTATACCATTCTGAAATTTTGAGTTTTCAAAATTTACTAACACTCCCCATCACTTAATAAAAATGAAACTGGTATTAACAAATTATTATATTTCATGTTTTATACGCAAGTAATCGTAGATCACACGTTTTCTGTTTTGGCGCTCTATAAGACAATTTTTTTGTGGAAACAGCACTGTTTCAAGTCACCCCCGCACAATAAATTTCAGTAGGTGTACTTTGTGAAGCAATAACTTGAGATGGCATGCATCAATTAGTTTGAACACTTCGTTATCTGAAAGACAAAAGATGAATGGACCTTTTTATAGTAATTACATAGTTTCATAGTAATTACTTTCTTTGATTAAAAGTTATGAGCAAATCTTTTCAAGTCACCCCATTTTACGGTATTACAATATTAACAGACCACCATATTCAGTTAGGACCACTCGACCAAAACTTGCGATAAAAAGCGTTTCATACTACTTTATGACAGCCACACAACAAAGTGCATTCACAACGTTTTCTACTGATTTGAGGATACAAGATTGAGAAATGTATTGTAAAATCATGAAGGAAGTAATTATCAATCTGATTTAATTTGTAACTTAGACTTAGGACTTAGTACATTCACGTTGATATAAATAAATTGTCCAGAACAAATTATTTGTGTTTTTTCTATGAAGCCCGAGAATATGTGAATAGAATTCGTCGAGATACAGACGAAGTTCATCGTAGGTGCAAAAGATCGGGAACACAAAAATTCTCGCAACTTTCGCCACATTTTGCTTTTTTAGGATTCATGACTTTATAGCAATTTGTCAAGCGATATACTACCAAACATTTCTAGAACGCTATGTCTAAGCTAAGGGGAGGACTGAGCATATAATTACGAAATATATGTTCTGGTGAAGCATGTAATAACCATTCGTTCGTTTGAATTATTCATTCCGAATGCTTCCCGAAAATTTATTATCGCAATGTTTGATATTGTTATGTTAATGATTGAAATAAATTTGCCATGTTTCATTATAATATAATAGACAACAACAATTTAAAATTCCATATTTATTTAGCAAAAGCTTTTCGGACTATGTCCATCATCAGTGCATAACTGTATCTATACAGTATTTTTATGCACTGATGATGGACATAGTCCGAAAAGCTTTTGTTTTGTCGATACGCCACACAATAGCACAATTTAATTTTACGACCATTATTGAAACTGATGCTAATGTATCGCTAGAACAGTGGTACTCCTCCGAAGATGTATAAATTGTTTGTTTTCTTCTTTCTTCATTTTCTGAAGAACTAAGCTGAAAAGGAAATTTTGACACGGTAAAAAGTTTTGTTTTTGCATAAAGTTTCACCACCCCAAAAATAAAAAAAATTTACCGTGTCGAATTTTCCCTAGAGCTATGTTTCTATGCAGTTGCTATGCTAGATCGTCATCATTCAATCGGATGTATTCAAATAGGAGAGTAAAATAAAATTATCGAGGCAATTCTTTATAATAAATCACGATTATTTTACCGATGATTCTGATCGAGTGGTCCTAACTGATATTTGTCATCCGCGGTAAATGTTCAACCGTAAAAATCAGCGAATGTTAGTAACAAACATGTGTAACCTTGTTAATATGAAACGAAATTATCATTAACTTGGAAGCTTTTCCGCTAATATTTTTTTAGTGTGACAAAAATCTGTTAATTCCGGAATACATGCATACGAAAGTCTTCAATATATCACAAAGATATCTTTTAAAACCGTAAAAACATCTTCTTATGAGAAATCAAAAAATCAAAATCAAAAATCAACGTTATGAACCTTGGAATGCGAAGCAAGTCAAAATATATTAATTTATTTATTTATTTATTTATTAGGTATTATTTTACATGGATGGCCACACTCAGTTGCTATTGCATCTGTTTTCCAAATGGGGCCACGGCTTAGGTTGGAGGCTCCGAAGTATTTAACACTCTCATGAGTGACATGAACCCAGCCAAGGGCCCATGCTCTCCTGGATGACCTCCTGCAACAGGGGTGCTGTCAACAAAAAAAAAATCCGCTAAGAAGGGGGGGAGGGGGAAGACCTTGACGGATTTTTTCCGCTAAGCGTGACAAAAGTTATTTGTCGCCAGCCCCTTATCAATCTCAAACAAAATTTTGGAGATGTACCATCATGGGGAAAGAACACGCTTATTAAAATTTCTTCGGTAAGACATTAAATCTCCTATGAGATACGGCGACTTTTCATGAAGTTCTTGTGAACATGTAACTTAGAGTGATATAAAACATTCGGTTTTTACGTGTTTTTATAAACACGATATTATCAACAAAGGAATAAGGAAAAGAAAAATAGAAATAGTGGTGAAGAACAGAATTTCTTTCGAACATATTATAGTTTTCTTTACATTCAGCCTCTATACTTCACATATGTACCAAAAATGTCAAGGCTAAACTCATGAATACGATGCAGAGTGATGACCAATGTGAGCGGTGAAAATTTTGATGTTTTTCGTCGTTAATATTGGAGGAAATTGATTGTTTCGCTTGAAGACGATTCTGATGATATTTTCAACAAGAATGTAAATGAAAGTCTTAAAAAATGTGAAAAATGCACTTGAATTTCAGAGTTTAAACAGTTTATTTTTACTGATCAAAGTCACCCCACTGATCGAAGTCACCCCGCTTTATGGTATGTGTAGTTACACATGCATTTTTTTGTTTAACACACACAAGAGAATTTTTTTTTAATATATAATTAATTAATTTTAATTAATTTTATTAATTTTGTGTCATGTTCCTATATGGATTCATAATAATCTATTAATTGCTGAAGTACATTTTCTGATGATAGAGTGGCCAAGATGGCACTTCCAATTGAAAATAATAATCCCATAAAATATCACATGCTTTTCAACATTGGTGTCTCATGTGCTGTGGATATTCATCTACAATACTACCGTCTACGTTCCTAATTACGGCAGCCTTCGTTATTACGGATATCAATCAAAACATAATTCTAACCATCTGTAAATTAAAAACACGGCACATCCCGTACTGTCAACCAAACTGTAATAAAACAAACTTCACAGTTACTTAAATTTATTTGAACGCTAGAAAATTACCAATATGCTGTTTAGAATTAATTTTTCTAAAATTTAAAGATTTAAAATTGACTGCTCTCTTGAGAATCATGCGTATTTTTCTGAGCTCCGTGTGTACAATGGTATCCATATTTACGGAAAAAAAATTATAATGGCACCTCCGTCATGAAATTTGGTACAAAGGGCTTCGACAGGTCCAAAATTTATGTTTACAATTGAATTGAGGAATGAAAATGATTTTAGATCATGCTTTTAGAAAGTTAATTATCATAAAATAAGTCAAATAAATATGTACGTCAATCACAGTGGGGGAGGACACTTTTTACTGAGTATTGAAATATAGGCCATTATGATTTTCACGGTCCGTTATTCTTCAAGTTTTGCTGCTAATTGCTCTCTATTGCCCTGTTTCATAAAACATTTTATTCAGTTATACATGGTGAACTTGGCAAGAGTGCATTTCCAATTTCGTGACAAGAATCTTTGTTTACATTTTGATGTCCGTAATAACGAAGGCTGTCCGAAATTTGGCACGTAGACGGTACTTACTTACTATGTATACTATGTTGGCTCGGCGCCACGCGGCCAATTAATTTGAATCTCCAGTTTACTAAAGAAACTTGTGATGTTGAGCATTTGTTTTTTTGAAAAGCGGCGTTTATTAGAAAACAGGCTAAACCAAATTAATTTAATAGTTTGATAGTTTTATTTGTTTTCTATCAAGAAATTCTTTCAGGTTTGCATGAGTGTATGATGTGTACTTATTGCTATAAAAGTTTTCATCTCATAGAAGAGAACAAAGCAGCAGTGGTATTACTCTTCTTTGACATTTTTGTGAACATATTATTTATTAGAGGAAATACGGTATATTCACAGTGAGAATTAAAATTGCAAGTAAAAGCCTTAATTAGGAAATAAATCCATTTCTTGAATAACATAGCCTGATGATGAAAACGTTGTCGAAAAGCTTTGCTTAAATTTCTTGTTTTTTGTTTTTATTTATTTATATTTATTTATTTACGAATGTTTACCCAGGATAGCCTCTTCAGTTCCTTAAGGTACTGTTATCAATGAGGGTCCTGCGAAGGAGGTCCTAGAGTATTTAAAGCCCCCATTTGGGCTACGGAAGCTGTATTAACAGCAGCCGCTCAACTAGACAACCATCCTAGACATCATTCCTACTCTCTTGCTGAGTGCTAAGCAGAGAGGAGTGATTCACACTGTTATAGTCGCTGGCATGACTCGGTCGGGGATTGAACCGGCGACCTCCCGAGCAGGAAGCGAGCACTCTACCACAAGGCTACCAGTCCGTTAAATCCATTTCTCATAAGAACAACAAAAAGCTAACATTGAAATGAAATGTGATAATAATTTTGACAGGTAACCCATACCTTCTATACATCAGTGTACGTCTCATTTTGTGCAAAAAATCACTTTTGAAACTTTCCAGATAATGATTTTCTCACAAGGGAATGATTTTCTCAATAAAATAAAATAAAATAACTCCTCAATGAAATAAACTTTTGTGATAATGTTATTACTTTTTAGAATTGAAGAACTTCATGTTTAAATGGACTGAAAATCAAACATGGTAAATATCTTCATTGTTCATATTATCATTTAACAGCATGCAGCTCTCCCTTCCATCTTTGATTTATTGATCCATGGGTTGTTCGTAGAGTTTGCTAATTTTCTTCTAAGGCATAAAAATCACTGATCCTTTTCATAATTCCACTTTTCGCCAGAATTTTCATAATATATTTACAATGCTTTCTATTTGCTTGTGTTGACATTTAATTGATTGATTGATTGATAGAAGTGATTTTAATTTGTTTGGTCCGAAATCTGTAAGTGTGTGCCAAACCTTATAAATGTTAAATTTTTACTTTTAGCATTTTGGGTCAGGCTATGCATATGCCTTTTAAAGACGACAATTATTTTTGTGTTTTGAATTTGTTGTTATGAGAGAGTAGTTTTTCCTAAGCAGGTGAAGCGTGTTAAAAATGGGAGAAGTCAATACCTAGGCTACAGAAATAATGGCTTTTATTTTTAAAAATGTGATGCTCCACGAATTTGAAAAATAGTTTCAAAACATCATTAAAGGACGGTTATTACTCAAATTCCAATATGCGGCACATTTTTTAAAGAATACTTTTTAAGAGAATTATTCAATGGTTTATGTACATACATTTTTATATTCATAAACTCTCAGAAATTGTAGGGCTTGAAGAAGCTTTAATGATTATT
Organism: Turritopsis dohrnii; assembly: GCA_027922465.2. Classification (NCBI taxonomy): domain Eukaryota; kingdom Metazoa; phylum Cnidaria; class Hydrozoa; order Anthoathecata; family Oceaniidae; genus Turritopsis; species Turritopsis dohrnii. The sequence goes on from BQMF02000323.1 coordinate 91,869, forward strand.
TCGCTTTAAAAAGTTAAAAAATTTTAAATTTTAATCGCTAGTCTCAACCTTCAAATGAAAATATCTGTTGGGTATACTATGTTGAGCATGTCTATACCAAGTTAAAATTCATTTAGAATTAAATGTCTGAATTTGAAGTAGAAATTACAATAGACAAGGACATGATGGTCTTTAATAGCTTTGACGGTGATGTGGAAAAATCTGTAACGGCGGTCGCTGAGTGGGTAAATAGCGAGAAAGAAGACTTCATGAACGAAGCTTTACGCTTCAGTAGCTATTTAAATTCTACCTGTATGAAAATTGTTTTCAAAATGAATGAATTAACAAATAAACGTTTGAAACCTTTTTGGAACAGTCAACCACATGGTTTGGTGCAAACATGAAATTTTTGAAATTTTTGGATTCAATTTTGAATTGTTACTCACTATTGTTTTTCTTTCTTTTTTAGACTGATATTCGTTCCTTTTTTTAGACTGATATTCGTTCCTTTTTCACCGCTGGAAAAAAAACAGTCAGTAAGAAATCAAAATTGGAAGATGTCAAAACAACTGTTGAAGTAAGCCTGACCATGTATTTCTATGATAAGATAGGGTTGGTGCAGTACTAGAAAATAGCTATCTATAGAATACATCCTTCACATGCATACATATTCATCCTTCAAACACTAGTACCATTTCAGTGATAGTGTTTAGAGAACTATCTATTGTTTTGAGATTTTGATTGGCTTATTTTCTTTTATTTTCATATTTTTTGAAACATTTCAATGGGAGAAAAATTCTATGAATTTGTAGCATGGAGTTATCACCACCCCCACCCCCACCCCCACCCCAAAAATAGAATATATCAGATTGTTACTTGTTCTTTTTCAAAAAATCATGTTATAGAAACCAAAAGGTGGTAAGAAGAAAAGGAAAGTTGTTATTGAATCAGGTAAAATGATGTTTATGTGCTCCATTTGTGATGTAATCAAAGCATTAGATTCTCTGTGTCAGACCTACATTTTCGAATTCCATGTAATAAGAAGGTTTGATTAAAGTTTTTAATGTTATAATAGTTTATTAAAATGGTGTAAATGTGGCATGAAATCTGGACGATGAGAACTTACTTCGGCAGGGAAGGAACTTTGAATCTGGTGTAGCAAACTAGCAGTTATTTTATTTAATTTAAGAAAATGAATTTCTTTGTTTGTAGATTTTGTGTTTCATCTTCTGATTTCTTGTTTTTAGATTCTGATGAAGAACCATTCCCATCCAAGTTGAGGTATTAACCCTCTGGATTTAAAGAATTTTCTAACTAAAGAAATGTACTTTTGATTTTTCCAATCGGTTTCAACCCAAGATTTTATATTTTCCAAAACTTTCTGCTTTTTCAGGAAAGATACCAAAAAGAAAGTCAGTGACAGTTGTGATGGTATGGCCCACTATAGTACTCAAAGTTGTGTGAGATGTTTCATCAAATCAAAATAGATCACAGAGTAATTTATATAGTTCACCAATGAAAACTTTGTGGTGAAGGCTGATTAGGTTTATCTAGTTTAAACTTTCCAGTCGCGATTCTGTGATTTTATTTTTCGTCAGCTATTTTCGACACAGGATTTTCACATATCATTTTTGAAATTAAAACCTGTATAAAACCTTTTATGCATGATTTAAAGACAAACTAAGTTAGGTAAATTTCTTTTCCTTGCAATTGTTTTTACAAGACTTTCCAGAAAAGCGTTTGGTAGGTATAGATATCTAGACGCAAATAACAACATGTTGAAAATCGTTATCTCTTTCAAGCTTCTCCATCTCTCTCAAAACATGAAAGAAAAGAAAAGAAAGTTGACCGAAATCAAAACAAAACTTCCTCCCCACCAAAGCTGCCATCATTAAAACCAACCACTCCAGGTGATTTCTTTTCTCACCAATCATCATCATCATCATCATCAAATGCTACAAAGCGGAAAAAGGTATATCTTCCATTTTCAATTTTTCAAGAAATGGTATCATTAAACCTGAACTATGTTTTTGAGTTTTTGGCATTTCATAGGATTCTCCTCAAAAGAAAAGCAATGATGACGAGGTTGTCACGCTAGTAAATGATAAATCAAATATTGCTGACACAGCTTTAAGAAATCCTCCATCGAAAAAGGTTGACACAATTATTGTTTCTTATGGTTGTCGTTTTGTATTATTTGTTGGTGTATGTTGTTGGTGTATGTTGTTGATGGTGTTTTCATATTTTTGTAGCAAAAGATATCAGCAAAAGACTCGCCAGTAAAAGTATGTTCTACATTTTTTTCTGTTTTTTTTTTGTTTGACTACGTTCTTGTTTATGTTTTTTTTGTTTAGATTGAAATTGATGATGATGTTGTATGTCCCACTCCACCATCCAAAATGGTTTGTTTCGCATCGGTTTTACTACTACAAAGGCTGCACAGGTACATTAAGGTTTAGTAAATTTTTTAGAATGGAAAGAATTCAACTCTTGCTGGCAAGTTATCGTCAAAAGTAAAAGAAGAAAAACAGCTAAAGAAGACTTCTACCGAAGATAAAATGAAAGAATCCGTCCAAAAGTACTTGAAAGATTCAAAAGAAAATAAAAAAGGTTCAAAAAGTGGTATGTAACTGTTTTTTCAAATTTTTGCAAATTGCAAAAAGTATTGACTTACGTTTGTTAATAAATGTAGCCAAATACATTGATGTGGAATTAAAAATAAAAGTCAAGAGACATTTTTCAATTTCCGCGCTTATAGCGTAGGAAATTGTTTGGTTTACACATTCTATCTATCTATCTGTATATGTAACACTTTTTTGCCGCTTTCGGAAAGTCCGTTCGGATTTCGGATTGTTTGTTTATTCAGAATAGTTAATGACTGACCAACTTAGGACAGGTTTGACTAAAATTGGGCAATTTAGACAAGGTGCTGATTTAGAAGTTGACGGTCATTTTGTCAGACTTGACTAAAATTGGACAATTTGGGCCAAATTTGGACCAAATTACGAAAGTTCTTCAAATTTCATGAAATTTTGCGTGGATTACATTTGAAAGGTGCTGATTTCAATTCTGGCAATCATTTTGTCAGATTTGACTAAAATTGGACGATTTGGGCCAAATTTGGACCAAATTTCGAAAGTTCTTCAAATTTCATGAAATTTTGCATGTATTACAATTGAAAGGTGCTGATTTCAATTTTGACAGTTATTTTGTCAGAATTGACTAAAATTGGACAATTTGGGCCAAATTTGGACCAAAATTTGAAAGTTCTTCAAATTTCATGGAATTTTGCATGGATTACACTTGAGGTGCTGATTTCGAATTTGACAGTCATTTTGTCACAATTGACTAAAATTGGACGATTTGGGCAAAATTTGGACCAAATTTCGAAAGTTCTTCAAAATTCATGAAATTTTGCATGTATTACAATTGAAAGGTGCTGATTTCAATTTTGACAGTCATTTTGTCTGAATTGACTAAAATTGGACAATTTGGGCCAAATTTGGACCAAATTTTGAAAGTTCTTCAAATTTCATGAAATTTTGCATGGATTACATTTGAAAGGTGCTGATTTCAATTCGGGCAATCATTTTGTCAGATTTGACTAAAATTGGACAATTTGGGCCAAATTTGGACCAAATTTCGAAAGTTCTTCAAATTTCATGAAATTTTGCATGTATTACAATTGAAAGGTGCTGATTTCAATTTTGACAGTCATTTTGTCAGAATTGACTAAAATTGGACAATTTGGGCCAAATTTGGACCAAATTTTGAAAAATCTTCAATTTTCATGAATAAACATCATGTGTAAGATATTGGTGAACTGTTTTTCTAGCCCCGAAACATCATAGTGAATTGCAAAGCTGTCAAGATTAAGTTAAATAAATTCAAGAAGGGAGTAATTTGATGAATTCCAGACTGTTTCAAATTATTAGTCAGTGTACAAGTCATTCAGATATCTTGAAAATTAGCCTAAAGCAATTTCCTCAAGGGCTGATGCGGAAATTGTTCAAGCCATGAGGCTTTTAGTTATTATTAAAATAAAGCAGAAGCTTTTCGATTAAAAAAATCATCGTCAGTGCATATACATACAAATAGTAAAAACTAGTAGACTTACTTTTGAATCACACGAAAACTTGTTTTCTAGTTTTCATTTCTGGTAATTCCTTTCTGCAATGTTTATTGAACCTTAGGTGGAGATAATATTATGAAGTAAATATTTTATATATTTATGATGTGGAACTTTGTGGGATTCAACATTGTTCATGCAGATATGCTCTTCATCACCTGACAATGAAACTTTTGATTAACTTTAGCTGAAACAAACCAATCGGCTGTTGACAAAGCACCGTTAAACCAATCATTTCACATTGATGAAACTGCACCTAGCAACCAAAGTGAAGCCACACCTAACAACCATGATGAATCTTTGAATGCATCTACTGTAGGAAGCACTCCAGTGCAAAAGAAAAAAAATAATTTTTGGGCTTACAAAAACAGAGACGGCCCAGCAGCATTAGGGTCAAAAGAATTGCCTACAGTATGTTGCGTGAATAGTCATACTTAAAGTTGCACTTTCAAGACATACTCAAAGTTGTTTAACTAGAGATTTTTTTTAGGGTGCCGAAAATTGCTTGCAAGGCTTGACATTTGTTGTAACTGGTATTTTGGACTCGTTTGAGAGAGAGGACATTGTGGATTGTATCCAAAGGTATGGTGGAAAAGTGACTGGTAATGTTAGCGGCAAAACAAGTTTCGTTATTGTTGGCCGAGAACCGGGACAGTCCAAGATGGAGAAGGTAGCTATTGAACTGTAAAGAGTGAAAGTCGAGTTTGTTTGTTTTTGATTAGTTCTTGTCCTCTTTGCTTTTATTTTGTCCACTTTGCTTTTATTTTGTCCACTTTGCTTTTATTTTGTCTAGGCAGAGAAACATAAAACTAAACAATTGAATGAAGATGAATTTCTTGAACTTGTCAAATCAAAACCAGCTGTAAGCGTCTCACCTACCCAAACAAACAATCATACACCAAAGTCTAAAAAAAACATTCCTAAACATTTGACTCCAAAAGTCAATTCTAATCTAACCAAGGATTCTCCTAAAAGTGGAGTCGAAAAGATATCTTCCCAAAATACTGCAAATTCATCACCAGCCTCCCAGTTGACACAATCACCCATGGTGTCCAGTAAAGATGGTAACTCTTTATACCTTCTGTTGCTTCAAACTTTGTCTTGTCAGTTTTTAAATCGAACATTTTGTAACTAGGGCACTCTCCATCTCTGTTGTGGGTTGATAAGTATAAACCAAAAACCATGAAAAATATTGTTGGACAACAAGGAGAGAAGAGCAATGCAAACAAACTGAAGAAATGGCTGCTGAACTGGCAGAAAAATAATGCAGCTGACCGTCCCAAACCAAGTAAGTGATCAATCCATTTCATCAATAAGTATTATTTCTATGGCAACCTGAAAAAGAGGCCGTTTGACAAATGAAAAGACAGGAACCTGCCATTGTTTTAAATCTTGTTTGATTATTTGTAGTTAGTATATTTTTGCTCTTCCCTCACATGTTGATGCACATCGAATTTTAACTTTTTCATCATTGACGAATTCAGAATTAATTTTTGTGTTTGTCAACAACCTCTCCTCGAATGATACTTTTTTAAAAGGACAAATCATAATTAAGAGTATTTTAAGAAAAACTTCTTAGAAATCTGAAACCATCTTTTAACCACTAACACAACTTTCTAACGCAAAGAACAGATTCCTGTCAGTGATTGTTAAACATTGATTGAGTTTATTATGACTGAGCTATGCGATGATGACTGAGCTATGCGATGATGTCCTTTCAAGGACTTCAATCGACGTTAATTTAAAGCATTAAAACCGCTGCATGTTAAATTAATGGTTCAATTGAATCCATCAGCAATGGATGTAGAGCTGTCGGTATCATGAACGCCAGTTATCGGTACTTGAAAACAGCATCCGAAATTCTCTTAACCTATTCGTATGAACGTTTTGGGAACGTTCAAGAGATAAGAAAAAACAACATTCCACTTTTCATTCAACATTCAGCATTTCTATTTTCCATGCTTATATGAAAACAAGAACCAATCAACAACACTATGAAACACATCATGCTATGAGCGTACACACTTCGTATTGGGACGCCACCAGCGTACACGCTTCGTATTGGGATCTCACTAGTGTACGCACTTCGTATTGGGATGCCACCAGCGTACACACTTCGTATTGGGATGCTACCAGCATACGCACTACGTATTGGGATGCCACCAGCGTACATACTGATATAGAAACATTTTTTCTTAGATTTTTATGCCGGCAAAGAGGATGGATCAATTTTCAAAGCGGCGCTTTTGTCTGGTCCGCCCGGTGTGGGAAAAACCACAACCGCCACTATCGTCTGTCAAGAGATCGGGTTTTCTTACATCGAGATGAATGCTAGCGACACACGTGGGAAAAAAGCTCTTGAAACTATCATCAAAGAATCTCTCTCCAACGTCACTGTCAACGGGATGTTACAAGGTAGAATAATATTGTTTGCCTTGATTGTTCCTGTTAGTTGAGGTATACAGTGTCCTCTTGTTTTCAGGTAGCAGAGGCAATCAACATGCTCTTATCATGGACGAGGTTGATGGAATGGCTGGCACGGAAGATCGTGGTGGAATGCAGGTTGGTATTTACAGGATGCAGGTTTATGTACAGGTGCTGCTCTGTGGATTTTTTTTAAAATGTCAATATATGTGAATGTTATTTGGACAGGAGCTTATCCAACTCATCAAGAAGTCAAAAATTCCCATCATTTGCATGTGTAATGACAGAAATCATCCCAAAGTTCGAAGTTTGGCAAACTACTGTTTCGATCTGAGATTTTACAAACCAAGAGTGGAACAAGTTAAAGTACGTTTTCGTGTTTTCCGTACATGAGCACATACTGGTTGAAACAGTTAATGAAATGGAAGTGTGTTTTTTTTCCAGGGCTTTGCGTTGAGTATAGCTGCTCGTGAAGGATTGAAAGTTCCTCCTCAAGCAATGGAGCAAGTCGTTGTCGGTGCCAATCAAGACATTCGACAAGTCTGTTACTTTATTTATTTATTTACTTATTTCGATCTCGTTATCTGTAAGGCCCGCTGCACACATAGCAAAATTTGTAAAACAAAACATAACACTTGTTAGTACTACGTAAATTTTCAAAGAAAAACACGGAAATTCTTCCGGGTTGCTAAACTGGCCAACGGCGTCCCATTCTACCAAACAAATGTTTTTGTGATAGTAATATACGTACACTGGTGCTAAAACATGTATACAAGTATTTGTATGTTGATAACTTTTGCGATTTTTGGTATGTTTAACGGGCTTTTGAGAAGGATTGTTTTGAACTCTCGTCCTGTTTGATTGTTAGGTCGTTCATAATTTGCAGATGTGGACTTCCACAAAGAACACGTTAAGTTATGATGAAGCTAAAACTAATGCAGCCAAAGCTAGCAAAAACATTAAACTGGTAAACATCTTCCATCAACCGCGTTGTTTGATCATTTCTCTTATTTAATGATTTGTTTATTTATTTTTTTATCTATTTATTTACTGTAGGGACCGTTCGACATTGTCAAGCAATTATTCACACACGGTGAAGCGTCGAAATTGAATATTCACGAAAAATCTGATTTGTTTTTTATGGATTATTCCTTCATTCCGCTTTTTATGCAAGAAAATTACATCCACGTGAACCCGAATGAATCGAGGTAAGGGTGGATTGATAAATGTTCTTTATTTTATTGAATCGATCGGTTGATAGTGAAAGCGTTTTCTCGTTCCGAGTATGTTTATATGTGACAGGATTCAAACATTACATTGAACGTTGAAAGCACTTATAAATGTATTTGAACAAATGAGCTTTACCCTCCCTAACCCAGATACATTTCATAAGTCTTAAACCGAAAGTATAATTTTTGAATCCTTGAACTGTATGCTCCTGTATGACGTAAAACCAAGTTGCAAGTCACACAAGAATCGTTTGAGGGTGGCGAGTTTCACTTAGAGCGTATGATGATTATTTTACTTAACAAGTTCAGCCCTTTTTGATTTAGAATTGTCACAGCTCTTGTTCGTTGAAGTTTTATTTCTAAGCTCTTCCTCACTGAGGTTTTTTGGTGATCTTCATTGGAAGATATGAGAGTTTGAAAAATGTAGAATTTCTTCATATTAAGAATTTTTTTTCGCAAGACATGCTATCTTTTCTCTACCAAATATATAAATTATATATACTATTGAATTTGACAGGGGAAACGTTCGAAAATCTCTGGAATTACTCAGTGCTACTGCGGACTCCATCGCAGATGCTAATCTTGTTGAAAGTTTAATTCGTGGTGAACAAAACTGGAGTTTGTTACCGTTACAAGTAAGTGTCATCGCTGAGTGAGAGTCAGCCATCATTATTATTGTTTAAAGTACTGACTGCTTGCTAAAAGGTTCGAGATGATCGATACGACACGACACGACACGACACAACAGGTTTTTATGTCGTCGTCGTTGCTATTGTTAGTTTATTTTTTAAAGTAAGTCATGAAATAAATAAATTAATATTATAAATAAGTATCGCTTTTAGTAAGTAAATAAAAATATGAAAAAGTATGATTGAGCAGTGGTAGCCAGGAATCTTCTATGTAAATGTTGCACGAAACCTCTCTCTTCTATGTAAATGTTGCACGAAACCTCTCTCTTCTATGTAAATGTTGCACGAAACCTCTCTCTGCTATGTAAATGTTATATGAAACCTCTCTCTGCTGATTTCGAAAAGTAAAAGATGGCGAATTTAAATCGTGATCCATCATCTCCGAGTTCGACCCCAACCTTTGTATATAAGATAAAACTTGTCTCACATCCCTTATAAATGCATGTTGTGATTCCTTGAAAACTCCTGACATCACATCACATCAAATCACACAGGCCCTCTTTTGTTTCTGCACAGGTTTTTCATCTGCCTTCATCAAAAGCTGAAATAAGAGATCTGTGTGGTATATTGATATTGCAATTGAGAAAGTCGATCTAAATAGACGTTTATGTGATATCGTCTGAATATGGATCAACTTTCCTTTCACTACTCCAGCTAGACCACCATCACCAGGTCGATTCACAATTTTTCACTGGTATAAGGAATCGTAGAAGGTTATCTCGATTTTCTCTTCAATAAGAATATCCTCATAATTGTTTGTAAAGTTTTGTTAGAAGGGCTAACTGTACCACTTTCAGTTCTAAAACATTGATGCGTTGGGACGTGTCTATCTGATTTCATTGTCCCCCTATTTATTTGTCTTGACAATAAGCAACCTTCTTTGATTCTTCTCTTCTTCTTCTTCTATTTGAAGTAGATGGTCAGGTGAGTGCTTCATCTCGTAGTCGTATGAATTTTTTGTTGGATTCGTTTTAGATTACGAAAGTTCTGTCCAAAGATTTAACTTGTCATCATGATCTTTCTGCCTGATTCTCTTTCAACCTCTCGCTTGGATCAGGAAATCTTCATGACTCTGTTACATGAGTGATCATAAACACTATGACGTTACTCATCTCTTCAGTCCCATTACGACTGTTGTTATTTAATTCAACTATATATCCATCATTTTCGTGATTTCAATCCATCTATCCATCAATGTACTGATTGCTATAGCTTCAAATTAATGGAAGATTAACGTGATAACTATAGGTTCGATTACTGATGTTGCTATGACAGCGATTCGAAACTCGTCATAATGCTATTTGGAGTCTGAGCTCCAAGTACGAAATTACTCTCGATTATCCAATATTAGAAAGTACGGAAATTTAATGAAAATCATTAGGTGTAATGTGGAACGTCAAAATTTGCTGGTGAACCAATCATGTTCAAATAGAACGGTATAAAACAATAGAATAGAACGGTATACACCAATGAGCTAGTCGGAAAATAGTTTTAGATATGAAACACATTTTACAAAGTCGTGGAAAGTTTAAAAAATTGAAGTGGTATCAAATGTATGTCTGAAACCTCTTATTTAGTATCAGGTGAAATTTTTCGAGTGTTTTCGTCAAAGACCTCGCCCGTCCCATAAATAAATTATGTTTTTGTTACGATTGTGACAAAAGTATTTTGATCTTCGTCTCGATCAGTTTTGAAACAAAGAAGCCAATCCATTAAAAACATTTGATCACAGTTTTCCTTCTTTCAATGTGACCATTATGTCACCAAGAACTACCTGGAGAATTCCAAGAAATCATGTTTTCCTTTCAGGGCTTCTTGAGTACTGTTGTTCCATCTATGAAGATGTCAGGATATCTTGGACAACGTATCGAATTCCCGCAATGGCTTGGTAAAAATTCTTCCAGAAATAAACATGACAGAATCCTACAGGAACTTAAAACGCACATGTCACTAAGGTGATTACCTTCCACGTGATCAAAACATCACGTGATTCGTTCGATTTTATGACGTGTTTTATTGTTTTGTTTAGTTCTAACTGTTTGAAATCTGACATCAATTTGGAGTATATGGCCATCCTAAAGAATCGTTTAAAAAGACCTCTACTCGATACAGTAAGTTTACCCCGCCGAATACTCGTTCCTTTTTCACTCGCTGAACACTCGTTCCTTTTTGTCCTGAAAGTTTCAGCTTCGTTTGTTTTACAGACCTTAGAAGCAAATATGGCGGCAACAGAAGTCATTTCTTTCCTCGATGTTTACAATCTAACAAGAGAGGACTGGGACTCAGTTATGGAGATTGGTAAATGGGGTGACGAACCTGACTTTTCCTCCAAAATTCCGACAAAGGTAAAGAATTTCGCTATTTAGTAGATAGTAGATAGTGATGACTGAAAACATGTTGTGAAGGGGGTAAAGGTATCGATCAAAATGATCATTTGTATGAGTGTAAACGTCATCAATATTCTGATCAAAAACATGGTAGCAGATGCTGTGGAAGAGTTTTTGTTTTAATGAAAAACTTTTTGCATATCCATCAATATGATTTGTTTTGCAGGTTAAATCTGCTTTTACTCGCTTATACAATAAAGGATCCCATAAGACTCCATATGTTATACACAAAGCTAGCAAGAAAAGTCGAGCAACAATGCCGGTATCCGAAGATATGTCACAGATTGATGACGAAGATTTTGATCAAAACGAAGATGAGGATGATATAGCAAATGACGTCATGATAAAAGTGAAAAAAGAATCGACTTCGAAATCCGAAAAGGCTTCAACCTCCAAAGCAACGAAATCCAAACAGAATTCGAAAAAGAAGAAAAAAATATGAAAAGTAAAAACGAAAACTCGAGACTGAAGAAACGAGACGTGAATGTGAATCGATAGACGACACATTACAATGAATATCTCGATGACAGATAAACAAATAGATGATCCACACCTTTCTTTATTTACTTCTCTCTTCTTTTTCTCATCAACACATATATTTTCTACGTTCTTGCGTCCTGATACTGTGGTCAAAAAGTAAAATCATTCGATTCAATTTACGCGTTTAATTGCTCGTTCCCACAGTGACCGTCAGCTTGTTAATGTTGTCATGTCAACGTTTTTCAAAACAACATTCGTTAATAAACTTGAACTTGAACTTTTATGTTTAGTTGCATTCTATATCAAAACATCTTTTTGGTTTTAAATGGTCTCCAGAGAACTAAATAGACAGACAACATTGTTTAGGAGAAGGTGGATTTGATCAGCAGTCAATGTGTGCAGCAATTATTGAAAACTTTTATATGATACTGACTCCTTGAGCTCCCCGTATAAATACATCAGAGAAACTTTGATTCAAAGTTCACAAGTGATCTTTGACCGAGAGGTAAGGCGTAGAACTCATATATTCGGAATGTTTTCCCGATTTGAATCGACAAGGCAGTGAGGTGTCTTCCGTTATACTAATGTTACATAACAGAGTGAAATCCGTTTTGTATTCATCGGCTACTTCGTAATGGTCTGGGTGAAGACCCTGGTAAAACGTTTTTCTTCTTTTACGGACTATCAGAGGCCGGTGATAACGAAACTCGTCACACGCTTTGAAGTACGGCAGTTTTCTGTCGGCATCTCGGCATCAAGTTGTGCGGACTGGAAGAACCTATTTTTGCAAGGGATTGAGATTTTTATAAGTTGAAAGTCTTAAATCTGAATGAAGTTGAAAAGTGAATTAAAATTCTCCGATAAACATCTGAATGAAGTACTCGGAAACTTTTGCTGTGACGTTCTATCATGATTATTTTCTGATAAATTTGAAAGTTTTGAATTTCATATATCCCACCTCAAATCAATAATTTTGCTGCCCGCTATTTAGAATGTTTACCAAGAGAGTTTGACCAGAATTCGACCGGTGTAATGAAATTTGTCCGCCAATTCGAATGTCAGTCGATCAGAGAGAATACACTATTTTTTCATAAGCAACCCAGCTTTTGGCCGCCTAGGAAAGTTGAAAAAAAGCCTTAAACTCCCTAGGAAAGTTGCATAACGGTTGCTTACATAAATTTATAAGAAACACTCGATAGATCGAATAACAAAACTGTTTACATGGAGCAACTGGTTGAAAATTGTTTAGGTTTATCAACAGGACCTTTTAAAATATCACATGCTGGAAATTTTATGTTGCTTAAATGAAGTGTTAGGCTTGCTCCTAGGAAAGTTTTTTTCAAAATAGAAACTTTATTTTACCAAATAAATTGCTTACTGGAATGCTGTGTAGGAGTGGTTGCTCATAAAAAAATACGTGTATTGTACTATTCTTTTCAATTCACTTGGGAATTTATTTCTGGCAATATCTTATTTTTAGAATTCCTACGTGATGTATTTTTGCTACATTGTTGATCAATTTCACGATTGTTTTTACCAAATCGTTTACCATCTTTCATTACAGCTTTTAGCTAAGTTATATCTTCCAAAACGAGGCCAGATAATTTCGATAAATAAATAATGATATAATCTTAAACAAAAATCAAATGTTTCGCAAATTTTCATTCCTGAACAAAATTCGTCATTAAAAAGATATTCTTAAGTTTGAAATTTCATCGCACAGAGTCTACTTGAAAACGAGGCAAGGGTGGAGCGATTTATCACGATTAATTTTAAACAATTTCTTTGAAACTTTCAAAAACAAAGCATGAACAACACTTCACATTCAATAATATTCCTTCCATAAACCAAACATGACCAGATTGCAAAACACAAACTCATAACCTTCAATAGCGACTCTGCTGGGGGTCTGCACACTTCTTCACAAATGTTGTCGACTGTGTGTGTTAGAAATAAGTTTCTTTGAAGAGGAAAACATCACACTATTGTTAAAACTTTTATAGAACAGTCAAACTTTTCAAAGTCAACATCAGGGATGGTTAAAACATAATGAATCAAGTAGCGACTCTGCGGGAGGTCTACAATATCTGAACGGCAAAATAATTGATTTCGTAAATAAATAAATAAATTCTAGAATCTTCATGTATTTACAAATAAAAACTTTTCTCCGACTTAAAAACATCAACTTGAAACAAAATTCAAAAACACGAACAGAAACGATTTTTTTCCAGTAGCGACTCTGCGGGGGGTCTTTTCTTCTATAAGATAATTGCATCAACTGTATTTGGAGTCTGGACACGAAGTTGATAATAAGTTAACATATATGATGAATTAAAAAATGAATTAACTTCATCAATAAATAAATTCGATCATGAAAACTAAACAAACATGAAACGAAAGATATTTTTTTCATTAGCGACTCTGCGGGGGGTCTTCATTCCAATAGGATAATTGCATTAACTATAATTAGGAGTTTGGACACGAAGTTGGTTAGTTAACATGATAATTAGAATTGTCTCAATAATAGAAAGTTGATAAATATGTATAAATAAATAAATTCAAGTATGTACAATTAAAAATCGACATCACGGATGGTTCCTACAACAAAAAACAAAACTTCATTAGCGTGTTGTCATAGTAACGATAGGAAACTTTTCATTAAAATAGTCTTTTCCATCCAACTTTTTTCTGATAAAAACATTTAAATGAAATATTTACTTACTTTTAGTGTTGAAGAAGAAATTCCCTTATTCTTTTCTTCTTCTCATCGCCACCATACGCCATATCATATGCAGTTTTGCCATCTCTATCTTTAATATGACGATCTGCTCCATGGCGTATGAGCGTTTCAACACTTTCGAAATTACCAACCAGTGATGCGTAGTGAAGTGGTGTGAAGTTGTTGTAGTTATTTTGTATGTTGATAAGATGAGGTGCGGAGTTTACTAAAAAGGTGAGTGTATCGGTAGAATTATTCCATGCAGCATAATGGAGTGCTGTCCATCCAGATGTGTCCGTCGCTTCTATCTCCGCACCTCTGTTTATTAATAATCGAGCAATTGAGAGTTTGTTGTATATAGAAGCCTCCATTAAAAGTGTGGATTTAAAACCATCACTCCTCATCTTCACGATCGATGGATCCACCGTGAGGATGTTTTCGATGGATTTCAGGTCATCACGTTCGATAAGATCACAAAGATCTAAAATAAATGAAAAATAAATGATAAAATGAATGAAGAATAATCGAAATAAAAATAGATTTTAAATGGAAAGAAATTCTAAACAACTAATAATTAATAATTATAACAAATAAAAATAAAAAGTAAAACTAAATAAAAAAAGGTTTTAGAATTTTTCAGAAATTTTGTGAAATGACAATGTTCATTTTGTGGGATTATCTTCTAAACCAATCAAAATAACTGACGTTTTATGATGTGTACCTTCCCTGGTGGTATACAGAGGTGACGCAAGTGGAGTGGGTGGTTGTGGAAAGCTGTGGATGGGTGCACCCACCACCTATGACGTCATAGCAAAACGTAATGACGTGTATCTCTTAAGGTTCTATATATCATTTTAATCAGCTTTTCAAGCTCTAACTGATGGCAAACAAAATTTAAAGCGAAATGAATCTTCATAATTTCCATTTATTCCGTCCACCACTTATGACGTCACAACAAAACTTAATGATGCGTATCTCATGAACTGTTCATCATAGACATGTGTTTTTGTATATCATTTTAATCAGCTTATCGAACTCTGACAGATGAGCACAAATTTTAAAGCGAAATGAATCTTCATAATTTTCATCTATTCCACCCACCACCTATGACGTCACAGCAAAACTTAATGATGAGTATCTCTTGAACTGTTCATCATAGACATGTTCTTTTGTATATCATTTTAATCAGCTTTTTAAGCTCAGACAGATGAGCGCATTGAAACTTGAAATTTTTTGAGAAATTTTACTTTTTCTCTTATAGAGGAATCATACAATTCTAAAAATTTAAACGAAATGGTACATTTTAGATTTACAACAAAAACAAAATCCACTTTTAAGGTGGGTGAAAAATCGAAATTTTCAGTTGATTCAAGTAAAAAGTAAAACACATTCCAAAACTCTGAATCCTTTTTACCTGATAACGATTTTCAACTTTCATGACGTTCCTGTCCTTCATACACAAGAATAAAAAAAATTCCATAAAAAAAGTTCCATGATAAAAAATCAACAACACAGAGCTCCTCACTTTTCAAAGTCAAGAAGAGAAATGAAATCGATCTGTACTTGGCGCGTAGAAAAGAAACATGTACAAAAATCATTGGTTAATTTTTATTCGAAAATAGACACATCCAAGTGAATTATTCGAAAAGTTTACATGGTTCAAATCACATGATGACAACAAACGTGAAAAACTACACACTTATCAAAAAGTTGCTAGTTTTTTAATAAGGGAGAAACTGAGACGTATCCTCGTAATTCCAATAATTAAATTACAAAATGAAAAATGAACAGAACGTTCGTTCGGAATTTTTAGCAAATTTGGGAATTCTACAAACAACAGTGAAATTGTAACAAAGTTACAAAGGAGGAGAGCTATTACAAAGTATAGATTTTATGGTTTCATCACACACTAGAAATAGTTCTTTCCCGAATTATTCCTAAACGTCGATTATTTGCCAACTGTTTTACCTCGTCTCGTCAAAAACGGATGATCATAAATTCTGCCATAGCGATTTGCAATTAAGAAAACAAATTAACGTATCATAACACAATGCCCACACAAAATATAGGCGTTTGGATTGAAGAAATTTTGTGTTGGTTTCTCGCACCTCAGTAATGTGACACGCTTCCCGAGTCTCCGGTCTAATCATTCAAGTCGAAATCAAGAGCAACAATAGAACAGATAAGACTAAGTAGAAAAATAAAATCGGATTATAATGACCGAAAAGTTGACAGTATAGGGTGTTTTTCCTCCGACTTAATTTAAACCTGAGTTTTTCCGCGAAAATGTACAATACGATTCGGACGCTCCTCTTTTATGTATTCCACATGGTGATCTACATGACACTCACTGATGATGGTGATTTTCTATCTTCTCTAAAAACCCTCCGGTCTCGTTTAAAATGCAATATATATATGAATCACTTATGAAAATGCTGAAATAAGATGTTCGTTAAACTAGCCTGCCAGACTTGCAATTTGTTTATTTTTTAATTTATCTAAAGTATGTTAAATTTTTTGACAAGCGTTTGTTCACCCGTGGTAGAGTTAAGTCTTGGAAATACCTTATCGCTAAAAAAGTCCGACGGTAACAAATATTCGTCACTTTTTACCGACAAAATGTTTTGCCTGACTACATAAAACATTATTATAAAACGTTAATTTTTCCTGCTTTTCTAGTTACGTTTTAGCCCGAAGGGAGGTGGATTTATTTATTTTTATTTATTTACTAATGTTTACCCAGGATAGCCTCTTCAGTTCCGTAAGGTACGGTTATCAATGAGGGTCCTGCGAAGGAGGTCCTAGAGCATTTAAAGCCCCCATTTGGGCTACGGAAGCTGTAATAACAGGAACCGCTCAACTAGACAACCACCCTAGACATCATTCCTACTATTGCTGAGTGCTAAGCAGAGAGGATTGATTCACACTGTTATAGTCGCTGGCATGACTCGGTCGGGGATTGAACCCGCGACCTCCCGAACAGAAAGCGAGCACTCTACCACAAGGCTACCAGTCGGTGAGCATCCTGACTCACAAAGGTCGATGAGTACTAAGTTGTAGTCTCGAGAAGAATCATCAAACTGCTTCAGCCAAGAAAAAAATTAAACATAAGAAAATCAAACCGAAACCAAACTGGCCTTTACTTTGATTACAAGCAGGGGAAAAATACCATGATGATACCAGGAAACTGAGAACCATGATCAGGACTGACTATGTTTATATGGATTTTACAAGATGATTAAAAATGGTAAACTTTGTTCATTGAGATATCTAATTGGGACATCTACCTTGCGTACAGGTTTTAAATTCAAATTAATAAGGTCTGTAAAAACAATAACTTAGAATTACTCTCAATTAAAGTTTGACTTAGAGCTTTTGAATCGGATTAGATTGCAATACACTTTTCCCGAGAATATTTTCCGTAACATGAAACCGGAATTCTCTATTTTATTACACGATATCGAAGCAAACATAGACGTTATAGTTGAACATGAAGTGTTTTGGGTTTAAGATCTCACATCGACTCCTTTGTTTGCTATAAAAGAAATTGAAAAACTTCGCCTAAAATGTGGAAAACAGAAAATATTGAAGGTACTCTTCAGGATTCAAATTTGTTTATACCTCTTCCAACTGTCACTAATGTATTTAGTTTTAAATCACTCACAAACAGCAATATTTGCTTCGATATCGAAATTATCCCCAGCACGTTTCCACAAGACGTTTCTCATATTCAATTTAAAAAAGCTAGTTTTATTTACATCTCTTGTTGTAAAATCTGCTATTGCATTCTGGAATGCAGCATTTGATACCCTTTCCAACTCAACTCAACTTCTCTTGCACTCACAAACACACATTTTACTCAAAATAATGCTTTTTAACAATTTTACCATGGAGAATAGCCATGTAAATGGATTACCCTGAAAAACAATTATTATTATTATTAATTCAGGGGCGGACGCAGGGTACAGCTCATACAGCTCAAGCTGTAGTAAAATTTCGTCAAGAGAATGGTTACTAAATGAGTTACGGCCGTTCTCCTATTCTTTTCGTCGATTTTTTACGTCGTCATTATCACGCGACGCGACACCGTCATTCAAAAATCTGTCTAATACATTTATTTATGGATTAGCGCATTATTTGTTGGCGCCCCATTTGACTCGCAAATTTTAGGTAAGCTATAACTGCAAACCCCACCGCCTGATTGTTCTTCTCTACAGCTCAAAAAACGGCCCCTTCTGATCTATGATGATACGAATTATAACTAACAGTTTTGAGCTGTATCGATACAGCTCAAAGATACAGCTCAAGTCCCGATTCTACGGTAGTTCGACACCCATAGCCCTAATCGTAGCTTAGCAGTAATTCTTTCGTTCTTCCGTCTGTTTGAACAGTAAAGCTCTCGTGCCTAAAGTACGTAGAACGTTAATAGGTTTTAGCCCAAAATGTAAGCCTTTAGGTCTTTCGGTCATCGGTAGAGTGGTCAAATACAGCTCAAATATAGCTCAAAGCCCACACGTGCGTGGAACCTCTTTCTTGATTTTACCACGTCAGAGAATCATTGTTCTCCAAGAGCAAGACGTTTTAATTTCTCCAAACGAGATGGGACTTTAGAGCTGAGAAATACCTTGCAGAAGATGAAAGAAAACATCGTGATGGATGCAAAGTAAGTTTATGTTTTCTCTTTTATTAAAATTTTGTTTTTTAAATCTTCACACCAGTTTTGTTTGTTTTGTTTTAATTATTAATTTGTTTAATTTAAATGCAGAACAAATAAACAAAGATGAATGTGAGTTTAGATTCAATATAATTTTTTCACACATATCTCTACTCTAGATATATTTGTAAATTTGTGGAAAAAGAACATAATTTCATGATTTTTTTATTATCTTTTGCCTTGCTAAACTCTGAACTTTAGAATTTTACTCCGAGTTCTTGATGTTGTCTTGATTACTTTAAAAACTTGTTATGTAGTTTGAACATGGTACACTGGTCGTGATAAAAAAAATACAGAGTTTGCTACTTACATTACGTTAACTTTGATTTTTAAAAATTATTACATTATCTTGAGATATTTTGGTGTGATAACTGTTTGTATAGCTATATATATGTTTTGGTAGCTTTATTTGGAAATAATTCCTCAGTGAGTTTGTTAGGGGCTCTTACATCATTAATACTTCACAGCTCAACTCTGCATTTTACAGTGATCGCCATTTGTTGTTTATATGTTTGCCTTTAACAACCATTTGTTGTTAAAAGCATTTGCTAAAGATCAAGGATAAATATTTAAAGGAAACATTTCCTTGTTGTGTTTTGTTGAAGTATGCAGCCATGAGATTAATATATTTTTTCAGAAACAAAAGTTAAAAATATTTTACAAAATTATACGAAGCTTTTCGTTCTCTCGAACATCTTCAGGTATATGTTACAATAAAATTAAAACCATACTACAAGTATAAAATTATCTAATAAAATTGTCTAGGGGATTCTTAAGTAATACCGTTTTTAAAAAGTCATAAAACTTTTATTTCCTTATTGCATTTCTGTGTATCCTCTGATGTTTCAGATGTAACTGACCCTGTTAATTTAACCATAGAATTTAAGTAAGATTTCATGATCTGTATTTTATTTAGAGATTGAAAAATCAGTTAATTGAATGGTTAATGGTTACTATATATCATATTTACTATAATGTAACATATCTTAATTTTGAATTGTTCATTGTCTGTCTTTTTAGAAACATTAACAGTGTCAGCACCTACTGCTGCAGCAACAAACAGCAAATTAATTTAATCAAGTCTGGAACTGGAACTTTCTTGAAAGTGAGCATGCTAGGAGGTTTTTCGTACAACAGAAGGAACATGTTTAATTGGATATAGAATATATACTAGTTGTATGACTCTGTACATAAAAGACGTTGATTTTATATTATGTTGTATTTACTTTTGTTGTGCTAATATCGAATAAAGTTTTAAATTTTGGCTTCTATCCTTATGGCTCTGTGGTTGCAATGCTTCGTGAAAGGTAATTTTGGTGTCTGGGGTGTTCACCGTGAGTAACTGCGACAGAACTCGTCTGTTAAAATGATCGCACATTTTCGGACGGCATTTTCCGGAAATCGGGTTGTCCCAAATAAAAATCGGGAATCGGAATACTTATTGGAATCCGAAAAGTTGAGCTGTACCTACAAAATATTTCTGCGTCCGCCCCTGTAATTTTATTAAGTGTTTCAACAGGAGTTGATCACCTTTCTTTACTGACGTTCTGGTGGAATAACCTGCTGTAATCTTGATTGTGTTATTACAACTGTTCTCCTGATTTACTTCGACTTTAACGTTGTGTTTCCTTCGCTTGTTTACATTTCAAGTACATCCAACCTCGTTTTCATGTCACGGAAAATAATGTCGGGCAAGGTGTATACAACTAGCTATTTTAGAGTTACAAGGTAAAAGTTTATTAACATTCAAATTATACATACCTCTAAAGGTTGGCTTCCCTGTTCGTATTCTAAATAAAACACATTAATGTAAATTTATATAAATAATATTGGATATAATATTGGATACAATCACTTCTATTAAAGTTGATCGTTAAGTTCACTTAAGTAGAACATCCAAAGTAAGAAAAAAACATTGTCTATAAAGAAAATCATAAAACAAAATGGTGGTTGGAGTAGCCACAAGAGCATTCATAACCAGAGTAAGAAAGTTTTCTTAGGAAAGTACATTTGTCTTTCGTTCGTCTTTTGTTTGCCTCACGTCGTCGTCCACGTTGCCGTCCACGTCGTCGTCCACGTTGCCGTCGTAGTTTCATAAGGTCCCTATTCTGTTTTTAAGTCTTACTCAAATTATGCAAAACATAAAAGCCAAAACTTTACCTTTGTTCAATTGGCTGCAAGAGCTTTTCTGCAGATGGTAATCTAGTCACAAATTTTGACATCAGGTTATGGGAGACATTTGTTTTCGTTATCATTATCTTTCCTTCTGAATCCCACCTCTCAATCACCTTTCCAAATGTTGATTTCCTGCTTCCTAACCATGGAAGAGCTGAACGGTCGATTACAATAAATAAGATGTCGGATGTTGCTCGTGCAGCATTTTCTAGTATTGTGTGACGATGAAATTGTTCTGTGCTGGATAGCAGGATTACAACTTTCCGAAGTTGAAAACCACGACAACCATTACTATCAGTTAAAATGATTTTTTCTTTCCCATCAATTGCCTCGGATAGCTGTTGTTTTTTATCCATACTTGGAATTTCGTCTTTACTTTCCAGACAAGGTGCATAAATTACAAAATCTTTCTCAGCTAGATTTAGGGCATGGCGAATTAAAATAAGTTCTTGCTCATCATGACAGATGATGGTATCACCAGCTGCAACATTTTGCAAGCAAGCAGCAATTTTCAAGATGTTTTTCTGTTTATCGTTAAATTTAGTGGAACAGCACTGGCGTAAAATCTTTTCAATGTTCGTAGTTGAAGGAACGTATGTTAATTCTGGTATTTTCCCTTGATGTGAATGGCCTACTTCTGTTGATTGATCGAATCGATATTTTATCAATATACCTTTGGTAGTTCGTTTGCTGCCAAATCCACTCATTTGTTTCAGAGCATGTTCCTGGCTTCTCACAGGGATAGGTAGATTTTTCACTCTGTTTGAAAATCCTTGTTCAGAAATCTCATCATCTTTCGGTTCAGTTTGGTCAGTTGTTTTATCATCATCACTTTGTGCGTTGGTTACATCAGTAGTTTCTTTTATTCCTTGCGGTTTTGGAACAGCAGCTGCACGAGTATCAGTCATTTCGGTCTTGGTATAGTAATAACGTGTCTCTTCATTATCAATAACATGTTTAGCAGTCTTAATAGAAAAAAAATAATTAGTTTTCGAAAAATTTGAATGCTAAAAGTGATGAAATAATTTTACCTCTAGCAGTTCTGATATCTTCACAGAGTTTCGCATGTTCTTTTCTAATCGCACAGGGGACATGTTGAGATGAGATTCATAAGTCTGTAACAGGAGTTTTTTTGTTTCGATAAAGGCTCCACTAATTTCATATTGCTTGTGCTGAAATGCTTGCAATATAAGTGTCACAAAATTATCCTTCATTGTTGAAAGGACTTCATTGATTGATTCAACTTCAGGTTTTGACATTTTTGAAGTGTTCAGTTCATCAATGCTTATGTGACACAATCTACCAGTCTTTTTTTGTTGTTCCTGGACATAGGCTAAGATTTCTGAAACATGTGGAATTCTTTCCAGCTCCATTTCACCAGCAATTTCGGATACATTGGTAATCCGTAAATTCACTAATCCACTCTCAACATTCTGAAGTTTCAAGTTCTTGAAGTGTTTATTAATGTGAAAGTCAATTAAACTGAACGGATCATAACTGATGTAAAATATTGTCGTGGGTTGGTTAGCTATTCGCGCTAAAAATTCAGATTGCAAAGTAGCTACTACAGTTTTACCACAACCAAATGCAGCATTGATGACCTTGTGTTTCTGAGGATCAACAACTGCTTGAATCTGCTCATCATTTGCTTGCAAATGGATCAGCTGCTCGTGGACATCATCAGAATGTTTAGCCATTTCGATTGATGTGTTGGCAACAAAACCAGACACTTGAGCAATGAATTGTTTCATTACCAGCATTGAATTGAAATTTTCGAATTTGGGTACTTCAATAACACAAGGAAGTTTATCATGAAGCCATTTCTTCATTTTTCCGACGTCACTCAGTTGATCTTTTGTTATTACTCTTGGTAAACAACCATCACAAATTAATTTCTGTTTTCCATCGAAAATTCTGGCCACAAGTTCGTTGCATTGAAGATTCGGTGCAGCAACGAAAGTGCCAATTGTAATCTTGGAAGGGTCTGTATTACCTTGCTTTACCAAAAAATCCATTACACAAGCAAGGTCTTCAGCATCTTCAGAGCACTTCGCAAACTCATTGGTGATGTCCTTTGCATGAACACTTTCACTAACTCGGATATTTAAAATAGCACCCACCTGTTGATGGAAAACCAGAATACGGTTTGAGAAATCTCTATCCTCTTCTTCCAACTCTTCTTTCACTAAAAACATTTTATGTTTATGACTATCGTAATACATAATCACAATTCCTCCAGTATTGGATGGTTCATTTTGTTCAATTGAAAGGGCATCTTTAAAGCACTGTGCTACATCCTTTGTGGCATTATGTGACACATCCAAGAAAATATTTGGGAAGATAACCCATTCATCGAAATAGTCCTGATCGTTTTTTAGTAAATTGCATTCCAAATATTTTTCACACTGACTTGTCCACTCTGCTGCTGATACTTCCTGTGTTTTACTTTTAGACTTGAAGCAACGGAAATCACTTTGAAAAACTAATTCGCTTTTTTGAGATCCATCTGATAGCTTTCCTGCATCTCTATGAGCGACTATAGTGCAACCTCCCTTTGGCTGATGACTTTCAATGGAATTTTCTGCAAAAAGCAACATTAAAATATCATTGTATTATTTGCAACATTGATGTAAAACAGGGTAATATGCCAATAAAAATTATACCGTTCATTGAAAATTCTTTGCTAACATACGAATGTCTGTTACCATCATCACCTTTGCATTCCAACAGACATTTGTACTTGCTTTTACTATCCAAGTCTTTCAGTTTAATATAAACAGAACCATTACATTCATCTTTTTCAATCTCATCAAGATCAATGATGAGGTCTTCACAACGATCTTGTTTCTTCGACACAGTTTTCAAAGTAATGTTCGTCAAATGAACATGATTTTCGGGAACTTCCAATATACAATAATCATCTTTTGCACAAACCACCTGTATTGGTTCCCTTGATATTGATAGGTTTGTTGATACAGCTAAAATTAAAATTAATAACTACACAACCTTCCTGTGTATAAATTAAAATTACTAGTAATGTTTTCTTTCTGAGGGATGAAATCGTAAATATTAAAACACCTTTTCCTTCACTATCTCAGCTCAACTTGCCCTTCACTGTCACAATCCAAAGAAATTTCAGAAATTTCATGTACATACAGTGTGTTTCAGAATGTTGGAAAAGGAAATTTTAAAGCTGTTTTTTTTTAATGAATATACCGAATTTCAAAATAATTTTTACATCGATGGAAAGCCATTTTCAAGTTCTTTCGGCTAGTATATAGTGAAAAATGGAAAAGTGGTTTTTGAAAAAATAAGGAAAATGTCTTGGAAAAATGTAATTAAATTTTTAATGGTCGATTAACACGTAGTTTAATTACATTGTGCTTATTGTTTGAAAGCGCTTTCATTTAAAAAAAAACATTTCCAACATTATGAAACACACTGTATACGTAACTTAAACCTGGAACTTAAGCTTCAACATCATTTCACATACCTTTAATATTTTTCAAGGGCTTGATATGACCATCACCTGCTAAGAACAACCAAATGGTATCAGTTACTCTTTCAGCACGACTCGGATGGATCAGGTGGCTTTGATGATAAAAGTTGACCTTGTTGTTTTTCTTTAGAATTTTGATGGTCAGTTGGAAGGCGTTGGACAATCCACTCAACAACAAATTAAGGTGGTTGTCATGGTAATATCCCGTATCTTTGTACTGCTCAATGATCTCCACCACATCTCCACCAGAAACTAACTTTTCATACCAGCTTAAATTATCAATTATTTCTTTTGTCGTCTCTTCCAAGACCGCCTTTTTGTCTGAAAATTTGTTCTTCTCTTTCAAACATTTAACAAATGAATGGATAAGAGAATATTTCTCAGGAACTTTGATTGACTCGTTAGCACTATATAGAGTTTCTTTTTCCTTTGCGGTAGAATAGTACATATGCCTAACAATCAAAACGGGAATCACGTCAAAAAGTTAAGAAAAACAGGAATAGAATTATAAAATCCATTGTAACATAACTTTGTTGTACCTGAAGATGTTATACAGATTACTGGGTTTTACTTGGCTCCCCAGCACTAAAAAGAAAAATACATACAGGTGTCGTAAGAAATAAATATTCGTTACAAATCAAACAAAGACAGAAGTACTGGTGTTTGTGGTTTAAGAAACGTACCTTCTTCATCAATAATCTGAGATACCAGCTGGCGGTGGTTTAAAAACATTAACAATGACTCCAAATATAACCATGTTGCTTGATCTGAAGGTGTGCATTTATGCCACTCCTTTAATATTTCATGAAGTCGTGTCTGCACATCATCTGGATTATTGATTAAAATTGTTTGAATTTTCGGATATTCTAGCAAGAAATGACCAATTACTCTCCAATCATCGCAAGCTGAGCTATAAATCTTCCGGAAAATTTTCATACGTCTGGGTCTTTCGTGAAGGGTTGTGTCCTCCTCATCTAAATATTGCACAGATTATCACTAAAGGTTTTTTAAAAGCACGATAAAACCAATGGATTGAACTGGAAAGAAAAGCTATGTGATGAAAAATTGCTTAAAAGCTATAGAAAAAATTAATAAATATAAAAATAAGTCTGAAGATTCCAAAAATAACAAGAATAAAGTTTTGGACCCAATTGATTCATACTGGGCAAGGCAAATAATCAAGTCTTTGACATGATAAATCTCTTCACTTGAACAATACTGGGTCTGAAAAGCAAAATTTTCCAATGCACTAGAAAGGGATCATTGTTTCCGATAGAAACACATAAAATGGTTCACTTAGAACTGTATGGAAAACAAATGTTTTGGCAATTGATCAAGTTCGTTTGGGTTATAGTTGTTTCAAACTCAAATGTTTTCATCTAAAGTTATGACAAATTCAATGAAATTAAAATCACAATAGAAATACGATGAATTAGAAATAATGTTTATTGGTTTGCATGGAGTAAAAAATCCTTCTGTTTTTACTTCTTTTACAATCTTGAATTTTGAGCAGATTTTACACTGACCAGTATTTTAAGTGCTCCTGGAAAAATCCAAATGCAAAAACATAATTTAGTTTTTTTTAATTTTAATTTTTGAAACATATGAAACATATACCAATGATTCACAGAAAAATATAACACTTCGTGCATTTGTCTGATGTGTGACAGAGTTATTTACAGAATTATTTGCATTGATTTGATCTAGAAGACATTGGTACCACAAACCTTGTATATCTTGTGGTCCAATAGCCAATTCTTCTGATAATATAGCATTTTTTCCGAATGATACAAGATGGTCATTTAGTTTATCCATCAAATCTCTTCTTTCAGAGGCAGGTGTATTTGAAAACATTTCCATGATGCAATCAAGGACTGGTCTTTCATCAGATTTTACACAACTAAATATCCTTTCCACTTCTACATCGTAATGAAACATTTGTTCACAAAACTGTTTGCCTTCATGTGGATTGCCAGCAAATCGATTCTCCAGCAGAAAGGCAAACATGCGAACATCTAAAATATATTGACATGATATTGAATTGTAACTAGTAACTCTTTGTGGTCAAAAGATGTTTTTCTGATACCATACTATCTCAAATTGCTATGAACAGGTCTAGAGATGACAATAAATGCCTGTTACACAGGTTTTAATTTAAAATTTTTCATGAAACAGAAGTAAAGTAAAATAGAAGATAAAAATTGCTCAACATCGTTATAACTTCTACAGCCTAGCTTTGGAAAATCTTTTTTTGTTTTGAAAATCTATTGCAGACCCCAAAAGTGATGTGAATTGACAATCTAAGATGCACATAAAGCCAAATGTAGACATTTGAAATGCAAATATTATTAAATATATATATAATAACAAATAATAAGGGTTTATATTTCAGTTCCAAAGTATTACATTTGGCTAATTCTACTGAAATAGCGAAAGATAGTGTATGTGCACGATCATAAATTATTAGAAAAGTAACATTTGCTAATAAACATATACTTTAGAAACAAGAACAAGAAGGTTGAGAAGACAAGGGTCAAAAATTAAAAATGAAGACAGGCGTATGACGTAAACTTGAACGATGTCAAGAATTCTTGTAGTTACTATTTTAGTCACCCTTTCGATGTATACGGTGACAAATTAGCCCTTAGTGAGAGAAATACGAAAAGTACATGAAATATATTATGAAGAACAGAAAAGAAAATCATATGGTCACTATAACGAGAGTCGTTAAACAGAACCGCACTAAATATATTGAGAGGCATTATACTCGTAAGCGAGAAAAAGGTGAAAAAGGGTGGTGAATATTATAGATAACCCGAAATTTAGGTTCAATATAATGTAATACATAATATTTTCCTGACAAAACCAGTGTTTTTATTTCCTTAACTACCATGGATACAAGGATATACTTTAAAAGTTTGAAGTTTGAAGAATTCATTTGCATGGTTCAATTTCTTTTCCCCCCTAGGTTTCTTCAACTTCAAGTTCCAATAAAACTTCCTGACTTTCCTGACTTTTCCTTTGACTGTCTATAAGCTTCATTCCCCATTTTCCTTTCCCCGACTATAAGAATCATGTGATGTTGTTTTGACACAGCCAGACTGATATATATATGTTCTTTTTGTTTTTTAAACTTTCTATATCAACGCTGGTGGTAACGTAACAATACGCATTGATGGCAAAAAGAGGACAGTTGGGTTTGTAAATTTGTATTGTTTCTGAACAAGACTTGAATAGAAAAATAAGTGCCATGTTACTTTATTCCATACCAGTAGTGAGCTGGTAACTGTACTGTGTCGAGGTAAGCCATTTCATTAAAGCTAAACTGGACTTCTAGACTTGATATCACTGTCGTCATTCTGTTGATAATATTACTGTTTACATATTAAGGTAGCCTTCCCCTAGTTTAAAATTATGCTATCGAGTAGGTCCTTCCATTATTTAAATGTTTTCTTTCCTCTTGTAAATATTTCACATTATTTCTGTTTGGTAAATGAATTCTACTACTGCTTGGTTGGTTGAAAAGGAGGAACTGAAAGTCAAGTAAAATTACCAAAGGCGCAAAATCAGAATCGCTAATTTTGGTCAAATTCTATTAGTTAGAAATTTACACAGATAACAGACTGCTTGCACTAACCTTTATCAGCGGTTTGATTCATTTCTCTTGCAATGTAATTTTACAATTTCGAACTCTTCGTAGCTTCCACACGAATGACAGTCTAGAAAGGGCGTATGGTTTTATCTAAATTATTCATCCATGACCGATCTTAATGCAATCGCGTTAAACACGCGAGAAAGTAGGAGAGGCATTACAAAAAACTGCGACGACAAACGAAGACGACAACACCATTCAACGTTGATGTCGTCTGACTATGACGTCACCTTAAAAACACAAAAAGTTGCGAAAATTTTAATAGTCGCGCGAGCAGCCTAAACTGATAATAAAAGTCGCGTACATTAAAAGTCGCGAGACGCCGTTTTGAGAAAACTTTTTGTACCTAAAGATTCCTTAAATGCATAAATTTAAATTGAAGTCGAGAAGTTTTCCTTAGTTTGTAAGGATATCATTGTTCTCTCCAATAAGAATGACATCCTCTTTCTTTTTTCTGCATGCAATCCGAAACACTACTACCTTAGGCCGACTTTTTTTTTGCGTCGCCTTATTTTAGCGATTTTAGCGAATGAGCATATTTTCGCTAAATTAAAGTTGCGGAAAATTTAAATTTCGCAAAACTTTTCCCCACAGACCGGATTCATTGCTTTCTTTTATCCACAACTAACTTGACAGAGCGGATCATTCTTACACAGGGTATAAGAATAGAAAAACTGTCTATTTTATTTCTCATTTCTAACATGGCCTTTTGAAATTCTTCGATGTCTTCTTATATCGAAATCGGGAATAATGGGAGCACTAAACAAAACTGAGAAAGGATCCATTTGTATACACAAGGATTTATAAGAATATAACTCTGTGGGGAGTTTTTTGAAAATCATGTTTGTTGTTTTACCTTTAAAAGTCGTTTTGATGACGACATTAAGATCCTCTTAGGTTAGAACTTGCATATCTGCTCTGCTGATGTCAGTAAAAACTGAAAACATTTCGTGTATAGCGTGATATAGAATAATATTTTGAAGCAAAATGATTCTTGACGACGTCTTAGTTCCGTAAGGTCATTCCTAGTGTTTGTAAAGCAAAAAACGATCGTCGCCCAGACTTTCGGAATAAACCAATCACAACCTGTGTTAGATAGATCGTAGAAATCCGAAATTTCGTATTTCTATGGATAGATAGATAGATAGATAGATAGATTTTTTCGGAATCTAATTATGTACTATAGATGTAATCTTTTAAAAATTCATTGGCAAAATGCGTGTAAAAAATATTTTTCCATGTAATCAAGTAGTAGTAGAAGCATTAACAACATATGGTGTGTTAACAGAGAATTTTTAGAAATTGCTATTCTGAACCCAGGTTCTCTTGCCTTTTTGATATACGGATTGATTCTGAGTTGATTCTATTCTTATTGTAAACTGATCAGGGTTATAGCTGTTCTCTGGGGAGACTATGGGCTGTATGCTCTCTCTGAAATATTAGAAATTTCCACGTAACATCGTTAAGTGTTGCTTGGAAGTCACAACGAAATTTACTAGAAACGTCAAACGTGTTACACGTTTTTCTTTTTATAAGCATAACGCCTATAAGCATATCAAGGCTCAAAATCGGCAAAAATTTAAGCATACCATAAGCATATGCTGAGGCTCATTTATCATTAACCTGAAATTTTTTTACAAGGGTAAAATATAAAAGTCAGACATAATTATAACGTTATAAAGCTTTTTTCAAGTACGAACAAAAGAATTTATTTTTAAACAAGGGAAGCGCCAATAAGAGAAGTGTGAATAAGCATATCGTAAGCATATTTCAGCCTCAGTTTTAACCTTTTACTAAGCATATTGAGGCTGAGCTCAAAATCCCATATGCTTATAAAAGAAAAAACGTGTACTCTGAAAACAAACAGTGGAGTGATTTCCACCGTACAAACGGGTCAATTTTGCCTAAAAGCTATACTTTGAATACTTTTTGCCTCGATCAATCATACTGATATCATCAAGCATTTGCGTGAATCAAAAGTGAGGCAATATTAAAAGTTTGGACGTTTTGGAGAAATTTCAACGATTTCATGCGATCTTTTCTTGGCTTGTGGGATCTCTTATATATTTCGACTCTGTTTTGTTTGTCACACAAAATGGTAGATAAAGCTGTGTGTAATGACGAAAACTTTTAACAAATAATTTGATCAAAAAATTTCCATTTAAATTTGTTGTAGGCAAACAATTTCATACATTTTTATGATCAGCTGTACAGATTATGTTACTTTCCAACAATGATTTTTCCGAAGTTTGTGACGAAAAGTTTGAGGAACCTCGCCTAAAACCTTGCTTGTACAACTGCTTGTCATTGACAAACTCCTACGCTTTATAGATTGAAAATAATTGACATAAACACAAACACAGTGGTCCTATTTATGATTGGATAATACTTCTTGACTTTCTGACCTTCAGATCGATCTCGATCCGATCACGTGTGTGAGAAAGAACATGGGAAAATATTTTTTTCCTGAGGCAATATTTCGCCAAATTAAGACACATGTCACGTGTTTTTGAGAATTTGAGAACGAGACAAAATGAGGTGTATCATCATGACGTCATCATAATATACAAACATTGCATTCTCCTGTTCTTTGAAACTGTGAACTCTGTCCGGCAGATAAAACGACACCATTCGTCATTCTACACGACATACAGACGACATCTGTGGACGACTACTGATGTTGTAGTAAATCATGATAAAATTTGGATGCGTTTTTCGAGTTTTTTTTCTTCGAATAACAAATCCTTGATTACGTCATTCAGAATATTTAATGCGTTGTCAGCATGATATTTTGTGACGTCATCTGTTTCAGTATGACATACTTTTTTCAAAACTCGGTGTATGTCTCGTACCAAGTCCAGAAGTATCTAAAACAATCAAATGAACACATGTTCTCAAAACTTCTTCGTGCGCATGACAAAACGTTAGCAACAAGTCACTGACCTGAAGCAACTTCGTTTCCAAACCGGTAAACAGTAAAGCGAAAACCTGCACAGCGGCTCGTCTCACTTCTACCGAGTTGTCAGACTGCAGGATGTGACAAACACACGAAAAAATCTGAAAGAAAACCTTCTAGTGAAATGCATGTCCTGATACATTATCAAGCACTTCCATGAAATGGGTTAGATGTGTGTATGATAGTGAAAAAGGTTATGTGTGTGTGATAAGATTCGACAGACCAACCTCAGTGATGACACCTTCTACAGAAAATTTCAAGATTTTGCAGACTTCTCCAACGGCTGCCAGGCTGGATGCTCTGATGCAACTTTCGTGATCTTTTACACCAGCTAACAACGCCGCCATGACAGTTTCGGTATATATCGGTAAAATTTCATCACATTCTCGGCAGATTTTAATTATTGCTTCGCAAGTTTTCATGCGAACGTCGCACGAAACTTGATGATATTCTGCGAAAAGTTCAAAATAATTTTTTAAAAGCTTACAAACATGTTCAATTTAACATATACTCGATTAAACGACAAAAAATCATACTTGTTTTGTGAAAATCAACGAACTTCTGACAGAGAAGAGGTAAAACTTTTTGGTGTTGTGTGCCAGCTAGGGCGATCATTCCGTCGATTGCAGCAAGATACAAAAAAGAATCGTCATCAGAGATGTTCTTGTCGAATATGTCGAACAACTTCTCGTGGTTTTCCAATGCGTATTTGTTCTTACGTCGCAAAAGTTGCTTGAGTAGTATCAAACCATGACCTCTAGTAGGCAACAGTGGGTCGGTGGAATTTTTTAAGGCGAGATTGTATTGAGCTTTTTCTTCATCTACAAGAAAATCAAGATGGTAGATAAATGACGTAATAAAACTTACCACATGGTATCAACTGTACCTACCGATTGGTTCTCTGCTGTCTGAAGGCTTCGAATGATCTGATTGGATGATGCCTCTTGATAGAATCTGTTGTTTTAGTTGATCAGCCATCATGGAACAGTCTGTGTTTTTGTAACACCGCATCACTATTTCTAAAGCAGGAACCAGTGTCGTGAGTATGGCATAATCTGCTGACGTCAGCTGAAAATGTAAAATCGATACTATCTGAGGGTTGCGAATGACCTTCCATTATTCCGATTTACAATCCGTTTTCCCCAATAGTACGAAACAACTGATGTAATCGGTTTCAAGCCTGGGGGATAATCTTCACAACCGACCGTGTTGTTTCACACAACTTCAGAAATCGCTTGTTTTATCAGTCTATTGTGTTAATCCATAAAGACAACATCGTCAAAGAATAAATCCGACAGATGACGCCGTTCATTTCTCCGTCAATAATGTCTTACCTTTTGCGTCGATGTCAAGAGCAGTATCAACATCAGACTCATATTAATTGTACTCTCACGCAAGTTATCGAGACCATACATGACGTCATCTTTTGCCTCAGTTACATCCTCAGGTTTTTTTTCAAGAATGCTTTTTATGAATTTAACAATTTGTGACGTGTCTTGTAAAATCGAAGGACCAAAGCGATCCATCATAGCTGAGATAAGCGAGACAAGCTCAATATTGCGCTTCAGACGACAAATCGAGGCATCTATCATTAACAGTTCGTTCGATGTTTCACCTATTAAAGAACACATTACGTCATTCGCGGTTTAGCCTCGTTTTAAAACATGATTTCATTTCCTCGTTGCACTAAATTAGAAACAACGTCATCAACGAAAGGAACGAACGAGAGTCCTGCTGTTTTGCAGTCGTCAGCACAGAATCGGCTTAAGCGGGTTTTACGCTTGCTTCGAAGTATAAAAATACGATTTGCGCAGCAACTGCTCATGCACCAACCCTTCTTATGCCCAGAATATAGACCAATCAAGAAGTTGTGATTTCCTCCCCATGGTATCTAACCCCCCCCCCCCCCCCCCCCAAATATTTGGGGGGGCCTAAATTTTTTTTGACCATATGTTTTCTGGGGCCTGGAAGAAAAAAAAATATCTGGGGGGACCTAATCTTTTGGGGGGGACCTTAAGAAACTTGAAATAGTCTGGGGGCTGTTCTTTATTTATGTTTCTCTTTTGGATTCATTCTTTTGATTCATTCAATTATGACTGAATAGACTAGCGGACATATTTTTCCAGAAACAAAAAAGTTTCAGAAAAGCATTCATTTGTTATTCCGGTGCCTTCAGCACAAATTTGAAAGGCCACTTTAAAATATCGTTATTCGATTTGTTAATGTATTATTTTGAAACATACATTATAGGTAGCACCGGTTTGTGTATTAAATTGAACTTAATTAGCTTAGTTTTATGTAGCTTATACTCTTTATAGCTAGTGTTATGTTTATCATTCACTTAAAATATAAGTAAGTAAGTAAGTAATCATCCGTGTCCATCCGTAATGATTGGCTATGATTGACTTGGAACTGGTAGTTGATTTACTGGCAGAGATACGTATAGCATTGCTCTAACTTGCCCGAAGGCCAGTGTGCAGTCAGTCGATGGCTCCTAATGGGCTGATACGCTGCTTTTAAAGCGCATCGGATACTCCAAGTTAAAACATGACTGGACTCGAACACGGGTCGCAGCAGTCGCACTCAAAGGTACTAACCACTACACCATCGCTACACGAATAATATAGTAGCTCATTTGATATTTGTTGCATGAGCTTTTTTGCATGTTATTTCAAAACATTTTATTTTGGAAATTTATAATATATAGTAACATAAAATAAATAACCATTTAGCATGTTTATTTATAGTTAGGATTACTGTAGTTTATACCTTTCTTCTATGGTTTATTCAAAACAATTTTTATGTTTTAAAAAAATAGTATCTCAAAAACACATGTTGTGTTTATCATCTGAAAAATTCTATTATACTACTGGGGGCTGTTACATTTTATGTTCAGGGGGGGCCTAATCCTTTGGGGGGACCTATTTTCTTTGGGGGGGGGGGGGGGCCTAAGACCCCTCTAGATACCATGCTCCCCAAATTGCTAACAGAAAAATTCAAATACCTTGACAAGCTTCGTCTTTATTTTCTACGTTTTCTGTTTTGGATAACTGAGACAGCAAGTTGACGAACAAATCACCTCGGACTAAATTAAATTTTTCATCCTCCAAGATGGAGAGAATTGCTGATACACGCTCCTCCGTTGATGTCTCTAAAATATTTATTCGAACGAGCTGCTGATTTCGATTTTGAATGGTGATTGTCGCATCATAACGTACGAGATGGAGGGACAACTGTTCATCGCAGGTGATTTCATTAAACATAAATAGATGAAAGAGAGCAAGGAAAGTTTTTGTATCGACATCATCCATAAGTGATCGCATACAGTCCTTCAGAGACTTTCTAGATAAACAAATCAGAAGAATAGAATAATCGTACAGAAATTAAGTGGTAGGGAACACAAGTACTAAGTTTATAAAAATTTGCAATTTTGAAAACTAGCAATTTGAAACTTATGAGGAAAACAACACTCATCGGTCATTGGTACTCACGCTTTTAATTTTTTTTTTGAGTGTTGTGACGTCACGGTTTTACTTAGCTGCCAGTTTTTGCTTTATTTTGCGCAACCATAGCAACCATAGAAACATATATGTTAAAGATAATGGACTATATATCAAGTCGAGAAAAAAGTGTCAGCAGTTTTTGGATGATATAATCTCCACGAGAGAGCCAATCATTTTTGTTAATCTCCACGAGAGAGCCAATCATTTTTTTACTTTGTTTGAATGCTTTGTTAATAATAATAGACCACTGCTCGTTCCCAGACCATTTCTCAATTCTTCTATTTCTACAGAAATTAGCATAGTGCAACCCGCAGCACTACTTCAGATAATGGTTCATTATCTTTAACCATATGGTTGTTTGTGTTCTACCTTTAACCTCAAGCTAGAGAGAAATACAGGTGCTATTTCGCTTCTGAGAAAAAACACACCAAAAAAATCCTGAAGGAACAATATGATGTTGGTTCAAACGAAATATTCCGATTGCTATTCCGATTCGGAATTAGGTTTCAGGTTGAGAAACTACTTACCTGTGGGAGGAATAAGTGTCGGTCACGTGGTCAGTTTCATGTTGCATGAGCATGAATAAGATGAACATGGGATGGATATATTTAAGGAAGATCGAGTGGAAATTTTGCACCCCTCCTTTCCATGAGAGAAGCTGAAACGAAACAAAAGGTGGATTTACACACGTCGAAATTGTCGATCGAAATTTTTTAAGCTTGCTGATTGGCTGAGAAAAATCATCTGACTTTTCTTCTTCGAAAAAAATACTCTTCGAAAAAGTTGAAATTTTTCAACTTTTTCGTGACGAATTTTTTTTTCGAAAAGCTAAACCAATCAAAATCGCTGTTTTAAACTTGTTTTGCTGCGTCATCAAAACGTGCAAATCAAACATGGACGTTGATCCAGAAGTGCTGCGTGCTTTATTTTGCGCACCCACATTCTCTTTTCTTCTGCTTTTATTTTCTTCTTATACTTAATCAGGAGCAACCTCGTTAATATCAATTTTCTATACAGAAGAGCCTGCACATAGTGACATAGTGACTCCTAAGAAACAATTTCTTATGTAATTTACTCCTAAGAAATGGCGCCTTTTTTCGTCAGTGTGTAAATTAAAAAATGAAAATTCGACGCGGAAATTTTCGATCGAAAATATCTATTCGATCGAAAAATTTCGACGTGTGTAAATCCAGCTAAAGACGTTGCTGTTGTCATGGAGTCATGCACTTACTCTATATAAATATTATTGCTCAATAATAATTCGAGAAGCATGTTGAATAAAGTAAATGATCAAAATACGAATGAGTGCTCTTGTTAAACGAAAACAACATTGAGTTTGAGAAGAAACCATTATTTTATTTAATTGTGTTTATCGTCAGCATAGTCCATCTTCGGTTCCTATTTGACGGACAAAGGGTTCCGCCGTTCTAAATCGTGTTCAATCATGTTCAGGAACCGTTTTCAAAAACGTGCAACATTCAATGTAACAGGGTCATATGCTTAAACCACTTAAACTAGAAATTTCATTTTTTTATTATTTACATGTAGAAAGAGCATCATAAGGGCAGTCAGAAATTTCAAAACAGCTCGTAACAACGTAACGTAACGTAACAAGACAACTAACGTAACAAGAAAACTAATGAATGCAAAAAAATTGACCTAAAACAGTTGTGATTGAAGTGGAAACTGTGAAGGAAATGGCAAAATTTTTATTTCCAGTGTTGATACCAAACTTCCCATATTTTGGTTATTCAGATAAAAAGTAAATCTATGGTAACATACGTCATTTCCATGGTAACATACGTTAAGAATCAATTTGTACAATTAAGGAAAGGCTAAATGAAAATTGTTCTTGGAGGCTCGATAGTAATAGTGATAAATTCTTCTGGAAGTTTACCAGTGTTTGACCTTGGTTACCAGTGTTTGACCTTGCTTAAGGCTAAATATAACAAGATTTGCAAAAATGCGACTATATATTTCCCCAAAGTTGCAAAAATTTTATCAATTATCGTGTGTACACAGATAACCATAAGATAAATGGTACAGCTACAATGGTAACGCTACCTCAACTCATATAAAAATGCTGTCCATACTTATCAGGGTGGAATTGAACTTAATACCACAAAAAAACTTATTTCGAACTTTATGAAAAGAAGATGTATGAACATCAAATGATAAGGTTTCACAATTTTTGCCAATGTGTTAAAAGTGATTGAGAAGTTACTATGGACATCATAATTAACATATGATCTTTATTCCTGCAGAAGACAAGTTTCCTATCCTTTAAACAATAAAGTCACAGGAAAAATATAATTCAATAGACTTGCTTTCTGTAACTCAGATGAAACTCTCTTACAAAATTATACAATCAAATTTGTATAATGGTTTACAAAAGAAGAAGAGAAAATTGTCAAACTTTTGAGTAGACATAACAGCAAAACTATCAGGCAATCAAAAACCAATCTTTACTAAAACATGTTATGTGTAGCATTTCAAATTAGGAACGAAGAGTTAGAATGACAATTTATAAAATTGAATTCAAGTTTTTAGAATAAACAGCTCTGATTCAAAAAAACATGTTTACACACATATATTAATTTGATAAAAATGACCTTCATAAATCCCAAATGAAAAAAAAATATTTTAGTAGTGAAAACATACATCCATAACCAAATCACTATACAGCTGGAAGTAGAAGTTATTGTTTTGGCTTGATTTAATTTATAGACTGTTATGTTGGAATGTGTTTTGATTTATGTTCGTTGATGTTTGTAATAAAAATTGTCAGATGTATTAACTTTTGCGAGACAGTATCAAAACAGCATACGTGATCATGGAGTTCATATGTTGTTGTATCAAACGACTATCCAGGGAAGCACATTCAACCAGATTATTTCATGTTTGTTTACGTGTGTGTTAATCCTTTTAATTAAAATATATATATATATATATTATACGTATACAATTGGTTTTCTGAACATCTTTTTGCATATACAATATCACGTTTTTATTGGCAGTTTTTGTGATGTACTCTTTGAAATAAATAACTGGTTGTTCTCCAAATAAAAAGTGTTTCCTTCATATGATGGCTGTACATCCAGTTGGACTACTACATTATCAGCAGGATGCAAAATAAAAATAAATCTTCAGCCTGGCTTTTAATAATGAACTTTTAACTTTGCACTGAAATCACAGATTCAATGCTCTACTGTTCCAAGCATGTAACCACCATTCATCATAACGTTGTTATCAACAACAAAAACAAAACGTCTGTGACATTGATATCGCTGTTTTCTGTTTTTCTTGTGTTTATTCAAAAAATTTTATTCAAAATTTTTTAAAAAACATTAAGGAAAACACTGAACTAAAACGACTTAATACCATCATTTAACGTTTTATCTCTTGAATCATCTTAGAAGTTATATTAGCATACAAAGCTAAAATCTTCCACTGCCCAACTGCATTGACTGAAAAGAAATGGCGCTACTTCACTGAAGACTAGCCTCTATTCTTATCTACCTTGGCTAGGCCAATACTGAATACTGAACCGAGGCTATAAAAGTGAACGAAGAGGAGGAGAAGGAAATGCCGGTTTTAACATATATTTCGCCCTATGGGGAAATATATAACAAACATAGCAGTAACATACGTTACACACTTTGGAATGTTCTGTTTAAGGCTGTTCTTTGGGACGCTTTAGATATAATAACTTTTGCTTCACTGTTTTCAAAGAAGTCTTCGCAAAAACAAAGAAGTACATTTATCGAAGTCATTTATTGGATTTCTGCGAAAGCAAGAAATACCTTACAACCGGCTTTGGGTTTTTTTCATACTGTCCAAACCTAGCGGTTTTTTGAAAACTCATGCGTGCGTTTACATGAAACCAAAACGCCGTGCAATGTCACCAGCGAAGAAACCCTTTTAGATTTACAAGTTTCTTTGGTCAATATTAAATATATTTTTAATAGCATATACATACTTTTAGATGAAAGAAAATCTATAGAAGAAACTTTGAATTATCTTGAACTGTGACCATTCTTTTCTAAAGAAGATTTCAAAAAGGTATATATTTGTTTGTTTTTAATGAAAACACAAAACATCTTCGTTTGTTACATGTATGGGCTGTTATTCTTTTTAATCTGTGGATACTGAAGCTCAACTTAGAGTGCTCCTCAGCTCCAACATCAAAAAATGTGTGTCTACTAATGTTTTAATGTAATGTTTTAATGTTTGATGATAATATTTTAATGTGTTAATGTTTGATCTGTTTTTAAGTTTATATATATTGTCAATGTCCTTTATTACAAACTGCTTTCCTAATTACTATAGCAAATTGAAACATCTTCCAATTGCCTGTAAACTCAATACACAGCAAATCATGTAACAATCCAAAATTTTCCTTTCAGTGTTATATAAATATATGTGTGTGGTGATTTAGATAAGCATAGGTGTTTGAAACATTGGGAATTACGTTTGTAATTAAGATTGATAGTACATATCAAATATTTAAGGTTTATGATTTACGTACGTAAATCACTGTGTGAGATCTGATAATCATAAGCTGATTTTGTACTCCCAAAAGAAGGGATGTTTTATGTCATTCAGATGTAATTAAGTTTATCGGTGGTGTATATGTATATGCAATGAAGTTTTGCAAAGTGTTGACTACAGTTCTGCAATGCCTCTAGGTGCATATGTAATCAGAATTAAGAAGATTGATAATACATATCAAATGTTTAAAGTTTATGATTTATGTACATAAGCACTGTGTGACATCTGAAAAGATCAATATAAACATAAGCTGATTTTGTACTCCCACAAGAAGGGATGTTTTATGTCATTCAGATGTAATTAAGTTTGTCGGTGGTGTATACGTGTATGCAATGAAGTTTCGCATAGTGTCAATTACAGTTTTGCAACGCTTCTGGGTGCATATGTAATCAGAAATGTAATGTTATGTTGTTAAAATCATTCAACTTTTCTTAAATTTCCTAAAGATTTTCCTAAACATAAATTTCTGGTTTGAGTTAGCTTTATATGTATCTATATATGTTGATTTTAGTCTATATGAATGTATTTTGCATGATGATCAAAATTTATATGTTCTTGGAAAAATGTTGAGTTTATGGGTTATGAGCATACTCATTAAGATATCTGAAAGGATCCATAGTCGTTTATATTATTTTGTATCAACAAACATGTCATTCAGTTTATTGTTTCAGATTGTGTGAATTTTTCAAAATTGATTCAAAATCAGTCAACTTTCAGGAATGCTATTATAGTATTTCATTTGTCAAATTTTCATTTTTCATGGTTTTGCAGAAATCTTTCTGCCCGTAAGGGCATCTTGTTTTTTTTTATTATGCATTTCCAAATAACCGAAAACAGCTCTTCCACATGTTAAAGCAGTGTTAAAGCATTTGACCACTAACACCCTGATATTCAACAATTTTGCTCAGGATATTTTCATAATTATTAATCTCACAGGGGGGTTCGTTCATTAGACAAATGAGGATATTGGATTGTTCTTAAACCACCTCCTTAACTTCTAGCATGAGTGTTTAGAGAGTAACCATAGCAACAATATAGAGTAACCAACCACATACCATATGCAGAGACTGTGAGCAAGTAAGAAGATCTTCTTCCTGTACAGCAGCAGTCTCTCCTACAACAAACGATGGAGGGATTATCCAATCAAAAAACACAACGATGGAGGGATTATTTGAAGACATACACAACCGGGAATGATTAAAACTACAAAGTAAGCAAACAGGCTGTGATACTTACTAGCCACAACTGAATTAAGAGGTTTTACTAAAGGATCAAGCAAATATTTTTTGGTCAGTTCTTGGTTCGATGAAGCGAGTTCTTGAACGGTTGCTATGGTAATTTGAAGAAGATGCGACGACCTGTTTTTCGTCTTCAGGAAATGTTGACATTCAACTTTCAAT
Organism: Turritopsis dohrnii; assembly: GCA_027922465.2. Lineage (NCBI taxonomy): Eukaryota > Metazoa > Cnidaria > Hydrozoa > Anthoathecata > Oceaniidae > Turritopsis > Turritopsis dohrnii. Next base: position 132,355 of record BQMF02000323.1, read on the forward strand.
AATTCCAAAACCTATATGATGGAGAACAAATGAAGAAGATGGAGAGCCTCGGGAAATCCAAAAGAGACTGGTCACACCTGTGGACATATTTTCTTGAAGTACTCCTCCTTACTCGAAACTAGCGAGGATGGCCGTGCAATGATCTTCGCGATCATCTCGTATCGTTTCCAAGGGATACTCCCTGAAAAACAAACAAGAAACGTTTTGTGCTTCACGTTGGAAAAAAAACTTTACCAGATTTGGAGAAAGGATTGATGGTTGAATTGTAGAATTTAGTTACTTCATTGTGAACACATTCTTTTAAAGAGAATATGTATTTGATGAAAATATTATGACACAGGTCAAAAACGAAATCAGCATGTCAAACCAATATTAGTGAAAATTTTCATTAAAAAACTGAAGCACTTTGAAATTCGATTTCCTTTTCTTGAAAAAATTATGAATAACAAACATTCACATTCGGTAAAATCAAGTTGATAAAAAACTTGATCCAACTCAAGTAATTAAGGCACAATTAAACAGAACGTTCAGAAATTGACTCGATAACCCACCTGTTTGGAAATTCTCCACAATTCCTTGCAAAACATTTTTTACCCCCGTCTCATTTAACAGACATTTTGAAAGCATACGTCCTATCACAATGACGAACCATTTGCTGCTTGGATTTCCACGCTTAAAACATGACTGCAGTGACAGAAGCGTTCTAACAACTAGGGGTTGGTACGTTTCCTTAGTCAAAGAATCGAACTGTTGTTCGCACCAAAGTTTTTCTTTCTCGCAAAGCATTCGAAAACACTGATTGACGTCATAAGATTCCTGACATGCGCAATGATCTACGGATTGTATATATTTTTCGGGACAGTATCTCATTTGCACTAGCGAGACGATCAAATTACAGAAAACCTTAGGAAACAGTACGAAATACATCTGCTTTGCTTTAAGAATGTCCATCATTGTGTAAACTATCATATAAAGTCTTCGAAAATTCACTTTGCCCGTCTTCAGTTTTGATGACGTCAACACATTCGATTCCGATTCAAGTGGTAAACCTACTCCAGGCATAAGATTGGGATTTATACCGAGTCCAGTGATAAACTCCATTACAGAGCAGAGAATTTTCTCATCCTGTACACCTAAGAAGTTTGCTTGTGATGGATCGTTCAACTTATCTACACGATCACCTCCTCCTTCAGCTTCCCGACACAACGTCGATAACGCTAAAAGTGACTTCAGACATAAGCGTACAAATAGCCATGTAACGTCATTGGTACATGAGCATTGCTCCGATAGAACTACGTTTCCTTGACAACCACATTCCAAAACACGAATTTGGTGGGTAAGGATGACATGTTCAATGTCCAGTCTTTTCGTTGCATCTTTGAAACTTTTAATTTTCGCCAAGACACCTAACTTCAATCTGTTGTCGTAGTCATGGTGACAGAACCGACACGGACCATTGTCAGTGGCCTCATTCAGTTGAGAGACGTCAGGGTCTTTTGTGACTAATTTCAACATGCATTCCATCACTTTTCGTTTCATAAGTACAGCCATGCTTTTATTTTTTTTTAAGCTAGAAAATCCACGTGCAATAAAATATATCTATGGAATGATGGAGATACGTACAATATATCTATGGAATGATAGAGGTTCCTAACACAAAATCATGGCAACTTTAAAAGAATCCAAAATTTAATTTATGAATCAAACATCCCATAAACCAAATGAAGCACAGTTTTCAACAGTGATGTTCAACAGTGATGTTCAAGTCAGGGAAACTTAATTCACTTAATAATTCTTTCAAATATTTTCTGTAATCAAAGTATCCTTGAATAAGAATTCTTCAAAATATATTATAAAATTTATTAAATGTTTCTTGCAATTCTTAATTCTATTAATAATACAAAAAGATGGCGGCATAAAGAAATTGGTTAAGCAACTAGAAACAGGTTTCTTGGTGAACGTTGCTGTCTATTCGTTAAGCTGCAAACAATAGTTCTATTTCTTCTAATGTCCGACCTTTAGTTTCTGGAACAAAAAACAATGTAAAAACAAAACTGAGCAATGAAAACCCAGAAAAGAACCAGAACGTGCCTTGCTCGTAAAACGTCTCTGTCATCTTTTGAAATGAGAATGTTATCACAAATACAAAGGACCAGTTGATAAGGGTCACAATTCCACTAGCAAATCCACGTGCTCGAGGTGGAAAAATTTCCGACATCAGTAACCATGGCAATGGACCCCAACCAATGGAAAATACGATAATGTAAACAACTACACATAATATGGCCAACCAAGAGATGTGGGATAATGGAACGGAATGAGAAATAGGTCCAAATATTGAAATTCTCTTTTGTTCATCACCAATATCAGCAATATCATAATAAACACCAAGAAGGAGGGTGCAAATAAACATTACAACTCCACCAATCATAAGCAAGATCCGGCGACCACTTTTATCCACAATCAGGCAAGCAACTCCTGTAGCAACCACCTGTGAAAACCCGACAAGCAAAGAAACAGCCTCAGCATTACTGACACCAGCTTTTTGGAAGATTTTGGCACAGTAGAAGATAACAGCATTAATTCCACAAAACTGCTGGAACACCATCAGCAATGAACCAATCACTAATGGCTTGTACAAACTGGGATGTAAGAAGTCATGAAACTTTACAGTTTCTTGCTGATCTGAAAACATGGAAAGGAATGAAGGTTATTTCTGCTCTCCAATCTGACGAGTGACAAACATCCAGTTTACATAACATAAGGGTGACTAGAAACAGAATCTCATCTTAAAAACTTGGAGTGCAAACTTTTGTAAGGGTTAGGGTTTATGTAAACAAAGACTTGGTTTTGTCAGGGGTTGATAGAGGCCGAAATCCACAACGGTATACCGAGTTTGGGCGCCTCGAATTTGGGCGCCCAAATTCGATACTAGTTGTGCAAAAATTAACTACAGAAATACTTTAGAATGCTTCTCTTGCTTATTTCTTAATAATCTAATGAAAACATAACAGGCCATTCTCTTTGAAAACGTTACATATTCCTCATTCAGTGTCGATTTGTTTTCGTTAACCATCACGAAAAATAATAACATGTTTCAAAGCATGATCTTTAAAAAAATATATGCCGGGGAATCCTTTTACTCTCCACCGCTACCAGGTCTTGTCATGAGGATGTTTGCAATCAGCCAACAGTGTGCAACCACAGCCCCAAAAAATTATTTTAACTTACGCAAGTTTCCGTTCGTGGAAATTCGGTTAAGCTTTCACTAAAGGGAGTGGAAACTAAGATGCTTTTTAATTTCGTTGAATAACGCGAAAACGATTCCTGCTGGTACCACTTATGTTTTCATATTCTTTCGTTAGGTGAACAAATGAATTCGTATAACGAAGGAAATTTCAAAATTACCTTAGCAACAGTGGTCATTCTCCCTAGCAACAGCGAATAACTGCTTAAAAAACTTTGTTGTCAATTGAGCGCGAAAACTTATTTTAATACGTTGAACATGTTTTAGTTCATATAAATAGTTGATATTTTTAAAGAGTACCGGCCCTGGACCCCCACTAAGGCTCTGCCCCAGACCCCCAGATGCGATGTACACATATTCGGCGTTTCAAAAAGGCCTTCGTCCTTATGTTGCTATTACTACCGACGCCCAAAATAATTTTTTGGATTAGCCCCTGTTTGTAGTGTCTCAAGGACTGTAAACATTTTGAGTCATACAAACATTTAGTGTATAAGACCAAGGTAAAAATTTGAGAGATACAATTCATTTCAGAAATACAAACCTAGATTGTTTTCAATTTCAAAACATTCTTCTTCAACATCATATTCAGGTCCACGCAACCAACGCAAGCCAGTTATCGCCAGGTGTCTTTGATTATGTGCAAGAAGCCATCGTGGTGTCTCAGGCATGAAATACAGCAAAATGACCATAAGGGCAACAAGAAATACTGCAAACATGGCTGTCCATTCCTTTGACAACGAAAAACCAACCAAATAGGCAAGAACGATTCCAATTGTTACTGCAAGCTGATTGATGGAACCCAGGCCTCCACGTAACCTTGCGGAAGCTACTTCAGCTATATAAACCTGATGAGAACAAAACAAAAACTCCAAGAATAAAAGAGAATGAAAAAACAACAGAGGTAGGAGTTTGTTTTAAGGACAAACAACACCTACTGGGACAGCAAGAGATGACATGCCCACAGCTAAACCTGTCAAGAAACGACCAACATATAACATGTAAACAGTTGAGGCATAACAGATGAGACACCAGCCAGGTGTATACAAAACTGCAGTGGCCATTATTGTTGATTTGCGTCCAATTCGTTCCACTGTAAAACCACCAATAATGCTACCAAATATTGCACCAATCGCCATAAGAGCCTGAAACAATTTACTGTGATTGTTCTATTATTATTTCAAAAACTTATAGAAACACATATTTCCTGAAAAAAGGCAGGACCTTTTCCTTGGTCTTAGGTGATTTTTTTAACTCCTTTGTTAATTATGATTCCAGTTTTAAAATCACACCATTAAAAGAATGGTGATTGAATTTTTTCGTTTGTTTTAAGATAATGAACTCGTGAAAAAAATGTGTAAGCAGTTTTCTTGTGAGATAATCTCCATGAAGAAGTCAATAATTTTTTAACTTTGTTTCAGTGCATTGTTAATAAACAGCTTCTCATTCCCAGACCATTTCTCAATTGTTCTATTTATACTGACATTGGCATTAGTACAACCCTTAACTCTACATATAACAGTTCATTATCTTTTAAATAAGTGAAATTTCACTAAGAAATTAAATAGGATCAGTGCTAAAAGGTGATGATGAGAAAGAAACAAATTTGTTTGTTCCTTCATTTCATTTTGAAAGCAGGAAAAATGACCAATTAATTATCTTATTAACTATTTTATTCATTAGATATTTATTCTGAACCTTAAATAAGGATTTACATTTGAAATATACTGCTATAAATGTGTGTCCTATTATCTAAATTATCTAAATAAATCATTTTTCATAAGATCTACTCTACTCTACTCATTAGTATAAAGATACAATAAGAAGGAAAATTTTCATTGAAGTTGAAATTATGAGTACAGCAAGTATACCATTTGAAAATTACTGCATAGATGTTGCAAGTTACCTCTTAACTAGAATATGAGCCAGATGCCAAAAAATGATAGTAGCAGCAGCTTTTTAATATAGATCGTGAAGAACCTTTAAATGCAGAAAGACTGCATACATAGCAAACAAACAAGATAGCAGGGATTTTTCCAAGAACTTTCTAGCTACCGTTTACCGGTAGTTGAAACTCAATCTTGAATTGGTTTTAGAAACTCTGCCAATTAAACATTCTTTAACTCTTTAATGCATAATACTTAAAAACATGTTCAAGAGTGTAAACAACAACGAAAGACATGTCACGATCTTCTACTTTCAGGGAGTGCAAAGGATTAATTTAAATATAATACAACAAAAACCATACCTATGGCCAAAGACATATTAAATATTGAAAACATGTTGCTGCATTATTTTGCTGCAAATTTTAGATAAAAAGCACACATAATTTCTTAAGGAAAAGCTTTTCAGCTTATGCCATCATCATCATTGGCATCGCTGCTATATTATAAATATGACAAATATTTGTAATCAAAATGTTTTACTTCTGGAAACACTGAACTGATCAAAATTTGGACTTTGAAAAGATCATTCAGATGGGAAATATGGAACATGTAAGGACAAAACTGACGATATAACTAATATATATGACTTTATACAAGAATCATAACTCCCTAATAATAAATCATGATGCACACACCATTAGTTATTAGTTATTCCTGTATCAAGCTTACCGAAAAAAATGCAAAGGCATTTGAACTGACATTCAGCTTTGTATCATGAGTAAATTCATGTTCCGTGGGTGATGTGTAACCCAAAGTGTAACCAAAATTCAACGAGCCAAGCGCTGCTGTGCATGAAGCTAAAAATACCGAAGTGAATCGGTCTTTTTTGTCATTGCTTGGTCGAATTATAGGACTAGCAGGATTACTTATCATTCCAGGTGTCATCTGGTCATAATCTTGAGAAAGATTTACGTTCCCTTTACGAATACTGCTGTCCACCACATCAATCATAGCGATGATACCTGTGCAAAAAAAAGTTTACGAAATCCAGCATGTTGAATCACATGATGCGATCTTCACGATATTTTAGGTTACATTTACGGCGACCGATAGAAAAGATATGGTGGGGGAGATGATGTGCTTTAGGGAATGTAGACGACTATATACTCGGTACATGATCCGGATCAGTCGGAAAATATGACGGACGGACATGGAAAACTTGTTTTTGCATTTAACGCAGGAAAATTTGCCTTTCCGGAAAGACGTGGCGTCGTATAAGTCACATGTTTTTATGATTTGAATAAACTTCGCGCGAAAAGGAATCCTCATTATTTCCCTCTCCTGATCTATCATTGTCAGACAAAATTATTTCGAAAACGTTCTGCTGAATTCACACACAAATATAGGTTACACTGGAGAATTTATTAAATTTATGCGCACGTTTTCTTCTCAAAGATGGTTCTTATTCCTGTCATTTGGTGTTCTCACATACAAGGACAGTACAGAAGGTATCATTGCCAAGTAAAAATATGGTTTCTTGTTAGACAAACAGTCATTTTGGGACAGTATTTATATTCGCTATAACATACAATTAAAGCGTCTTCCTTCAACTTGTGTTTGCGATGCTCCTTTTAAACTGGAACACGCTCTTTCGTGTCATAAAGGTGGTTTTATATCGATTCGTCACAATGAGGTTAGAGATTTCACAGCAGAGTTACTGTCGTAAAGATGTTTCAGTAGAACCAGTATTACAAGAACTAACTGGCGAAGATTTACCACTGTCAACTATCAAACAAATGATGCTTGTGTCGATGTTGCTGCACGTGGATTCTGGGTTAAGGGGCAAGTAGCGTACTTTGATGTTAAGGTTTTCAACCCTACAGCTAAAAGCTACTTAACTCAGTCTCTTACTGCATCACACAAAAGTAATGAACTATCAAAGAAAAGAAGCTAAAAACCAAAGAGTAAACCGTATTGACCAAGGAAGCTTCACACCACTAGTCTTCACTTGCTTTGGCGGTATGTCGCGAGAATGCTCCACCTTTTTTAACAGACTAGCAGAGATGATTACGGATAAAAGAAACGAACCGATCCACATTATCAAAAATTGGATAAGACTTAGAATAAACTTTGGCCTTCTCAGATGCCAGCTGCTATGTCTCAGAGGATCTAGAGGATCAAAAAGGCTGTTCGCTGAACAAGATGACGTCAATTTGATCACCACCGAATGTCAATTACAACCCTGAATCATAACGTTTTTAATTTCTATTTCTATTTGTGACGGTTTGAGGGAAAACCATAACAAGTGATATTACTGATAAATTAATCAGTAATTTATCAGAACTTTATCAGTAATAATCAGTAATACTGATAAATAATCAGTAATTCGTTCGATTTATCAGTAATTTGTTCGATGAATCAGTAATTCATTCGATTTATCAGTAATTTGTTCAATGAATCAGTAATACTGATAAATTACTGATTCTTTATCAGTATTTACCAATTATTTTATCAGTAATACTGATTCATCAAACAAATTACTGATAAATCGAACGAATTACTGATTCATCGAAATCTATTGTTTTCTAATCAGTAATTTACTAATAAATTTATCAGAAATTATCACTTGTTATGATTTTCCCTCAAACCGTCACATTTATTACGGTAGCAGCGATAGCGAATACCGTATTAAAACACCCGCGGACTCCTACTACTACTACTCCTCCTCCTCCTACTCCGGCCGAAATGGCAATTAGTCTGCGATTTAGAGTCTGCAAGACTCTGCTAATAACGCAATGTAAATTCTAATGAAGGAACGCAGCCTTCGAAAGAGGTTTCACATATCAAGCACTTAAAAGGACGTTTTCTTTGATGTTATATGAAATAATTCATGAAAGAATGAATATTAATAAAATAGATCTGCATAAAAATGGAAGTTTTAGCTATTTATGCTAACTGAAAATACATTGATACTTAAAATTTGGTTATATATACTTTTTTTTGTTAGTAAAGCCTATCAGTTCAAAACTTCTTATTATCTCGTTTGTTAGCTACAACACTGTTTTGTGTATTAAGAAGACTTTCGAAGATCTAGTTCAAAAAGGCAGTTATTTGTTGGAATTCATTTTTGGTTTCATGAAATTATAATTAAAAACATATATTTTTTTTCGAAACGCGTGGTTTTTTTCTACACATGGTCTTACAAAAAATTTTCTTATAAAAATATATACAGCTCACGCATGTATAATTCTTTTGTCTTTAATAAATTAATTTCTGGTGGCTTATGATTAGACCCTTTTTACACTAACTTATCATTTTAACATATTATCGTTTATGCCTGTTTTCCACCAGTGAGATATAAAAAACACAACCCTCAAAACTTTTCATAACTTTAAGTACAATATTGCTGCTACCGTTTTGCGCCATCTGGCTCTTGTTATAATATTGTTTATGCTGTGATTGGGAAGAAGTCATTTCTGTATTTTTACTATTCTGTAGATTATTACTTTGTTATACATTGAAAAATGTAAAAAAAAATCATTGCCAAGTATTATACGCAACACTGATGAACACATACACAATTGAGATTGTGCGACGATCATTTAAAGGTCTTGTGACATCTTCAAAGAAGTTTATTGACAGTCAAGTTGTTTTACATTGGATTTGCAACGGTCAAAAACGGTTTCAAGAATGGGTCAATCACTTCACATCCAGAGATCAGTGGTCATACATTCATTCAAAAGAGAATATTGCTGACCTTGGAGCAGGACCAGGAGCAAAAGTTAAAGATATTGAACAATCCTCAGAGTGGATCAATGGAAAAGCCTGGATGCATCTACCATTCACAGAATTCCCAATTCAGTCAGCTGATGAATTGAAGCTAACAGCAACTCTCAGAAGTGGAAAAGGAAAAATTAATTCTTTCAGTGCATTACACATTGTTCATATCAGAAACCATTCTCAACGAGATGAAGAAAAGAAAATTTTCGAAGTATTTGCTGGATCCAATGAAACATAGCTTCACAGTCATAATCAGAATCATGGCGTATGTTTTTTGTTACCTCGAGAAGTTAATGGAACGAGTACAAAAAATTTCATCATCCAAAGTCAACTCAACCATTTCTAAGAGAAGAAGAGATATCAAGTGCCGAGATGTACTACTACAGAAAAGGATCACACGAGATTCATTCATTCATTCATCACTTCATTTCAAAATCAAAGTATCAGAAGATATCCACTGAAAAGAATGGCATCTTGACTTACACTTGCAGAATACTTCCTAACAAAGGTGTTTCCATTGTTGGAAACTTCAGCGATGTAATGAATGATCTGTCCGCTGACTCGTTCTGTGTACCGTTGCTCGAAAGATATTCTCCAATTGTATACAACATATCAATGGATATTCACTGGAATTATCCTACGGTTAAACACTATGGCATTGAAACAACTCATGGATAGCTTCTCAAGAAAGTAATCGAGGGAAGATTTCGTGAGGGAAGATTTCTTGATTTCGTGTCAAACACATTCCAAAGAACTGTGACAAACGCAAGGTGGCAATGGGAACAATATCATCTTTCAATTTAACCATTTCCCCTGCTTCTAATTTTACGCAGTTGGACCTGTCAGGACGATATCAATGCTATTCACCAAGCCACAAACATATTACAGTCTTCGTCTTCTGCTGTTGTTCCACATCCGCGGTCAAAATAAAAGTAATGGAAGACTATACAACAACATCATTCATTAATGCATTCACAAGATTTTCCTGTGACCATGGATACTCTAAACGCTTATTGTGTGATGAGGGAAGCTAACTTGTGAAAGGTTGCAAGGAAATGAAGGTCGACTATCATGATTTGAAATCAACGGTGATGAAGAATATGCACATCAATTTTGATACATGTCCTGTGCAAGGACACAATATGCATGGAAAAGTTGAACGCAAAATCAAAGAAGCCAATCAATCAATTGAGAAGTGTCTCCACAAAACCATCGCTTGTCCTTGTTGCCATGGGAACACTCAGTTCTACCTTTGCAAATTAGATCAACAATTTAGCCGTTGCTATTGGTGATATTACTGGTGACTTTGAATGCTTGGACCTGATAACACCAAATCGTTTACTGCTAGGTCGCAACAATGAACGATGTCCTGATGGAGTCATATTCTGTGACATTCCAAGTTTGATATTAACGGAGAATCTAAAGATCTACATTGCATGGTTGGAAGTAATGGCTTTTGGTGCATGTGCCTAACCTAATGAAGCAATCAAAGAGGTACAATAGTGTTTCCATCGGTGTTGGTGATATCATTCTATTTACGAAACGAGATTCTGTATTATCAAATCAATACACGTATGGTATTGTTAAGAGTTTAGAGTATGGTGCAGACAAGCGGCCACGAAAAGCGTCAATAATGTATAAAAATGACAGAGAGAATGTCATGCGTGAAAAAAATCGATCAGTTCTTGGAATAGTCGTTATCTATCCAGTAAAAGAATGCGATTTCTTTAACGGAGCTTGGTATGACATGTCGACATGAATTATATTGTTTAAATTTTTTCCTTTTGGTGTGGGGAGTGTGAAGTTTGTAGAATTAAAAGTTCAAAATTTAATAACTCAAAAATATTTATTTAATACATACTGGCTACTTAGCTACCATTTTTATTGAGTTGTTGTTGTGCAGTCGACAATACTATACTCACTTCAAGTCTCATCACATCCCAGGTAGGTTTTCTTCTTTCTTTTTATCCTTACCTTACTATGCCCTATGCTTACTATAGTTATTTCTTGTATTTTTGTATCTTTAGTTTGCAGTGGCGGATCTGGAGATATGTCGAAATTTGTGTAGGAGAGCATTAACATAATTTGTGAATTCAATTTATATCACCAATGGGATTATTTGAACGCTTTTCTTTTATAGTTAGATTGCTAACACTCTCCCACACAAATTGCGACTACCCTCTAGATCCGCCACTGGTTTGAACACTACATCATGAAAAATTTCAACTCTTCAGTCACAAACTTAGTCAATTAATCGTGTGACCCTACAAAAATCACCTTGTTCATATTTTCTAGATCTTTTCATTGACCAATTTGGATATGATCCAAGCGTGCTTTTTAATGTTTGAATTTTATTCGTAGAAGTTTAAATTATTTTTTATTTTGATCTGTGAACCAACACAACCATCTGAAACACAAACATCTGAAAACCAACACAAGTCCGATATGTCCCGTGTGACCTCTGGAGTACCCCAGGGGTCTGTGCTAGGCCCTCTTCTATTTGTTATTTTCATCAACACTTTGGCGGATGTTCCTGAGAAGTCAGAACTTTTTCTGTACGCGGATGATTTGAAGGTGTTCCAAGAATTGGATGTAAATGCTGCCGAAACTCTTCAGCAGGATCTTACCAAACTACAACAATGGACAGACACTTTTCTGTTAAAATTTCATCCTGATAAATGCGAGCACATGCAGATTAAATCTAAACTGAAGGCACCTGCATCGACACAATATGAAATTGATGGAACTATACTCGACAAGAAACAAGACGTAAAAGACCTGGGAATATATTTTGATGAAAACCTCACTTTTGACAAGCACATCAATGACAAAGTCAAAAAAGCGAATGGACTTGTTGGCATGTTAAGACGTACATTTATGCACTTGGATAAAGACACTTTTAAACAACTTTTCACGAGCATTGTGCGACCCCATCTTGAATACGGAGCACCTGTATGGAACCCGCATCTCAAACAACAGAAAAAAACTTTTGGAAGGAGTGCAGAATGTACAACTTAAGCTACAAGGAAAGGTTAGAGATCATGGATTTGCCAACACTCGAGTTCCGACGATACAGGGGTGATATGATTGAGTTGTACAAAATGACTCATCAGCATTACGATACGGAAGCTGTTGGAAATTGATAAATATATATATATATTCGATAAAAAGCATATAATTACACTGTTAAAAATTTGTTAAAATAGGTTATATATAAAAAAAAAAAACCCAGAAAAAACCAGAAAAAGCCCCCCCCAAAAAAAACAATTAACAATAAATCATACTTTGGCCAGCTGGGCTACAAGTTCAAAATCATCGAACGTTTTCAGTTTGAAACTTCGGCTACCTCGAACACACATCAAAACGCTCTTGAGAATTACGAAAGATAATTTACACCGAATGGTGGAAATTACTTTTTCGTAGCACTCATGAGTTTTTGTTGCAATTCTTTGGGCTAAGTTTTTGTGGTACATTGAACATTCGGCTCCCATACCCCCGAAAACAGAAAATACCAATGGGGTAAATGTGCCATGCTCAATGTTCATTATGCGTTGATTGTAATGTCTCTTCTTTTGTTTTTCGTGGTTTTCCAATATTTTCTCTGTTGTATGGTGTAATTGAGAAGCGGAGTTAGGGTTTGTTACGCGAATGTCAAAATAGGCATTCTGCCCATCTCTCCAAAAACCTCGAGCTCTAATATCAGGTTTTGAATTATCCCCAGTCAGTCCCTGCACAACTTCTCCCTGGACTGGCTGGAGGTCAGGTTCACTTTCCACATCATTAACTACGGTTGACAGTAGGTTTGATTCAAAATCTCTGATGTTATTGTGGCGTATTGTAATAAAACCCCCTCTTTTACAATTAAGCGCGTGGGTGGTGTCGTATTTCTGCCCACATGGACAAGTTGACGGTAGTCCTTTTAACGGTTTTCCATACCGGAGATTCATCGCATCTCTGAATTCGCTTTTCGTGAGGGTGAAGCCGTATTCTTCTAATGGTAAAACTGTTAGCCAAGATGATGCTCCAGGCATTTTTGCGTCTCGGAAGTTTCTAACGAATGACTTGTCTATCTTATCCTCAATTCTCTTTGATTTATCGGTAAGAAGTTCTTCTTGCTCTTTTTGTTTTGCTCGTTTTATTTTATTTGTTTCTTCCCTGTCAGGAAGAGCATGTCCTTGGATAATCATAACGGAGACTAGCGGTAGCGTTATGGACTTAGACATATCGAACTGAATTTCTGCGTGTTCGCACAATATGGGTATTCCCAGTCCACCTAGCTTCACTGGAAGAGAATATAGCTCGCGGTCGGTCTCATTCAATAATGAATCCAGCAAAGATGGAATGAATTTGTTAGTAATAATATCATCCAGTGGCTTTAGGTAATTCTGCATTCCAGGAATGGTTCTCATGAAATAAGTATACTTGTTTACTTCTCCGTGGCAAAACGCAGCGTATGAGGCGTGTGGCTGGGTCTTAGCGTATTCAGATAATTTTTGGATCTCATCACACCATTTGCCGACGAGTTGGGAAGCGTAATGTTTTCGAAAATCATAACTACCAATCGCAGCGCCAAGATGTCGTTTAAATTCTACTGTAATCTGTATTTGGGTGCCTTTAAATATCTCCTTTGCGGATTCGAGCAGTGATGGGCTTTTAATAATAAGCCAGCACTTAATTTCGTTTACGTAATACCCAAGTTTTTCACCGTGCTCGATTATGATATCCCACCATTTGCGGAGTTTAAGCAATTTTCCACCACCAGTTGCATCGTCTGCGAGCCATACTTGCTTTACTTTGGGAGAATTTATTCGAAGCGTGGTGATTAGGGGTGCTGTACCGAGTGCATAAAATGCCATAGCAAGATTGTCACCTTGAGTTGTTCCTTCAACGGATAATATGTCTGCGCTATTAAGAATAATCATCCTGGCGGGACGTCGGTAAGTGTTAATAAGGACTGTTGAGAATTGAGGACAGAGTACACGGACGTTATGTAATGCTGCAAGACGGTTGAGTGAATTAAATGCGTTGCTAGCATCGATGAGCACTACTCCTTCGGTTTCATCGTCCTCGAAAATTTGCCTCATGCTGTGAATGGCCGCTTCAGCGCCTGATTGCAGGCCGGTGGAAGTTTGTAACGGACCAGCTGCCTCTTGAATGTCGGATTTTAAGACCCATCCAATGCACTTCCCGACTATTCTGCGTAATACCTCACCAATACCTATTGGTCGGACGCCTGGATTTTTATCTAGTGGGATCAATCTACTAGCGTTATACGACTCCAAAGTATGTGGATCAATAAATTCTGAAGCTATTTTACGAGCTAAAGTAGCCATCTGTTCTCTCAGTTCTTTATTTTCCGACTTAAATTTTTTGCTTGTTAGAATATGACGATACTGGTCAGCGTCGAGTTGAGAAGGGCCAGCAGCACCTTTGGTCATACACGCAGCTTTCTGTATCATGATCTCGTCTATTTCATCAAAGTAACCGCGCGGAATGTCGTTAATTGGTCCATTAAGAAGCGTATTATCCTTAATTTGAGCTGCGGGTGGATGTTTTTCCCGCAGTGCTTTTAAGGTCTCCTCGTTCGCTGGTAAAACACCTGTGACGCCATCACTGATCATTTTTAAGGCGGCAGTTACTTTTCCCTGCAACATCAACTTAGCAAATGTTTTTGCTTCGTCTTCCGGGAGACGCCTTTTAGCTGACTTTAGTTTTTGTTGGATACAACGTCCCTCTTTCAACAGGTCCGATACATTTCCCATTTTCCACAGCTCCAAACGTTCACCAAGTTTTATATTATGATCCTTTGCCTTGCTGGTGCGTGATGGCTTTTGCAGTAGCAAAGCCGGCAATATCATATAGACTTTCAAGGCAACGACGTGGAAATCTGTGTTCTTATTGAAATGTTCCAACCAAACTGTAAGTTCTTTAATAAACATTTTACCAGACTTTCCGGTTGGAACTTTAAAAAGATTTTTCCGCCATTGAACGATCTCCTCGTATGCTTTATTAACAGACTCGGCAAATTCGGAGCCTGTAAGGTTGTTAATTCGTTGTTCTATTGCTCGTTTAGTCGGAATAAACGGGGGTAAATTCGCAAGATTTTCTTTCTTTTCAACTTGTATGTCTAACAAATCCATATCTACTAAACGGCTGGTTTCTATGTCAACATGGTCGTCCATTGGTGTCGTTTCAATTTGATTGCGTTTAATTATGACTAAGCGATCTTCTTTGCAATAGTTAATGTGTATTTTTAATCCCTTGATAGAACCGAATGATCGACTGCAGCGAGAGCATGTATGAACCATGACTTCGACTAAAGCTACGTGTTTGTCTGTAGAAAATATGTGAATAAACGAAATCTTGTAAAAACACGATAAAAATCACTTCAAAACATAAGTTTATGTTACAATTGTTCTCTGTGAACGAACAGCATCATGTATAGCGATTATTAACGATTTCCCACAAGTTAAAACACGTAAATTTCCATGAATAAGACAAAGTTATTTCTTGTGATACAAAACACGTCTTCCCTTGTCAACACGGTGGCTCATTTGTTGTTGGAAATTTAATCCAGCTCAGAACGCAGGATTATCCGGATCTGCATTTACGTCGCCATAAATTTACTGTGACAAGAGAAAAGTGCGGTAAAGATATCAAGAAGTACTTTTTCAAGAATTGGGTTGCAGAACAGTGGAACAATCTGCCTCCGAAAGTAGCTGAAGCTCCATCATTGAATAGCTTTAAGAACAGATTCGATAAACTATGGAAAGACACTGGATTAATGTACGATGTCGAAATCTTGCGGAAATTACTGCTCCTCGAAAGATACGTTATCGTAAAGTTGAAGAAGACTGAAGATCGAACCTGGTGTCAAAGGCATTATATGCCTATTTCCAGAATCCTGTATTGTATTGTATTGTATTGTATTGTGAACATATAACTTATTTTTGTCAATGAATTACACGGTGGATTTTAAAGGAATTTCTGCGTTCAAATTGATATTTGGGGAACCCCTATTTCTATGAAGGAACTAACTAAGCTTGACAAATCAAAATTAATTTTTTGTGCCATTTGGAAGAATTTCGAAAATGATGAAAGTTTCTGAATTTTCAAAAAAATCATTTTTCGTTCCCAAAAGATATTGCCAAGTTTTTACTCAAAACTTGATCTCCATGGCAACGTGACATCATAAATGCTCAAGAAGAAATAACTGACATACAAATATATCAACAACTCAGGAAATTTCAGTGATACGTTGCTAGAATGTTGCTTTAGAGTAGCCAACACCTGTAGTTCTGCACACCGCAGTTAAATCATCATAAGTTTCTTTCATTGACAATCATATACTATCATAATTTTGTTTATTGTCAAGCTATTCACAATTCGTTTATTACGATAACGATATTTGGCGAAATATTCTTGTAGATGTACATTGGCAAACTACAGATTTGAAATTATCGTGGCTAACGAACTGCTTTTGATTTGTAATCTAAAACAATTCATTTGAAAAAAACCAGGAAATATTAAATATTATTTTTCACTTGCAACATAATATATTTGTATTTTTTTTATGTAATGTTTTAGCCGAGTTGAAATAAATTTTTTCTTCATTGCTGTCTTTTTTGTCCTAGTTTTTAAGCCAAATGTTGATACCATGCCTCATGAGCTAATCTGGACTTGCCGTAAAAAACAAAAAATTCAACTTCAGCCAGCCTCACCATATGGATTTTAATTTAATGTCGGAATCTGTATTCTAATCGGCCGACAGAAAATATCTAAAACTTCGACAGTAACAAGCACCATGATATGGTGGGCGGCGCGGGATGCGACGTAGTCTGTCGTTTTGTACAAGTTACGCCCTTTTATGTAGTAGAAGTGTGAAAGAAGCTTCAGTAGAACCAGTTTTATAAATTACTCTTGTTTGAAGATAGAAGAACTGTAAAGATTTATATCTCTTTGTTGCTATGGATGATACACACATTTCGTATTTCTATGATTTTACTTTTTAACTTTTACTTCTTTCTTTCACATCATTTATTTTTGAAATCCTGTTCATATAGTTTAATTAAGGCGTTTACACCATTAGTGCTGGATATGAGGGGGTGGGGCAGTGGGGCGTTTACACCATATGAGGGGGTGGGGCGGTGCAATTTTCGAAAAAATTCAAAATCTGAGTGGCAAAATACGACAAATTTCTTTTGGATAGAGCCGCTGTGGTTTTTCCTTGAGCAACTTTGGTCACGTGATTTATTGTCTATCTTCCTCTCCTGCGCATGATTGAAGCTTAGCAATTCAGAGCGCTCAATATTCGAACCATGAACCTTATTTAATATAACATGTAATGTTAAAAGTAAATGACCACCTGCGAGTTTCATGCAGTCATCAGATGATGTGATATCTCAAGTGTATTGTTTAAGTAAACAGACTACTGTGGTGAGGGATTTCAAAATACCAAGTTCGCTGTAGTTTTAGGTCATTTTAATTAGCGCCCAGCCTTTAGCTGAAATCAGTGATATACAAGGAATAGTGTACCAGGTGATGTGTACCATTTAAACAATTTGGACAGGTGCGATTGTGTAAAATATTTCAGAAAGTAATGAATAATGATGGAGATGAGCAACTTCTGTTTCCTAAAATTCTGTATTGGTAAAATTTTGTAAGGTTACCGAGGTTGCCTTAGCTACCAACCCACACTATTCTTCACCCCCCAGCGGGCACAAGACGTCTTTGAGACGTCTCATTTTAATCGTAAAATGGTCGTTTGCTTTCCAGATCATTTTGCGACGTCGTAGGGACGTCTGAAACGGGACGTCGCAGTTGGGATCCTTTTACGACGTTTTTAGGACGTCCTTATACAGATTGAATAACAACCTTCAAAACAATTATAAACTTAAGATCATTTTGGGACGTCGTAGGGACGTCTGAAACAGGACGTCGCAATTGGGATCCTTTTACGACGTTTTTGGGACGTCCTTATACAGATTGAATAACAACCTTCAAAACAATTATAAACTTAAGATCATTTTGGGACGTCGTAGGGACGTCTGAAACAGGACGTCGCAATTGGGATCCTTTTACGACGTTTTTGGGACGTCTTTATACGGATTGAATAACGACCTTCAAAACAATTATAAACTTAAGATCATTTTGGGACGTCGTAGGGACGTCTGAAACGGGACGTCGCAATTGGGATCCTTTTACGACGTTTTTAGGACGTCTCTGTGCAGATTCAATAACGATCTTCGAAACAATTATAAACTTTCAAAAGCAATCAGTCTGTATAGAATGATTTATTGTAGATGTTTTTAAACGTCTTGACAACAAGCAGCGGTGGCATAATGGTTACGAGTTCGGCTGGCACACCAGAGGTTCCAGGTTCGGGTCCGCCTGTGGCCTATTACAGTTTTTGAAAGAGTAAATTTCATAATCCTGCGACGTCGTTACGATGTCGTTGGGATGTCATCGAGACGTCTCAATGAAGATGTAATTGGGACGTCTGTTGAGATTCCCACTTCGCGACCATTTTGCGACGTCTTAGGGACGTCTTGAAAAGACGTCTTTACGACGTCTTTACGACGTCTTTGTGCCCGCTGGGCCTATTCTTCACGCTATTCTTCACCCTATTTTTCACACTATTCTTCACCCTATTCTCCACCCTATTCTTCATCCTATTCTTCACCCTATTCTTCACGCTATTCTTCACACACAATCTAGGTGGAAGTTTGACTTGACAGTGAAGATGAAGAATCTTCAAATAAGTGTTACACAAAAGTTTCTCAGTTTTAAAGTGTTCAAGAAGGTTAACGACAAAGTTTTAAAATTGAGAAGTTTGTTTGACCATGGTTTGACTGAACTTATTTTCAGAAGAGGAGATGTAATGGTAGTTGAGTAAACATGTTTTTTTATAAGAAACTTAGGGGGGTTTCTAAGTTTTTTCGTATTTCTATGTTATATCCAATGAATGGTAGATCTAAATGTTTCTTAATTTATAGCCATAACTGAAATAAAAAACAATGTATTTCGTTCCAAAAATGTTAAATGTTATTTCGAATTTTAATTGTGTTTGGAATTAATTTGTCTCTGTATTACGGTGGCCCACAAGTGCCACGGCAAAACAAAACAAACACATCACGGAAAATTAAAAAAAATGAACAACACATTTAAAAAACTCGCGGCACATTTAAAAATATTTATAACAAACTAAAAAGTCACGGCAAACTAAAAAGTCACGACAAACTAAAAAGCCACGGCAAATTAGAAAGTCACGGCAAATTAAAAAATCATGGTGAATCAAAAACCCAAAGCATGTTTAAATTTAGAATTTGAAAAATGTGACAGATAATGTTTGGATCAACATTTAGATTTTAAAAGATTTAAAAAGGCAAGGAGTCTCTTAAAAGTTATCTGATCTACGTTCTGGTGGTTTAATTGTGTCTTCATCTGAAGGTATTTCTAATTATTTACTGTGGGAAGGTTCTTCAAACCCATTCCTTGCTTGATTTTTCTTTTTGAGATATTATTATGGTCATTTCATGGGCTACCTAGATGTTGCCTTGTTAATTCCAAAACCAATCAAAACTACCCACTGGTACATATATAAGATCAGTCTACTCTAATTTTGTTTAATTTAGGTTTGACGGCCTTAATTATATTACTTGGTACGTGGGCTATCTCTATCTCAACTGCAACTACCCCTCCTAGGAGAAGACTAGAAGAAATAATACGCAGACTTGGGTCATGTGGAGGCTATAGGACCATGTGGCATACACTGCAAATGGAAGGTATGCAGGTTCCACGGAACGAGTTTACTCAAAGAAATGGATCCTGAGGGCACTGAATTCAGGAAGGCCAGAAAACTGAGACGAAGGCAATATAGAAATCCCGGGCCAAACTATGCATGACACATCGACGGGTACGATAAAGTTAAGCCATGGGGGTTTTCAATACACGCTGGAATTGATGGTTTCAGCAGGAAACTTTTGTGGATTCATGTCTGTAAATCTCCCCACAAAATTGCAGAACTATATCTCAATAGCGTTAATAGTGTAGGTGGGTGTCCTGTTGAACTGGTGACCGACTTGTTGCTGCTATACAAGCTTTTTTCCGCAACAATGCAGACGCACATAGATACGTACCATCTACGAGGAACCACAGGATCGAATCTTGGTGGTCAATATTAAGCAAAACCCGTATGATTTGGTGGAGAAACTTTTTTTCTGGTTTAGAACCAGATGGTACACTCGACCTATGTGACGAACTACACATGCAGTGCCTTTGGTTTTCTTTTTCTGGGGTCATTCAGAAAGAATTGGATGATATTTTAGAGCATTGGAACACGCACAGAATTCGAAAATCACGATACAATTCTGTGGCCGGCCGACCAGATGTGATTTTCTATGGCCCAGAAATCTTTGGGGGTACCGATTTGAAAATACAGGTCGCTAGTACATCCTTAGACATCGCATTTGGCAGCGTAGAGCCTAAAATAGAAAACGAAGACAACGATTATGCAGAATATTTTGAACATATTGTGCAAGAGTTATCATTAGAAGTTCCCTCTTCTTGGAACAGCGCATTAGAATTGTACAAACGGTTATTAAATATCGCAAGTTAACTACTTAAATGGTTTTTTTTAAGATTTAATTAACGCCATGTAGGTATTATATTTTTCGAAAAAACATTTTGCACCAAATACACGCGAAACGACAGTTAATCCGGACTTCGACTGGTACATAATGGTACTTTTTTGCCGTAATTCCTTTTTTCAAAAAGTTCGAGATTTCAACTATTTAAAGGTGTGTGTATACAGTAAGCATTACAACAAAAGCAAATGCAATTTAAGTAATTTTCATAACCATACGTAGTAATAAAAATTCTTAAATCTCAAATTGTTATAACTTTTTATGGTTTAGTAGATTTTAATGAAATGTACTAAAATGTATCTCGTTGGAAAGATGTCGTCGATTGGTTTATTACAAAACTCAAATTTTGCCAAAAATAGAAAATGTAATCAAAGCGAAATCACAAACATTTCCTAAGAACAAAATAAGAACATTTAACTTATCTCCAAGAACGGCCAGTCTCAGGTTGAATTTTTTTTTGGTTGTAATAAAAAAAGGTAGGTGGTCAAAAAAAGTGAAAAATTCGTTTTTGAAACGAAACGATTTATGTCAAACTAAAGTTTTAATAGTCTTTTTTTTATCAAACTAACTAACATCAAATATAAATATTAAATATAAATGTAATAAAATATAAACAACTAAAAACAAAAAAAGCAATATTAACATAATATTGTACAGAATTAAAAAAAAAAGAAACACGAACAAAACGAAGCAAAAAGCTTCATTAATAAATTGCTTATCTTTTATATGAAAAGAAAAACAAAACAATTTGCATCTGAATATGGGTAAATACCTGAAGTTCAGTACCAAATCTATTCTTATGTACATTTTGAGGCAAATTTCCCAAAAACTAGCAAGTAGAGAGCAGTAGGTATAATTGAAGTAGATTCCTGAATCGATACTTCGACTGAATAAAAAGATAAATACTTAAACTTAAACATAAGCAAAAAAACATAAACCAATTACTAGTAAACTCTTTCCAAACAGGATGGGGAGTGGTCATGTAGTTTAGTTAGTACATGGCAGTTTGTATACTACCACTGCTTTAAGCCATATTTCGGAGTGAACAATAAACTAAAATAAGGGAGTTTCCACAAACACGATGGCTATACCACACTTTTTTATGGTTACCGACCGTAGGACCTAAATTGGTTACCTAGCAACCCTCAAATTTAACATCAAATATAGAAGTCAAAAGAAAAACTTTAACAATAAGAAAACAGAATGTAAACAAGGATAACAAAATATGTGTCGCCTATTGGTTTCCAAAGTACTTGTTTGCAAATGCGTAGTCATAAAGGTTATGAATAAACTCCATTGTTGGGAGTTCTTGCGTGAGGATGCCACATGGCAAGACCAATTCGTTAGAACAGACGTGGGACGTTAGGGTAAATTTTAGCTTCTTGACCACCTCTCCTTCTATGATTTTCTTTCTTCTGTTTCTTTACTTTTTTCCGTTTCCTCGCCTTCTTCTGTTCTTTGTGTCGACTCATCTTCTACCTCTTGTTTCGTTTCCTGAAATTATGTAGAAGTAGCCAAAGTCTAAGCAAATAAGAAAAAGAAAACAATTTAAAAACTAGGCCAAATTACATCCGCACTAACAAAAGCGGGCACTAAATCAAGCAAAACATTTTTTTAGCTAACACTTTTTTTTCTAAAACGAAAGTCATACCTCCATCTCATCAGAAGGTACCAGTTCAATGTCGGGCTGAACACTGAAACCCAATACTGGGGTTTTATCGCATCCTGTGGTAAATGTGAGTATATCACCAAAAGTAATGTTTCCCCGACGACCACTTGCCACTTCTCTGATATACTTTATGAAATAAAGTATTTCATAAATAAAGATTTTTTATGTAAATCTTTTTCTCTAGGTTGCGGGCACTTGACCCCTCAGGTTTAAAGGAAACTTTAAGTGTTTTGATTAGCCATTGAAGACTAAGTTTAAAATTACTTTCGTGGAAGAGATGCCTCAAAATCTTGCATTCTTTGAATATCATAGCAAAGTGAAATGTTTCCAAGCCCCTTAACAGTTCAGCTATGGGTTTCGAACTTGGTTGTTGCGCTTGTTCAAAGATTTCGTCCAGCTGATTTGGAGTGAAAATTAGTTGAGCAATTCCGCCCTGAACGAGGCTTATGCAAACCATAATGCCGATGAAGAAGTAATCCTCTGAGAGATGATCTTTCAAACCATTTTTAAAGTATTTGGAATCTATTGCCCGGTTCATAATATTGATCAACTCTGACCGTACACCTCCATAATCCTGGGCATTCTTCCCAATGAAGTCAACAACAAATGTAAACTTGATATCTTGAATAGACTCAAATTCTAAAAAGGATGGTGTTATTATATCATCTCTATCAACTGAAATTTGGTATTCTAAGGGGTCAATATTTTCTACCACAGCTCTCATTGTGAAAGGCCAAAAGTAGTTGAAAATCAGAAAAATATGAAGCTAGGAACAATCATTCAATTTTGGCAAGGCAAAAGTGTCTTAAAAAAGTCCACAATATTCAAAATGTTCCAGAACACCGTCATAATAGTGCCATTTTCTTTTGAGGCTTCCACTCACTGTTCCAGCTGGACATCTTGCCTTTGAACTTTCATCAAGGCAGACATCAGTGACGACAATGCAGGCTGGAATGCATTTAATAATGTCTTTGGTAAGAACGCCAAACGTCTTCTTTGCAAATGGCATGTAAAAAGATCATGAAAAAATAAACTTCCACTGGTTGGCCCACAAAATTTACAAATAGAAGTTTACCAGGCACTTGAAGTAATTTTAGAGGAAAAGTCTGAAGCTGTATTTGTTAATCTGTTGAAAAGGTTTTTGGACAAATACCGTCTTATGTGCCCAAATTTTATCAAATATTTTGAAAATACATACACAAAAAGAACCGAAATGTGGGCCATGTGTTACAGGCAATTCGAACATGCTCATACAGATACGAACATGTTCGTTGAATCGTTTCATAACAAATTGAAAACATTCTACCTGAACAGAAGGCCAAACAAACGGATTGATGATTTGGTAAATGTTTTACTAAAAATAGAAGGAGATGACTATTGGAGCCATAAGAGAAGAGTCATTTATTCAGACAGTAATAATACAACCAGAGCCGATAGAGGCATAAATATACCTGATTCACATCTATCAACCATTATTGAAGATCAGAAATGGGAAGTGCAGTCCCAGTCAGGTAATGACAGGTAATTTTCTAACTGGCATTCGCGAAAAATTTGAAGAAACATACGAGTCATGTAAGGTGGGTCAAATTGCTATTTATTCTAAGTTGGTATTTCGATGTCAGAAAAAGAATAAAATCTTTATACTATACCGTTATGCATCGATTAAACGCCCCCTTCTTTTAAACGCCCCCTCGAATAGACGCCCCCCCCTTTTCAGGAGATTTTTAAATAAACGGCCCCCTCTATTAGACGCCCCCCTCTAGAGAGGGGCGTTTATTAGAGACACACTAATTAAGGCATGTAGAACTACTACATTGCATTGTTTCAGCCTCAATGTTTTCATTTTGTATAAAAATATGGAAATTTGCGATAGACGCCTTTCTTTTTAAATTTTAAACTAACAGTTGGAAACTTTGTCTTTAATGACGAAGATCTTGAAGTTTAATTTTGTATATTTTTTATCGATGTTTATATTTAGTTTATATTCACGAAAAAGAAGAGTTTCACAAAAATTCAATAGACGCCCCCCTCTTTTAAACGCCCCCCTCGAATAGACGCCCCCCTAAAAATTCAAAAAATTTAATAAACGCCCCGGGCGTCTAATCGAAGCATTACGGTACTTAAATTTAATGACACTAAACTTTCACTTAGGTTTGTCGGCTGGATGCTTCTCAAGATTGTGACAGTAACGATGGTTGGGTACAATTTACTGTGTGCCCACAGTGGTTTCACTGCAAATGCATCAATCTAAACTTGTCGGAAGCTGGCGATTCAATTGATTTTCGTTGTCCTGCTATAACACATTGATTTTTTATGGTCTATTATCAATTGCCAATGATGAACTATTGTATAAAAATCTGTATTATTATAACAAAAGAATAACTTGAAAAGTACGGAAAGAGCAATGCTTGGCGTGTGATAAAGTGGAGGACAGGAATAAAGGGTGGTAGGGCGGTGATAAAGTGTAGGACGGTAGTAAAGGGCGGTAGTGGAGTGACGCCTCGTGTAAGTTCTGCAAACTACACAGTGAAGAGCGTTCTGCAAACTACACAGTGAAGCGGGTCAAAATAATTTTGGTGATGGGGAGTGAAGAGGATATCTGCCTTGATGAAAATTCTTGCCTTTTCAAGTTCGCCATTATGGATCAACATGACCAACAAAACAGCATGCTTGCGCGGAACGGGTTTTGAATTTGCCCCGACTTTTTAGTTTGCCGTGGCTTTTTAGTTTGCCGTGAGTTTTTAGTTGCCTTGAGTTTTTAATTTACTATAAATATTTTTAAATGTGCCGCGGGTTTTTTAAATGTGTTATTGATTCTTTTTAATTTTCCGTGATGTGTTTGTTTTGTTTTGCCGTGGCACTTGTGGGCCACCGTACTGTATAGCTTCATTAAGATAGAAGTTTTTCCTTTCAACACAATTTCGTCAAATGAGAAGTCAAATATGGAAAAAAAGTTTCTTATTTCTTATATTTAAAAAATAGTCAGAACAAGGTAGTAGTTGTAAAAGTTTCTTAATTTTTTGAGATTCTTCATGGTAGGTTTCTTATAAAAATTTGTAGTGTAACACCATCCATCAGTGTCCATCCGGAGGTTAGCAGCATGTTCAACTTTTTATTGTAAATAGGTCAACTTTCGTTCATGAATATCGACAGCAGTTCAATCAAAAGAAAATGTATAGCAGGTTGCTCTGTTCAGGAATACAAGAATAAGGAGGCGTAACTTGACCATTATGACGTCATCATAATGACGAAACCACTTGTTCAAACACGAATGCTTTAGTTCTATTTCGTTTCCAACCTCCTCCCTAACAAAAAGCGATGGGGACGATTGTGTTTCTGAAAGAGAAGGGCGTCGTGAAGGGCGTCGTGATCACGGAATGACTTTTATTACTTTTTAACAACATTTGAAATGAGTTTTTAGGAAAAAACAAAGCCTTCATGTTCATCAATTCTCGGAAATTCCGGGCAACTGAGTTTTGCTTTATCTTATAATGGGGGAAGGTAAGCAATTTTTCCCATGAAGTTTTCTTAGAATATTGAATATCACGTGTTCTGTGATCTTGAATCACATTCATATGACAAGAAGTTTATATCATTTGTTGTTATGTGGTATCATACCATATTTGGTAGTATTGTGATGTCATCTTTTTGAATGAAATTCACTCGTCAGCCAATCATGGCATGTAAAGTTTTCATAACATTGAAAAATTCTTCTATGCATTCATCTGATTAAAAGCCTCAACCTTCTCTCACACCTGAGAGTCACAATTTCCCCTCTGCTGTCAATACTAAAGAGTCTTTTGTTACTTAGCAACACTAATAATTACAGTGACTCATAATCTAACCTTTATTATTGCATACATTGTTCTTTCGATTTGAAGGATTTTAATTTCTAGATCTTATCATTTGAGAATGATGACGACATTTTGTTAATACTCTTTACTCACCATTATTATTATGAGCAAGAAATTAAAAGTGTAACGACGAACCACAAACGCCCCAATCGTGCATTGTGTGTTGTCGCTTCGATTAAGGCCTGTTTACACTCAACACATTTTCGTAAATCATATCTATATTTGCATTTGTATTAATATCTATATTATTATTTTCACATTAAGGTAGGTTGACATTATTGAGTTACGTTTCACAAATTTACTCGAAAGTTACGTATCAGTTCAAAATTGTAAAACAGGAAAGATCATAGATTAGAGAGAACTCTTAGTGATACAATAAAACAACTTTTTCCATTGATAGGATATACAACGTCGGTTTGTTGAAATCATAAGTAATCAAGTTTTGTGTTGTTAAATTATTGATGTTTTGATCATGAGTCAGTGGACTAAAAAAACGTATTTTCATTATTAAACTGGATAATTATAGTGTAACGCAATGTAGAATCAGAAGGTAACTCCTTCTTACAATAATATTTACGGAAAAGAAACTCACACCACAATAATGGACAAAAGAAATATCTCAACATTTTTTTGTAGTAAGTTTAATCTTGTCACTTCATTGAATCCAACAAATTGCCTACACAGCAATTAATGTCTTTTGTGTAGCGAAAAAAATAATAAAAATGGTCGCAAGTTGAAGTAAGAAGAATGTCGTAAGATTTATTATTCACGTCACATTCCATAGATCGTCTCCATACTTCATATGTACGTAGTCAATAAAATATATTTGCCTATTTTAACTTTATATACATTTTATCGGAAAATATTGTCAAAACACGTCAAAACCACTGCATAGTGTGTTTTTGTGTTTGTGTTCTTGTTGGTGCGCTTGTTATTCGTTTTCTTTTTTACGCTCTCCATACTATTGACCGTAATGGTCAACTATTCTAGCTTTCGTTTATTCGTTGTTTTGTTTCCCATCATAGATAAACTCCACATGTGTTTATGCTGCTGTTGTGGTGGTGGTAAGAAAATGAAGAAAAATGGTGGCACAATCTCCAAAGATCAAAGGATCCTCAAGCAAGGATTCATGGAAAAAAAAACAACTGGTGTTCTGAAAATGTGGAAATCTCGATATTTTGTGCTACTAGATGACCTGCTTTGTTATTACTTACGAGAAGATCAGAAAGAGTCTTTAACACCAAATGGCCGTATATTTTTTAGTGATATCAATAATGTTGATCGTACTGAAAAGAAATCCCACCCATTTGCCTTATTTATTCAAACTGAACACAAAAAGCATATCATGAGCTGCGCATCTTATGAAGAGCGTGAAGAATGGGTTAAAAAAATATGGGAAGGCAAGGACAAACATAAAAAACAAGAGCTACATGACCCTGTTCGTCGAAGAAGCACACGACTGGGTAAAGATTTTAAAAGGATCACAATAAAAAAAGATCCACAACATGGCATTGGTTGTACAATAAAAAATGTTGGTGGTGCTATCTTTGTTAGCCGCATTATACCTGACGGGCCAGTTGCTACCTCTGGGGTTCTCAGGCCAGGTCTGTATTTTATTTGAAGATAATATTTTTTAGAGGAGCGTACTTTAAATTAAGCTAGCTTAGTTTCAGGAAAAACTGTCTTCAATAGTTATGTTTTCCTTATGTAGGCCTTGACATAACATGTTTACAAAGGATTAAGCCACAAATAATTACAGGGTGGTTAACAGGGCTGGAAAAGCTGGAAAAAAGCTTGTTTTTGAGAAAAGGGCTGGAAAAGCTGGATTTTTAATTTTCGTGCACAATGTTTTTTTTTTTACTTTCAGGACATTAATCTTCTTAAATATGTATTTGTTGAGTTGAGGATATACTAGTAACCCATGTAAAATTTTTTTACAGGTTTTAATCGATGTGAGCTGAACAGAGAGAAAGGCTTAGTATAATGAATTTTAGTATGATAAAGTTCTTCAATTGTTTGGAATGTAGAATGTTTAGAATGTAGTATCCCGAGTAGAACAGCGTGTAGAACACAGGTTTTAATTCATCAAAAATAAAAATACGCGCTGTGCGTCCACTTTTTTCACTTTTTAAAATATGTATAAATTGAAGATGCAATGCAATGGTTCCCCATGATTAAAAATATCTAACGTCAATACAGAAAAAAAACACTCTTCACTCTTTTAATTAAAAATCTCTAGGTATTCTGGCTAAAGCATATTTAGTTCAACACTGGAGTTATGAACAGAAAAACTTTTTAATCAGAAGATCTGAAACACATCAAAATATTCATAATAAATCTTTCACGATACGATATATGCAGTAGTAAAAATAAATTGTGCGTACAGGTAAACAACAAAAAGATTAAAATCGCTGTACTTGTTCATGGAATCCACACCCCAATGTAAATAAAAGCCAAACGCGAAAGTCGTAAAAGTGTCGAAATGTGAATTAAAAACAATTGTGATTTTCTTTACGAATCCAGACCGTCATGATTAAAAACCATGATATTCATTTCTTCAATCGCGTATTATTTGAATAGTAATGATGCAGAAACTCTATTAATACTATAAGAAAAACAAAACAAACAAACAAAAAAGTTCTAAAGCGTACTTACCCTAAAAACATTGATAAATCTTCGCGCAATACTTTCGTTGTTGTCTATTGTTTCTTGATCTTGCGAATAATCAAAACATTTGAAACGATTATATGCAATGCAATGTTTTCCCCTATACTAATCGTAGAAAAATATTAACCGCTGTGGTCTGACACTCCATTATGAATAAGTGACCGCAAAAACGACCCAAAATTTTAGAGAGTGAAAGCGTGAAAAAAGCAGATGCACACTCGTGATTAGTATATAGATTATCAATTTATGAAAATGTTCTTGTATACGTCTTTGAGGATCTTTTTATAATTTTCAAAATTGTTTTGTTGTATTTCACACAGTGAGAATGTGTGATCAAATACCTTTGTTAAAGAGCATTAAATTGACATTTAAGCTGGCTTATGCTACTATGATAAGGGCTGGATTTATGTACCTTTGGTTGCCTTGAGGCTTGAATTTAGTACCATTTTCAACACTTCAAGGCTGGGAAATTGCCTCAAATTTGATAAAAAAAGCTGAATCTTTGTTTAAGAAATTTGTGAACCACCTTGAATTAAGCACTGTATCTTTAAAAAATGAAGCCTTCAAGCCTTCAGCCCATGAAACAGAAACCACATACTTATAGAAGTTGTAGTCTCATAATTTTGTACCCAAATAATTTTAGTCATATAAATGGATCATTCATTTATACAAAAATGCAGCCAATTACGGCAGCAAGTTAGTGTCAATTTTGTTTATCTTATAACTTGCATAGTCTTGAATAATGCTGACAAGAAAAATAGACAATGACTTCGAAACTCATTCTATTATGAGCTGACATGTGTCATGTTGTCCATTGAAAGAAAAAGTGATTTTATCTTTTTAAACATCTATTTTACATCTATTTGTATACTTGGTTGTAAAATTTGTGTGATTGATAATTAGTAGGTAGTTGTGTAATCAAGTAACAGTGACAGGGTTATCTGCGGACTGAAATTTTTTGAAAGCTTTTTTTTTGTTGATATGTGCAAATGATGACATGATTTTGAGATTTATTTTGTCACTAATTTATTTGGTATTATTAGAATCTAGTTATGTTCATGTTAGTTTAAACATAGCTAATTTCCATGTACTTTAGGCCTACTTTGTTTTGCGTCGCCTTATATTAGCGATTTTAGCGAATGAGCATATTTTCGCTAAATTAGTTGCAGAAAATTTAAATTTCGCAAAACTTTTCCCCAGACCAAATTCATTGCTTTGTTTTATCCACAAGAGCAACTTGACAAAGTGGATCATTCTTACAGGGTATAAGAATAGAAAAAAATTTAATGATGTATATTTCATTTCTCATTTATAACATGGCCTCATCAACTTACCTTCTAGCTCCTCATCTCCGATGTCCAGTACTAAACAAACTTGAGAGAATTCCACTAAAGGATTCATTTTCATAAACAAGGATTTATAAGAATATAAATCTGTGAAGTTTTTCTGAAAATCATGCGTGTTTTTTAACCTTATGGTGATTCTCCATAACTTCCCACTCGCTAATTCCCTAATTCCGTTATAACTCTGTCTATTCATTTTCGCAAAATTTTACTGACACATTAAAAGCTGGCCTAAGGTAACTTCACCTCACTTTATACTTAGTTTTGTTTTTATTTTTAGTTGAGTTTATTCTTTTTCTCTGGCAGATTTTGATTGGCTTATAACTTTAGTTTTCGATTTTGATTGGCTTATAACTTTAGTTTTCGATTTTGATTGGCTTATAACTTTAGATATTGTGAGGGCCTGTGTTATGTTTAAAAGGTAACGACAA
The DNA here is from genome assembly GCA_027922465.2 of Turritopsis dohrnii. NCBI lineage: Eukaryota > Metazoa > Cnidaria > Hydrozoa > Anthoathecata > Oceaniidae > Turritopsis > Turritopsis dohrnii. The sequence goes on from BQMF02000323.1 coordinate 162,874, forward strand.
GCTACAAGCTTGCATTATTAACTATCTTACTTGATAATGTAATCTTGTAGTTACGAAAAGATTTGTATGGTTTTAATATAATACATAAATCTTAACATGTGTGTTTCACTGGCTGTAAAATAAAATAAAATAAAATAAAATAAAATAATTTTGATAATGAAATCTTTTTAGGCGATCAAATCATTGATATTAATGGTAATCGTGTATCCGAATGTCCAATTGAAAAGATCAAAGAGATAATTCGTAGCAGCCCAGAATACATTGTGTGCACCGTAAAGCCTATCACTCATTACACTAGTCACGATAACAGCCCGCAACTTGTTCGAACCGCCTATACCGAAGTTGATCCAGAGTTGTTGCGCCAATCAGATTTTGGTGAAGAAACACCCTACACACCTGTTGAGGTAGGTGTCAACATTGACGCCAACAAAAACCCAAAAAAACTCCCGCCCAGTCCTGACGAATATCCAGACTATATGAATGATGAAGCTATACAACGTACGCACCACAAAGCATCGAAAAAGTTGACAAATTATGCGGAACTCGAATTTGGTGTAGAAACCTAAGATATTTTTTATTCTTTATGTTTGTATAAATTTTATATTTAGCCGAAGGAGGTCTGGTTCTTCCATATGCATACTCTTACAGATATAATAATTGATTTAAAAATGTTTTTTACAATAGATGTTTGTATTTTTGTATTAAATTATTTGATTGTGTGACTTCTACGTTTTTGGGAAACAATTGCAAAGTGACCAAAAAAACTTCTGCGTATCATAGTTACCATAGTAACAACATAGTTACCATAGTAACACCGTAGTAACAAATTAACTAAAAGGTTATATGGAGTAAAATCTGATTTTCTGAAGAGACACTTAGATGTGTATATTTTCTTTAAGCTTTTTATTTATTTTGCTGATTCGAAAATTTTAACCTTTGCTTTTCAATTTTTTTAATGAAATTTTCTACCATGCTCTATTTTGAAGAATTTTATTCTTAAATTTTGTTTTATTTTCGTGCCATGTCAAAGTTCTACTTTTTTATGGTGTGTTTAAATGAAAACCAACTTCGTCAACAGTTCAACAGGTTATATTTAAATTGCAAAGATTTATGGTCTCCATGGTGACAAAAGATGGAACAGCCATTTTTGGACCTTAATTACTTTTTTTATCATGTTTTAAGAAATGGACTTAGATTAGAAACGAAGCTGGTGCTATATTTAGCCTATTTTTCAGAACGTCTTTTTATTCGCCTTCTTGTGATCAGAGCAGAAAGTTTCAAACCCGGAAGAAAGTTTTCTTGTTATGTTTTTAAACCCACCATGTTTCCATGACCACCATGTTGGGGAATTGCTTGCTCACATTTAGCATTATTCTTCTGAACTTCAAGGAGTATAAAAAAAATTGCAATTTGATTTCAGGAATGCCGAAATTGCTTCGACGATGTTCTTTTCATTCTCCGTTTCAAATCCCTGATATTTTGAAAATGTTTCTGAACACACCTGTCTGTTCTCCTCAACCAAATCTCTATTTATCGAGCGTTTGTAAGGGACTCACATTCAGCACAAAGCTACAAATTCATGGTGGTTAGGTTAAGATCACTCGCCGTATGAATCAACCGCTGTGTGAGAATGCGAAAATTTACCAACGTTAGAAGCTTGAGCAAAAGTCTGTAATCTCGTCAAAAAATCTCGTCAAAAAATACGGGGAAAAGTGGGAAGGATCGGTTTGATGGACATTTAACACAAAATTAACAAGTTTTTTTTGGTGGAAAGTTGTCTTTATAAACCAGTGGTCAAACCTTCGAAAATGAATGGGTTTCGTACCCTGTTAGTGTTTTTGGTGCTAGTGTGTCCAACAAGATGTGAAAATGATATGGATGAGGTATCGTATGTTTATGAAGAACCACATAGTTATTTTAGCAACATTGACAATGAGAATTTACTGGAGAATTCCATGTGGAATTCACGAGATTATCTAGTTGCTCGGAAAAGTTATGTTCCGTTTCCTGAGGAGGGAGCGATGGTTTCCGAAGATGAGGAGAACGAAGATTATACGACTTCAGACGGTGACAAACGGGAAAATCTGAATGAAAACTCCGAAATATCGGATGACAGTGACCTTACTGAAAATGCTGATGAATCACTTGAAGATGATTCCGGCTCAGGAGAGTCGGGTGAATCGGGTGATAGCAGCGACAGAAGAGAGGACATTGCATTGAGTGCTGATGATTTCGATGAAGAAAGTGAAAGTGGTAGTGGTGAAACCGATAATTCCGACGTCTTTGAAGGTGACGATGACCAAACAACCAATTCGGAAGAATCGGGTTCAGATGAGCAATCCGGTTCAGGAGAAAGTGAAGCGGACGCGTCTTTCTTACATGGTGATAGTAGCAGAGCTCATTTCGTATATGACGAAGACAGAATCAAGAAATCCGACATACCGGCACCGAACAAACGGAGTCATATTTCTCACAAACGTCAATATATATCACGACCACGTTTTGTCGTCAGAAATGGCTACGTATATATGAAGGCGCCACCAATGACGCAAAAAACAATCGTCACGACGCACATACCCCGACCTCCGATGGTTATGCCGTACAATACTTTCATGCATCGCTATCGTGGTGGTGGTGGTTATGGGATGGGGCGCCGCTTAGGGGGTCGATACATGTTACCACAGCAACAACTACTGGATGCTGGCGATGATGGATTTGATATGGACGATCGCAATGAAGAGAGTAAGTCAGTTGTTTGAACTTTCAAAATTGCTGATGCATGCAGTTTTTTATCATTTACCATACACCATTTTCATGAAATTCGAAAAAGGATACTGGATATTTTCCACCCTAGTCAAAACTTTCCGCTGCTCTTTTCATGTAGGTCATTGTGAAGGCGATCCTTGTATGAACGGAGCCACGTGTAATGAAGTCCGGGATGGGTACGAGTGTATCTGTCCTACAGGCTATAAAGGAACTGACTGTGAAGGTAAAACAAGAAGTAGTGAAAAATTCTCCTCTTGACATTACACAAGGACAGCGAAACACACGGCAAACGACAATGACAAATAATAAAATTACGACACATACACAGACATTACGTTAACGACACAGACAAAAACTTGATGTTAATTTTTTTGTACACGACATGAAAAAACAAATCAAAAAAACTTCTTTTTTTCTCCATTTTGATTTTGAGTTTATTTTCATTTTCAGAGGAAGATAAATGCCACCCAAATCCCTGTCATAATGGCGGTGTTTGCACAGAAGCGAATGGTCAATATGTATGCACATGCGCAGAAGGTTATAAGGGAATAAACTGCCAAGGTAATTCAATAAAACGCCAAAACTAGCAAAATGAACTGCTTTGTTTATGCTTTTGTCTTATTAATCCATTCAATACTTTTGATTAGAGGTAAACCGTTGCCAACCAAACCCCTGCCACAATGCAGGCACTTGTAACGAGATTAGCAACGACTATGAATGTATATGTCCTGCAGAATATATGGGGCGAGATTGTACTGGTTAGTTTCTATGGTTACGGACTATACAGTTGTTTCATGTAATGACTTGATACTTCATGTACCGTGTATCATGAAATTTGTTTCATAGAACTCAATCACTGTCACATGACACCTTGTTTGAATGGCGGGACGTGTTCCGCTTCGATAGGCATCAACTTAAGTGGATTGGTGTCTTGTATGTGCACAGCTGGATTCAGTGGACCTAGATGCGAAGGTAACATGCTCTTCCTCTTCATCGAAATCATTGCTTTCACGACTGTAAACTAAATAACATTTATTTCACAGTGAAAGACAAGTGCCATGTTAATCCATGCAAAAATGGAGGAGCTTGTCACGACGGATTATGTAATTGTGTCGGAGGTTTTACAGGGGAGTTTTGTGACGGTAAAAAATACATTCCTTTTCGTAAAATATTTTTTTCTGGCTACCAACGGTTATAATGTATTAAAACATTATTTCATTTGTTTTTCAAAGCTCCCCCATCTCCATGTTCAGTCTCACCATGTTTAAATGGCGGTACTTGCTTAACGAAAGGATTGACGCAATATAAATGCATATGCAGGCACGGATTCAAAGGAAGCAATTGCGAAGGTATGTTTTATTAAAGGTAGTGCTACTGTACCATTGATGTTGACCGGTCAGTAAAACATTTTCTTTAAATTTGCAGAGGAGAGTCGCTGCGAACCCAACCCATGTTTGAATACTGGCGTGTGCCTCGACCAAGATGATAGCTACAAATGTGAGTGTACGCACGGCTTCAAGGGGCTGCATTGCGAGGACGAGGTGTCGCCCTGCGACACTAACCCATGTTTAAACGATGCCACATGCATAGTCGAATACAATAAATACAAGTGTCTTTGTAAATCTGGTTACAAAGGCTTGAACTGTGAAGGTAAGCTCGCTCATTTGTTGTGTAAGGACACACAACACCTAATAGTGTTTCAACGACATATTGTCTCCTGAAAACCACCGAAATTATATGAGCCTATTTCGCAAAATGATGTTTGATTTTTTTATAGACGTCGACAAATGCCATCGTCACCCTTGCAAAAACGGCGGTAGTTGTATTGCCGACAACGATGACGTACGTTGCGAGTGTAGTCCCGGTTACAAAGGAATTTTATGCGAAGGTAATGTATAGTAACTGTGGTCACATTGTAGTTACTATGGTAATATTGTAGTTACTATGGTAATATTGTAGTTACGTTGTGTTTTTCTATGTGTGTTTTCGTTTGTAGAGCAAGATCGATGTTTTCCAAATCCTTGCTTAAACTCTGGCGTTTGTTTCGAAAACGCTGAGTCATACACTTGCCAATGTGGAAATGGCTTTAGAGGGACACACTGTACAGGTGAGTAATATAAAACATAAAAGAACAATTTATCATTGAAAGTGAAGGCATGGTGTTATCTACAAAAGCTAATTTAAATTCTTAAATTTAATTCAGAGCGCGATCCTTGTCATCCGAGTCCATGCCACCACGATGCTATTTGCATACCAGAAGGAGAAGATTTCAGATGTCAATGTAGTTTAGGCTGGGCTGGAGTAACATGTGAAGGTAAGGCTGGATTTACACTTGCCTTAATTTCCAAATACGGATTTTCGAAAATGATCGAAACGTTAACGACGTAATTTTTTGATTTCATCAATTTCTGATGACGTCATCCACTGATGACTGATTTCCATTTGTGTTTCAGAGGAAGATAGATGTCATCCTAATCCCTGTCTACACGGTGGCGTTTGTGTTGCTCATGGAGGGACACAATACGAGTGTCATTGTCCATCTGCTTTCAGTGGAATAAATTGTGAAGTAGAAGCTCTACCAGGTATCATAGTTTTTTCCTTATGTACAAACCAGCATATGTTTTTGCATCACAAGCGAATTTAATAACTAATGCTTACGAATACTTGGAATTATGTCCAACATAGCGCTTCATAGATGAAATAATCACCATTTTTATATTTTAGCCGAACATCACTTTGAAGAACACGTCGAGTCCGCACCTAGTTGCAGAAACACTCGGTATGGATGCTGTCCTGATGGTGAAAATGCAGCTAATGGAATAAATGCTGCTGGTTGCCCAGGTAACAAGAACTGTTGATAAAAAATATCTGTTTGCTTTTGCTGACGTTGCATAAACTTTCACTGTCATGGTTTCTTCTCATAGTGTTCCACTACACACCACACTAACAAACTTCATTCATTTTTTTAAAGTGAGTTCTTTATATCAATAATCTGACAACTTAATCTACAGGGCGTTATATATTTGGGTGGTGACGAGAAAAAGCGCCCATAAACCAAAACACCCAGGGGAGAATGTGAAAACCTCAACTTGCCTAACGCACAACCTCGTACCCAGGGTTTCTTGCCTTTTCGATTTACGAACTCTGGGTACGAGGTTGACCTAACACTTTGTTTTCCGTAAATCAATCTGTTGAGTTTTATTTCAGAATACCATCATGATGTCAACGATTGGCCGGAACGACATGTCGGACATCTGTGGCGTTAAAATGAATGACACGACATAAATGTCGTATGGTTGAATCAAATTTCCCTAGAACTTAACTAACACCAAACATTAGCATAGGGAAAGTTGATTTCTAGTATATCTTGCCAGCCCGGTTTTGGTATTTTTACGCAAGACGGGTCGTTTGTGCAGCTTTGTCGTCTGCTTGTCGAACAAATGACGGAAAAACTGTCGGGATTTATTCAAATCTAACAGAAGTGCGAGCCGGCGATCACGTCACGCTTTCCTTCTTCTTTGTATGATATATAATCTCGCATACTTGCAAGTTCTTCATTAGGTAACAAAAGTATTTTCTTGACGGAAATGTAAATAATAAATGATGAAACGAATAAATAGTTTTGATAGAAATTGTTACACGACCCTATTAAATTCTCCCTCAAATATTTTCCTTCGAGAACGTTCAAAAATTACTTTTCAAAAGCAAGCAAAAAAATCCTGTTACTTCGCCGTTGTTTCAATAAGTAATTCACACATAATAAGATAATAAGCAGTTTCATTAAAAGGATATGTCACACAATCTGTGATTTGTAATGATTTAATATTCAACCTGGGGTACATTAGATACTGGTTGGTTGAGAATGCAATGCCACATAAAAGAATCTCAAAAGGGTTAGTAAGAAGTGACCAGGAGTTTTTAGTCCTTGGGCCTCCATCCGTAATGGTTGGTTCTTCTGCCCGCTGACTTGCAAATAGTAGTTGAGGGTGCACTAAAACAACCCTTTTTATCATAAGGATGAATGAGAGATAATAATAACATAAGTCAGGAGGTCTCGATTATTCAACTGTTTACACCTCTTGTTGTTACGAAAATAAATACAAAAATCAACAAACAAACAAACAAACAGACTCTTAAAAGCCATTTAACTTAAATTTTTTGGGCACCCTTAACGGTTCAACGTTGTCAAAAACTCTCTGGATTTGTCACTGGTTGCATTTTATGTAAATACGAAAATCAACAAAAACAAACGGTTTTTCTTTAGTTTCTTTTGGTTCGTGGAACTCATGTGTATTCTGATGAGCGTGAACATTAATATTCGTAGTTACTAGGAGGATAGATTTTTCTATCCTCTTAGGTAGTTATAAATATATTGTATTTTCTCTTGTTAACGCCCCACGCCCTCATAAATATACTCTATTTCTTCCCACCCTCTACTAAGCGGGGGATTCTAACCTGTTAAGCGTGTTAAGGACAGCCTCGACCCATGGCGCTACTTTTCCCAAAACATGACGTAATCTTTTGAATGTGGGAGGTCGTCTTCAGAGTTAAGTTTCGTTCTACTTTTTTTCTAAGTCACGCGATTATTACGTCAGCACGAACCAATAAGATTAAAGAACAAAAAATGTAGCGCGATGAGTGGACCGACCCTTAAACACAGAATGATTTCATGTAGCGTGATGAAGAGAATGATTTCCTATTTGTTTGACTGCAAACTTCTAGCTGAATATGACCTACCTAGAAACTGCCATTTCTAATTTAACTCTCAATTCTCATGCTTCATACAACCCTGACATATTTCAATTGTTTTTGATTTTACTGTAAAATTGTCTTTTTTGTCACACGAAGTCTTATCGATGATCGTAATGGTCGTACACAAAATTTTTTACGTCCGAGTCATTTAACTTTTATGCCATTTGTTACGAAATTGTTTTAGGGAACTTCAACTTCCGCTCCTATCTTTCATATCAACATTCTTTCTTTTTTTTTTTTTCAACATCTACTCAACAATCGGTTTTTCCAAAACAACTGCTCAGCAAACAGCTTGTCGTCAAAAAACACTGTGATGAAGAGCATTTTTATTGAAATAGTGTGTATACTTGTATAGAAATGTACTCCTTCGCAGTGATTTTCAACAAATTTGCACAAAAACTGTCTCTGTCTGACGATAGATATCAGTATGGTTTACTTCCCTGCAATCCCATTGGTTCACACAGTCGAAACATTTTACTGACAGCCAATAAGATTGCTCATTTTAGTGGCAGCCAATAAGATAGCTCGAAAATCTTCAAAGCTTCATCAGTACATTCATTATATGATTTTTCTGAATCACTCTCAACGAAGCCAAATATTGTATCGAAACAAGACACGAGTTTAAACAATGACAGGATCGTTTCGATCGTTTCGATAATTATCGATAGATACAAAGAAAGGTTACAATTATTAAAGTGACATAAATTACAAGCTTGACTAAAACAACCGAATCAACTGATTGGATGAAAAGGTTGAGTGAATGAAAAGGTTAGTTGAAGTGAATGAGTTCGAGATTTTTCAGACCATTCTAAATCCAGATGTTTTAAGGGTAACTGGACAAAAATTCTTGAAAATCTAGCAACAAAATCTTCTCTTCGTCACAACTTATTTTGAAATCTGAAATCTATTTGAAATCTACCTCCTGAATTATATTTTTAATCCATTCAAATATCAGCTTCAGTTCAAACACGGAGGGGGGTTCGTAAATTAACGCATGATATAAAATCATCAACATAATGAAAACGTTCTTCGTCATTATTGTCGCCATAGTAACGACGCCAAGGTGACGAGATATCGACTGCGAGCAAGCCGGAGTATCCGATTTTAAGATCGTGGCACGGATTCGTGACGTCTTCACGAAGAATATGGGAACTGGGCGTGGTCAGATTTCAGAGCACAATATCTTTTTCGCTTCTCTCAGACCACTCAGGTAAGCGCCTGATACTGTTTGAGGGAACTGCCGGTTTGTAGCCTAGATACGAAACAACATTATAAACGTGGAATCACAAACGAACCTCTATCAAATCCATTGAAACCATGGAAACGTACCTCTCCAGCGAAATATATTTTGTCACCAACAGAAGTAGAGATGGTATCACAGTCTTGGCCTGTACTTCCAACCTTCACGTAAGAGTACGCCATCTTGATTGACGGTTCGTTCGCCCAATGGCTGACAAGACAGGAAGAAGGTTCGGGAACGTCCTTAAAAGAATTTTAAAAGCATTTAAGGAGAGCTCATTCAGATCTATTTCATGGCACTTGACTATTTTCGTTTATACAATCGCCAGCTAATGCTATATTACTAAACACGAAAAGAAAACGTAGAAACTGTCTACCTAATGATTAGAATAACCCGGGGTTTAAGTTATCTGTCTCACCTCTCCTTTAAATATGTTTCTCAACGTCTTCATACATCTCGCGATTATTTCTTCATCATCGAGTTCGGCCTTTAATTTAACAGAATCGCCGGCAATCACAGTCATCAGGATGTAGTTCTCCTGAAAAAAAAAAACAAGTTTCGCAAGTTCGTGCTTCGTTTACACAAACCAAAACAGGGCCATTTTGTTACCAACCTCTTTTGAAACATCGTAAAAAACCGAAAACAACCCACGGTCTTTCGGGGAATTCGGAACGTGACCAAAGTAATCAGCTTCTCCGATTTTTTTCCGCCAAAATGGTTTCGGAAATTTCAATGCAACCTGAAAATGTGGTTTATATTTCAAATCTATTTCAAAGATTTTCGAAGAGAAGTTACACAAGATAAAATGGCACCTTTTCGATAAGACCGGCACCGAGTCTGTCGATGGCTTCTAACTTCTCCTTCGGTAATGGTGGGTTGAACGCGACAGATTTTGATTGGTAGATGCTGAGGGGAATGGCTGAAATCACCTGATAGAAAGAAGGGCATTGAACAACTTTCAGTAAGATGATCTTTCTGCTTGAACTATGTTAGTATATAGGTTTTAACCAGGTTTTAACCAGGTTTTAACCAGGTTTTAACCAGGTTTTAAACAATGTTTCGAAAAGTTCCATGGCTGCCATGGTTGAACAACAGCTCATGAAGTATAAAAATTATTTGAAAAGTAGAAACAGGGAGCGTTTGACCAATGCTCCTGTGTTGTTTCTTCCGTTGAGTACTGTTAACCCTGGGTATATTGAATATTGTAGTTATCTCAGTTAAAACGATTTCTTCGATACGCACACAAAAGTCACCAAATCCTAATTCACCCCTTTCTACGCCTATCAGAACTTTGGATTTATGAATTAAAGCTTTTTACATTATATCAAGAAAGTTGTTGGAGATGAGGAGAAACGCGGTTAAACGCGGTTAAACGCGGTTAGAAAAGGTTCAAACAGGACTGTCAAACGACCAACACACCTTGTCAGCAGATAATTTTTCTCCACAGCTTGTTGTAACGGTGACTCCATTACCCGTGGTATCTATGGAAACCACCTAAATAAAAAGTTTTCTTTGCTAACAGAATGACGTCATCAAGCAAGATGTATACACCTTCAAGTAAAGCTTCTACCTGGCAATTGTATCGGATGGGCGTGTCTTCCGCTAGTTTGTCGATTATCTTTTCGAATCCATCTGTAGCCCACGCATGCGCACCACTGTATTGAGGGAATTCTTCATTCTGGTTCCAGTGGACAGCGGATACATTATGCAAAGACGATCCGCATCCGTATTCTAGATTGCCGAGATGGAACTGCAACAAATCTTTCTCTACCTGTCATCACAAGCAGATGGAAGTTAGTAAACAAACAAACAAACAAACAAACAGTTCACTTCAAACATCAAAATATGAAAATACCTGAGTCATATCCTTGCATAATGTCTTCTGCAATTCCTTCAACTGCTCCGCTAACGCTTCTAAACATAAACAACTCTCCACACAACGATAAAAAAAAATTTGTTGAGATCAGCAAAAACAACATGAAAAAACTCGGAGAGAACATCAAATCAATAACATCCACATTTCTCAACTCCATTTTCTTGAACAGAAATTCGATAAATGTTTTTTCAAAAGGGCGCCATCTATTAATATCCTCCCGAAAAAATTAAAACAATATTTCACTATCACAATAAAAAATACAATAATCGGCAACCGGCATACCTGACAGCGAACATTTCTCATGTTCCCTCTTGTTAACAGTTAGTTTCCAGTCCTCTAGAGAATCCAACATGAGATTGAAGCGAAATTCAACTTCTTGATCGAGGGGCGTATCCACAAGCGCCCCATTGTCGTCAACTAAATCACAGCGCATGCCCAAATACCGAAGTGGAAGAGAGGCCTGAAGATATAATAATAAAAGAGCCTCGATCATTCCGATCAAACTGATCCAATCGAGTTTTTGATTCTTAGATCAAAAATTATCCTAAATATGATTGGAAGTAAGCGAAGATGGCGGCATGTCTACAACGAAGAAAATGCTCGATAAAACAGCTTACCTGTTCACACATGATGAACATTGGATTGTTGATACAACCTGTTATAATCTGTGCGCCTAACCCAACACAACTACCCAAGCTATAGTCGTCTTTGATGCGGCCACCACAACGACCACTAGCTTCTAATACCGTCACCTAGGAAACAAATACAACAAAAAAACCTTCTTTATTCGAAATTCTATTTTTTATTAGGGCGGCGAGATTCACGTGACGTCATACCTCACAACCCGCATTCTTTAATTGTCTCGCAGCACCAATCCCGGCAATCCCTGCACCGATGACAAGAACTGAACCCTGGGTTTACAAACAAATGTCATTAGACTTGTTAGTAGGATTGCTAAGATGGCGGCCATTTGAAAAACACTTTCAACCAACTAACCTTCCAATATGTTAAATTAAACGGCTTGGGAACTCTTGGTAGAATGCCAAAATTCACATAACCGTTTATCGTGAGAAAATCCAGAATTTTTTTCAATTCTTCCGCAAGTGAGATTCTCCCCAGACCTCTGCAGATCATATTATTCAGACATGTTTTATATGTGAGATATTGCTAAATAGAAAAAACATCATTTTTGCTGTTGCCATGGAAACTTGAGGAGAGCTGTGACGTGAAAATTACCTTCGGGTTTAAACTCCACATCGCCATGATTAAATTTCGCAAGCCGAGAAAAAGTGATGCATCCCTGAAAAACAACAAGTGTACCAACATACAAAAAACATTCAACGTTTGTAGGTTTACTTTATATATAGAATTACAATTCGTTGCGTACAAAAAGTGACGAAATATTTGCTTTTTGACGTAAATTTTCCCCGACGAAGTTATCCCCGATAAGGTATTCATCAAAACAAAATCTGGTCACGTGATCACGTACTTGAGATAATGTGGAAATTCTGCGCGTTCTTCACCGGTCATGACGTCAGCGCAAATACATCGGGCTTTTTCCGAATCTTCCGGACTGTAGAACGGGATCATATTCTCCATGAATTTCGCTTTCACTTCTTGAAAAAAGAGAAAAATCGATAGGGGTAATAAATAAATAAATAAACAAATGGTCATGTCGAAGGAACAGTTGTTCAAAGCAACGATGAAATTACCAGGATCTCCTTTTTTTGGCGGGCTTAATCCTATGCCGTCATAATAAAAATCTTTCAAGAATGGACAAGCAGGGCTGTCTTTCAGATATGGTCGACATGTTAACGAAAGTAACCATGTCACTTCCTTCGCTGCTTTTATACTCTAAAAATCATAAAAAGCATAAATACCGTAATGCTTCGAATAAACGCCCGGGGCGTTTATTAAATTTTTCGAAGTTTTTTGGGGGCGTTTATTCGAAGGAGGTGCTTAAAAGAGGGAGGCGTTCTCTAAATTTTGGAAAAATGGACAAAAAAAATGCTCTAAAATTCTATAAAATTATGCAAGTATGCAACTAAATGATCAATCAAAAAGGAAGGATCTTTTAGAGATGTAGTTTTTTTTCTTCTAAGTGAAAAACCACGTCTTCTCATGAACTTTTCACACCAGCCTCTGCTTGCCACAAAAGAATCTTGGACTATACAGGACCTTCATTCTTTTCATTGAACATCTTTTCAGCTTTAAAAATGTTCATTTTCCTACTAAAAGGAGCATTTTCATCCGTTGTTGGTAAACGCACAAAACCAGGTCTTCTTCCAACTGCTCGTCGATACATTTTCTCCCGCCTCCTTCTGGTTTATTAAATAATTTCACTTTTTCAGGGGGCGTTTATTCGAAGCTTTACGGTATAAAAAAATTGAAAACAACAACAGAACTACAGTTGGAATGGACGCAAGGCTTGCTTGGTTACTATGGTACCATGTGATTTTCTAACTTTATTGTTATGATGCATTCCTGAAATTATCAGGATGAAACAAAGAGATTTTATGTCGGAATTTGTTTTCACAGTGTGTCATATACCTTAGTTAAGTCCTTTATGATTGGTTAGCTTTCTATCTGCTTGTGGTGTCATACATTTTTTAAAACTCGAAATGAAAAAATTGTCTGAACATAAACAATTTGTGGAAGATGTGGAAAAAAAATAACCAAACGAATCAAATACAACAATGGAATAATTGATAAAAACAAGTGAGAAAAGTAGATGGTGTATATGGAGTGCTATAGCAGATACAAATGTTGTATGAGGTGCCACATCAACCATATAGTTTGTATATGAAGTGCAATGTGCAGATGGAATTTAGTCTGAACAGTAAGGAGAAGGTGTCTCGCTTAACCAGATATCTAAATATTAATATTTAAATGTGTTCTTACTTCATCTTCTGGTGTTGAACATTGAGTTCCTTCAACCTGTAGCAAAAGCATAACATAGGTCAATCTTGTGCACACTGCAAAAGTAAAAAGCAAACAGTGCATGAATCAGCACCTTATCACATGTAAACGATTCACAATAATCTCTGTTAACAACAATGCTTTTATCTTGGATTTGGCGCCATTTGTCACAGTCGTTACATTGCAGCCAAAATGGTAGCATCTCTTCAGCCATGAACAATTTTAAGTTTGCTTCTTTCCGACAATTAGCACTCCAATATGCTTTCCATGGCTCATATATTTTGAAGCCATCTTTGTGTCTGAATAAAAAAGAGCAAGAATGGAATGATTTTTTCCCTTACTATATAACAACCAAAAAAGGTTTTAAAAATACATATCACAATCATGCTTAAAACCTTACGTGCGATAAAATGTGTCGAAGCATTCATTGCAAAAATGTTCAGCATCTGACATGTGGTACCATCTTGAAGTGTATCCATCACGTGCACATCTGAAAATAAAGAACAATATACAATGAAAAATTATTAAAAATAAAAACAAATGAGGATTCTCAGCTACCATAAATGGTAGGTGTGTCCATCTTTTAGAAAAAGAACGACACCATTCTACCACATTTCCTTTTTTTTTAATTACCAATGTTTCAACATCTCTATTACAACGTCACAACTGCATAATTAACTACGTAATTAAATAATTAAGTGAGTTTCTGGAGATTCCCTCTTTAATTTCTAGTGAAAAACAACAGTAGCCAAACCTATGTGACGAGTTCTAAACTTTTTTCTTAAAAGATACTGGTTCTCTTTCTTGACAGGTTCACAAAAATATCAACTCCCCAATGTCTTGGCTTTTAAGGGATTCCTAATCCTATAATTTGATCTGAACTCAAGAAGTTGTTTAACTCTTTTTTCAATACTTCAAGTTTTTTGAAGTTTTAAGGATATATTATCTTAAATTTAATTTATGCAGTGCATCTTTATGATGCCTAAAATAGCTGCTAATATTTCCCATTGCAAAAACTTGCAATACCTTTGATTGATATTACATTTATAAGTTACCAGGGAGTAAGGGCTTTCACTCTGAGATGATTGATGGGAGAATGAAGTCATATGGTGTTAACTTCAACAAGAGTTTGACAAAATACCATCCATTACAAAATACAGTTACATCATAATTATATCAGCCCACTACTTCTTTATCATCCTTTAAAATATTTCGTAATCAAAGGAATTTTGGAATCCCTTTAATACAGGTTAATTTTTCATGTATTTCAATGGTGGCAGTGGAAGTTCATCCTGGTTCTATTACAACTATCTGCTTATGTTTCGTAATTATCGTTCACTTTTAAGATGAAATATTTTTTTATTATTTAGAACAAATATAAGCTAAAAACGAAGACAGTTTTCAGCTTCCCATCCCAACGATTAGCAGTATGTTTCCACCATGACATTTCAGCTCACTTAAAACGCAACATTCTCAACAAACTTACAACGTGTTGATGAAGCTACTAGGCTTTTAGTGAAATTTTAAAATAACTAAAAATGCTTCAGTTGACAAACAGGTCCCCTGTTATGACAACTTTGATGCAATTAAGAGTGTGTTTACATGAGAACCGTAGTGAACTCAAACCGGTTTGAAATTTTTTAGATGTTTGAAATTGGCATTCTGTTTACATGAGAAATTTTGATATGGTCTTGGCAAGTTTTGTCGAGTAAAAATCGAAACAATAGATTTACTAGTTTCTAGCTCGTAGGGACTGGTGAGTTTTTACATGAGAGCCATACTGAATTCACACTGGTTTGAGATTTCAATACAGTATGGAATGAATTTAGCACATTCTACATTTTCATTTCATATGTGTCAGCAAAATTTAATTAACATGCGCATGCTTGTTAACACATTTTATGATAAAACAATAAAATGTGAAAACTATCACACCTTTCCAAACCATACCGAAATTTCATCATCACGGGTAAAATTTCAGTACAGCCATTATCATGTAAACATCGCTGAAGGTTTGACCAGGAACCGTAGTAAAATAAGAACCCGTATCGAAACTCGTAATGGGAGGATTGAAATTTCAAACCAGTTTGAGTTCACTACGGCTCTCATGTAAACACACTCTAAGACTCAAGGCAGGACTACATGTGAATTCTCAGTCTAGATCTGAATGACATCTCTATTATGTTACCTTTTAATCTTTTATATTCCTTGTTTCTATTTCTCACTTTTTTTAATTTTCACACCTCTACTGTAAGCTAAACATTATGGTAATACAAGTTAAGATATTTTATCAGGGACGTATCCAGGGAGGATTTGATACCGGTAGACCGGTATTGGCGCCCAAACTCTTGTGCCCAAAAAAAGAAATTTCAGGAATTTTAAACTTTGAATATTTTATGTAAAAACAATCTTTTAACAGTTATTTAACCTTATTTCTTACAAACCTTCACATATAAGTCGTTTTATGCTATGATTTACTCCCAAAAACCTCTATAAAGCAGTAAACCCTACGTGCCATTTTGCTGTTGGATTGACGTATCAACTTTTGTTTTTCACTCATTACTTCGTGCCCCATCTTCCACGCGTGCAAAAAATAAATTTTGTTTACTCTTTTCAGTAGATGCAAGAACAAAAATTAGTAATAATGCGTGGTTTCTAAGCGAAGGATGTAATGGGGTACAGTACTTATATTCAGAAGAAGACTGTTTAACTAATTTTCCTGGCAAATGAAAATATTTACTATCGCATTCCTCCCTTCCTCTTGAAACACTTCCAGGTTTGAGTGTTCATTATAAATTTCGCCATAGTTTTCTGTAAGTAAAATATAGAAACCGGGTGACTTCTTGAAATATCATTTCCCGCGTTGTGATAACACCTGGTCGTTCAAATTGAATTGAAAAGTCTCTTGTTTGGATTTTATTACTTTTTGAATACACTTTCGTTCGGTCGCATATCACCTGAGATGGAAAGAAATTTCAACAGCCTTAACCTGAAAAATATAAACGAATGAAACAATAACACAGAATTTTTGACGCTGTACACTTTGTAGCACATGTGCATCAGATTTAAAAACATTGGCAGAAATTGTTCGTCGGCACATGTGTGTGCATCGTGATCCAGGGTTCCAACTTGTGTGGGAGAAATATTGATGTTTTCTTGTAACAAGGATTAAAAACAAAAGATATAACATGTCATATGCTAATTTTTAATGTCATTGTATGTCTGGAGAGTGCATTTTTAGATCATCTGGAGGTACAAATTTCCAAACTTTTCCCGCTCGGCGCCAACCATGGTGGCGCCTTTGTGGGCCACTGCACTCCAATGTATGTACCGGTATGCCCAAAAAAACTCTGGATACGTCACTGTTTATAAGCAAAAAATCTGTCTGTGGAAATGCCTATTATGACATTGTTAACAGTATAAAATATTTTGAAACAAATGACATTGTTGATGATTACGGATGCAGCCTGCTTCTTACAGTAGCAGCGAAAGGGAATACCGTATTAAAACACCCTTAGACTACTACTACTACTCCTGCGGCCGAATGGCAGTTAGCTTATGCTTTAGAATCTGCGAGACTCAACTAATATTGTAATGTAAGTGCTAATAAAGGAATTTTCGAACATTTTACATATCAAACATTTCAAAATAGGTTTTGTTTGATATTTTATCACTTAGTTTATTCGTGAAAGAATGGATATTAATCAAATAGGTTTAATAAAATTGGAGCTTTTAGTTACTTATGCTACTGAAAGTATTTTGATACTTGAAATTAGATATGTTTTTCTTGTTAGTAAAACCTCAGTTCAGATCTTCTTATTACCCTAAGTGATTATTAGCTCTATAGTGTCTTTGTGCAGTAAGGCTCTTAAAGATCTAGTTCAAAATAGCAGTTTGTTCGAATTCAATTTTGGTTTTATGAAATCAGGCATGGAAATTTGGCGGAAATGATTGTTACCGTTACCGTCGTGTCGTTTACGCAATATTCAAATGTCGGTAACGATCCATCATTTCCCATAATCATTTCCTTATGTTTCGTAATTATCGTTCACTTTTAAGATGAAATATTTTTTTATTATTTAGAACAAATATAAGCTAAAAACGAAGACAGTTTTCAGCTTCCCATCCCAACGATTAGCAGTATGTTTCCACCATGACATTTCAGCTCACTTAAAACGCAACATTCTCAACAAACTTACAACGTGTTGATGAAGCTACTAGGCTTTTAGTGAAATTTTAAAATAACTAAAAATGCTTCAGTTGACAAACAGGTCCCCTGTTATGACAACTTTGATGCAATTAAGAGTGTGTTTACATGAGAACCGTAGTGAACTCAAACCGGTTTGAAATTTTTTAGATGTTTGAAATTGGCATTCTGTTTACATGAGAAATTTCGATATGGTCTTGGCAAGTTTTGTCGAGTAAAAATCGAAACAATAGATTTACTAGTTTCTAGCTCGTAGGGACTGGTGAGTTTTTACATGAGAGCCATACTGAATTCACACTGGTTTGAGATTTCAATACAGTATGGAATGAATTTAGCACATTCTACATTTTCATTTCATATGTGTCAGCAAAATTTAATTAACATGCGCATGCTTGTTAACACATTTTATGATAAAACAATAAAATGTGAAAACTATCACACCTTTCCAAACCATACCGAAATTTCATCATCACGGGTAAAATTTCAGTACAGCCATTATCATGTAAACATCGCTGAAGGTTTGACCAGGAACCGTAGTAAAATAAGAACCCGTATCGAAACTCGTAATGGGAGGATTGAAATTTCAAACCAGTTTGAGTTCACTACGGCTCTCATGTAAACACACTCTAAGACTCAAGGCAGGACTACATGTGAATTCTCAGTCTAGATCTGAATGACATCTCTATTATGTTACCTTTTAATCTTTTATATTCCTTGTTTCTATTTCTCACTTTTTTTAATTTTCACACCTCTACTGTAAGCTAAACATTATGGTAATACAAGTTAAGATATTTTATCAGGGACGTATCCAGGGAGGATTTGATACCGGTAGACCGGTATTGGCGCCCAAACTCTTGCGCCCAAAAAAAGAAATTTCAGGAATTTTAAACTTTGAATATTTTATGTAAAAACAATCTTTTAACAGTTATTTAACCTTATTTCTTACAAACCTTCACATATAAGTCGTTTTATGCTATGATTTACTCCCAAAAACCTCTATAAAGCAGTAAACCCTACGTGCCATTTTGCTGTTGGATTGACGTATCAACTTTTGTTTTTCACTCATTACTTCGTGCCCCATCTTCCACGCGTGCAAAAAATAAATTTTGTTTACTCTTTTCAGTAGATGCAAGAACAAAAATTAGTAATAATGCGTGGTTTCTAAGCGAAGGATGTAATGGGGTACAGTACTTATATTCAGAAGAAGACTGTTTAACTAATTTTCCTGGCAAATGAAAATATTTACTATCGCATTCCTCCCTTCCTCTTGAAACACTTCCAGGTTTGAGTGTTCATTATAAATTTCGCCATAGTTTTCTGTAAGTAAAATATAGAAACCGGGTGACTTCTTGAAATATCATTTCCCGCGTTGTGATAACACCTGGTCGTTCAAATTGAATTGAAAAGTCTCTTGTTTGGATTTTATTACTTTTTGAATACACTTTCGTTCGGTGGCATATCACCTGAGATGGAAAGAAATTTCAACAGCCTTAACCTGAAAAATATAAACGAATGAAACAATAACACAGAATTTTTGACGCTGTACACTTTGTAGCACATGTGCATCAGATTTAAAAACATTGGCAGAAATTGTTCGTCGGCACATGTGTGTGCATCGTGATCCAGGGTTCCAACTTGTGTGGGAGAAATATTGATGTTTTCTTGTAACAAGGATTAAAAACAAAAGATATAACATGTCATATGGTAATTTTTAATGTCATTGTATGTCTGGAGAGTGCATTTTTAGATCATCTGGAGGTACAAATTTCCAAACTTTTCCCGCTCGGCGCCAACCATGGTGGCGCCTTTGTGGGCCACTGCACTCCAATGTATGTACCGGTATGCCCAAAAAAACTCTGGATACGTCACTGTTTATAAGCAAAAAATCTGTCTGTGGAAATGCCTATTATGACATTGTTAACAGTATAAAATATTTTGAAACAAATAACATTGTTGATGATTACGGATGCAGCCTGCTTCTTACAGTAGCAGCGAAAGGGAATACCGTATTAAAACACCCTTAGACTACTACTACTACTCCTGCGGCCGAATGGCAGTTAGCTTATGCTTTAGAATCTGCGAGACTCAACTAATATTGTAATGTAAGTTCTAATAAAGGAATTTTCGAACATTTTACATATCAAACATTTCAAAATAGGTTTTGTTTGATATTTTATCACTTAGTTTATTCGTGAAAGAATGGATATTAATCAAATAGGTTTAATAAAATTGGAGCTTTTAGTTACTTATGCTACTGAAAGTATTTTGATACTTGAAATTAGATATGTTTTTCTTGTTAGTAAAACCTCAGTTCAGATCTTCTTATTACCCTAAGTGATTATTAGCTCTATAGTGTCTTTGTGCAGTAAGGCTCTTAAAGATCTAGTTCAAAATAGCAGTTTGTTCGAATTCAATTTTGGTTTTATGAAATCAGGCATGGAAATTTGGCGGAAATGATTGTTACCGTTACCGTCGTGTCGTTTACGCAATATTCAAATGTCGGTAACGATCCATCATTTCCCATAATCATTTCCTTTTTCCTTAGATAATCAAAAAATTTGTGTTTAGCTGTCGAAATATTTGTGATTTAGCCATAACTCGGTCTTTTCATTATGAGGCACGAGACCGACCGTGCTAGCGCTTGCTACACAACACTCCTAGAGCTTAGTTAAGATGCGCTTTTATTCGTGCACATACATGTTCTTCTGTAAATGTTAAATAACGGTAACGATAATCGTTTCTCATGGTGCAACAAATTTCCATGCTTGGAAATTATACTTAAAAACATATATATTTTTATTGAAGAAGTGCAACAAGCACAACTCACAACTCTTTTGTCTCTTAATAAATTAATTGATTAAACCCTACTTACACTAACTAATCACTTTATCGTTTATGCCTGTTTTACACAAATGAGATATCGCTAAAAACTAACTTTACAACTTTTTAGAACTTTAAGTCTTAAAATAAAATTTTGGAAGCTTCTGCGTGACAAATAAATTTTACTGCTACTGTTTTGTGCCATCTGGCTCTTGTTCTTTATACTTTAATTAAATTCATTTCTAAAAAACTTCAGCTACATACACCAAACATTTCAACATGTCTCACCATCTTGTAATATCTCCACCTTCAAGCAAATGGAGGAACTTTGTTTTGAAAAAAATGTTCACTCAATAAAACTTGTAATTTCTTTACAAAACTGACAATATATGATACAAACATTTGTGAAGCCAGCTTTTTCAGAAAAGTAGTACAGCGAGTGTAACCTTGTAAATTTGTGAATACAGTGAACTTGAAACCTGAATATATAACTTTTGAAAACTTTGTCAAATAGTACATGCATTTTTTATTAAGAAAAAAAGTTGTTAATTTAAAAACTCCCCCATAAATTTCTTACATATATCAAGTATATAAAATTGATTACTGAAGATCAAGACACTTTGAAAATACATGATATAAACTTACGTTGGAGAACCACGTGCAAAGCATTCAGGTTTGATACAAGGACAAGATGCTTTCTGACATTTTCGTACTCGATTTATGTTTGGGTTTGCTTTCTTTGGCACAATGTATCCTTCCTCGTCAGCAAATGATTTTCTTTTTGGGGTTCTTTTCTGCTTCTTGCTCTCTTTTTCCATTTTATTTCACTAAAAAGAAATTTGTAATTGATGGAAAACAAATCTGGTGGATATCATTTCTATACTTTATAAATTGAGTTAGTATGATATTTAAATACTTTCGGTGGCCAAATTTTCGGACACTTTTTGGATTTCAAACGGAAAAACTTTCAGACAATGTTCTATTTCATATTTGTATAATGAGCTAAATTATGCAAGAAATCCCTAATGCCCTGGATATAGAAACAACAAAGCCTGAGGTTTTGCAAAAAGTATGATATTATTTCGGTCTATTTTGCGTGTTTTGGGGACTTACAAAGAATGTTTTATGATATCAAATAAAATGGGAACAAGTCATGTAACATAACTAATTCTCCCTAAAAATACTAAATATCCCTGAAACACTGTCTTTCTGTGAAGGACCGACAACGAGTCAGATGGCGTCATATTCATAGACTGAAGGTTTGATATTTTCTATTGTAGTATTTTCTGATACAATAACCTTTGTTGCAGAATTCACTGTACTCTCAAGATCCTAATTGTTTGTGAAGTGTTTTCTATATCTAAGAAGAATTACTCTTGATTAGTAACAACAATATAGTAATAGTAATAACGTTTTGATTTTTCTTATGATTTGTTCCTTTAAAAATGAATTTTTTAATAGTATGTTCTTCCAAGCAAAGGTTTTCTTCATGGCAAATTAACCTTAAATACGACTTTTTGTGTGAAAAACATAGGTAGGTGGTCGTAAAATAAGTAGGGGGTCGTAATAAATGGAAATGGATATGCCACATATTTCAAAAAAATGTATTTTACCCATCCCCCTGCAATTGGGATGTTGAGAGTGCGTCAATTTGCAACAACATTTTGCAACATATTCCAGAGATAGCTGCTCTGCATTTGTCTGGTAAAATAATAAAAAATATTCTACGTTGAAGTTCACTTGAGTTGCTTCAGAATTTGCCACAAATACAAAGAAAAACAGATAGCTTTCAACCGAGTGGCTGGTTCTGTAATCTGAATATAATGTATAATGCTTTGAGAGCCTAACTTGCGGACTAGCGAAAACTTTGGACGGAAAAAATTTTTGATGTATATAATTTTTGTCTGAAAGTTTTTCCTAACCAAAGTTTTTATTGTTAATCTATATATGTGATTTATACTTTTAGATTTTTATAGAGTTTTAGGCTTTATTGCAGTTCACTCCCGTAACTATTGACCACTATATCATCACACTCATCACACTGTTTATTATACTGTGTCAGGTTTATTATACATGCGAATTCTGAATAACATTCTGCAGATTCAACTTGTAATGTGTGAGAGAGATCTATCTAGACCAGAAATTCAATAAATGATCATTTTTCCCATATGTTTTATCCAGGCTAGATAAATAATTGGAGAGAGGCAGCTTTAAACTTTTATGATTTCGCAAAAATCAACCAAATTAAAAGTTTCAACTGATATGTTCCATCTTACTATTAGATATCTCTCTCACACATCATTCGTCAAGGTAAATATAAAATCATATAGCTAGGTGGCGCACATCTTTTTCTAAATACACTACACTTTTTGTGCTTTTTTCTTGTTTGAAACATACATATAGCTATGACGTATACAAAAAGTTACAAATACCAATGCAATATAACGCGGACATTTCATCGAGTATATAGATAATTTAAAAATTCATTAGGGAATTTGAATAAAGTTCATGTAATGATCAAGTTGCAGCAAAAATATTGATATCACAATCGTGTTTTATTCCATGGATGAAAGGTCATTTGAGGTTAACAAAGAACCACGAAAGTGTAGCTTGG
This sequence comes from Turritopsis dohrnii, assembly GCA_027922465.2. Taxonomy (NCBI): domain Eukaryota; kingdom Metazoa; phylum Cnidaria; class Hydrozoa; order Anthoathecata; family Oceaniidae; genus Turritopsis; species Turritopsis dohrnii. The sequence goes on from BQMF02000323.1 coordinate 186,068, forward strand.
GTACCATCTTTAATGGAATATTGTAACGATAAAGAACCAAGCCTGATTCACACAAGCTGCAAAATATGTTAACACATTTAGAAAAACTGAAAATTCCCTGTTAATAATTGACAAGTTCCAATACGAAATCAGCAACACTTCAATTATTTTTTTCTAAAACTCTTTACTTACAGATTGTAACGCTCACTTGATCTCTTTTCTGGGTGTTAGTCAGTGTGAATCTTAAACTTTTTTCTCACAAGCACGTAAAATTTTACATAAGCTCTCACGACTAGGAGAACGTTCATTCATTCTCTTCTTAAGGAAAAGTTTTCGTAAGGTCTTACGTTTATGAGAGCCCTTACGACAATTTCCTTTGTTTTTAAGAAAATCGTCGTAAGACTCCGTAAGCCTGAAGAAGAAAAAAACGTTCGAAAAATTAGATCGAGCGTTCGAAATGACGTCTTTTGTTCGAAATTACATCATTTTTTGCTAATGATCTATTTCCAAACGTTCCAAATGTACATTGTATTTTTTATTGCAACAAATTTTAGTGCATGTGAATGAAAATCTCTGTAAAAAATTTTTTTTCGTAAGAACTTACTTATTACTTATTACAATAAAAAGTACATGTGAAAAAAGCTTTAGGTAGGGGGTGCATGGACAAAAATTAGCCCGGAAAAGCAAGCTGGCTCGGTTCACCGGGATGAAGTTGAGATGAGAACAAACATCCTGACAAACCGTTACAAAGAAAAACATGCGCAAAAGGTGAAAAATCAGCACGGTCAATCTCGGCAAAGAGATTTCTCCGATGTGAGAGGGGATGAAGATTAGCACAAAGATCAGGGCCAACTAAGTTAACTAAGCGCTTCTGAATACGATCGAGAAGATGAAGACAATGAGCAGAGGCTCCAGCCCAAAGGTGACAGCAGTACTCAAGACAAGGCGAATATAGTGGCCTTAAAGATATAAATGATAGATTCAGCCGAAAGAAAGTGACGGACCCGAAAAAGTGAGCCAATCTTCATAGTAGCAGATTTAGCAACAGACTCGATGCAAAAATTCCATGTTAAATTCTTTGAAAAAATTAAACCTAAAAGACGAACCTGAGATGACTCTGCAAGCTCACTTCCGTTCATAAGAACAGAAGGAGTTACAGGGTCCCTGAAGCGATTAATAAAGAGAAGCTTAGTTTTTGAAGCATTGAAGGAAACTAACCATTTCTGACCCGGACGCAATCTTCCAACAAGAAGGAAAACAAAGATTCATCAGTTATGTTGTATCTCAATGCTCCACTCCGATGCGCTTTAAAAGCAGCGTATCAGAGCCCATTAGGTACCATCGACTGACTAACAACTGGCCTTCGGGTAAAGTTAAAGCAATGGTATCTCTGGTGGTAAGTCAACAACTACTTGCAAGTCGGCGGTTAGATTTAGCCAACTATGGAAGCCCAAGGACTAAAAACTCCCAGTTAATTACTTCCTCACTTAATAGTTAGTTATAACTATATATTGCAGACAGGACGATGAAAGATGTTAGAAAGACTTTTCTTTGCTTTTGTTTTCTGTTTTAAAAAATAATTCAGACATCAGAAGAACTGGTGTTCAAAAGAGGGATGTGTGAATGAGGTTCAAAATGACCATTTTAAACTACCATACTTTATTTTATAAATCTCATGTATCCTTGGAGATAGCAGTATGGTCACTTCAATGACTTTACAACGTGCTTCAAGAATTAAACTTCGAAGTTACAAATAATATGTTGAGTATGATGACATTGTCCGTAGAACACTTTCACTCGACAAAACATGCCAAATAAGCCTTGCTTAGCCCTTTTCAATACGCAACGAGTTTTATGACATCAAAAAAAGAGTCCCTCAAAAAAGGATTCCCGTGGAGTGCACACTACTTTACAAGTTCCAAAGGTAGCTGGTACCCACCACCTGAGAATTCAATAAGCTACAGCGAGGTATCAAAGTTACTGCCCAAGAAGCAGTATTCAAAGACCGGTACAGGTAGCAAGCGGGAAGAAGAAGAAATGTGATTATAGGCTGAAACATACACCAGAGGAATACTTCAGTGTTCGGCCACTAACATAACAGAACCACGTGAAGAGTACCTCCAGCGATAAGCAACTGAAGAGACAGCACCAATTTTTATTGACGACCAGACACTGTTCTCACTTGGAAGAAAATCAAGATTTGGAAAGTAACCATAGATTTTCTTCTCTCTGAGATATTTACAACTTAAAACTTAAAACAATGGACTTTCAAAATCTGATTGATTGATTGATTGATATATTTTTAGTTAAGAAACATTACAAGTCCGTAACTGTTAAAAAATTTTCAATTAAAAGTCTTTATCATATATATAGTAGATATAAGAATGTTTACATAAACTATCTGAAATATAGATCGTCCTTGTACATATTGTTTCAAGTAACACGGGAAACTCGTAGAAGATCATGAATGATCTTATCGCCGAGAACCGAGAATCTGATCCAATAAAAATGCCGGTGCCGGTATTTGACGTCCTTTTTAGACGGTATGACGGTATGACGGGGTAAGTAAGTAAGTATTGTTTTATTTTCCATAATAACTAAATATATCCACAAGAACTGAAAATTGAAGGAGACAATGTCATGAAGAACCTATCCGATGTGTGGTTACAAGCGTAACAAGCCGTAACAAGCGTAACGAAGGTGAGAGTTAAAAAGGGAATGGTAAATTCGAACTAGAGCATTTTTTGGAATAAAATGGTGAATTTTCGATAATGCCCCATTAGCCCTATGCTGTTTTTAAGACACAATTCGTAAACATGGGTTTCCCACTGAAGATGTTCTTCTAAATAAACACCCAAATATTTCACACTAGTGCTTTGGTAATACGCTTTTCAAAAAGTTTAAGAGCAGGTATGAAAGGCGGAGATTTAGTTTTTGATCTGAAAATTGGAAATTCTGTTTTTTCAGGTATTTGACCCAAAATTGTGACGGTATTAGAGACCCTGAGGTTGGTTGTGAATCTTAAGTGGGTCCTGATTTTTGTTTTCGTCGTATTTACTACGAACATTCGGTAATGTTTGTAAAACTCCATGCAACACACTCGTTCAAAATAAGCGCAGAAATAAATGGTTTTCAAGGTTTGAACGTGCATATTTCCATGGATTTGAGAAACAAAGTCGATTCTTGTTATTTCTTTATTTATTTATACATGAGTTATAATGTATACAAACAGAACTAAACCATCGTAAGAAGCAACAAAAGAAGATTTACTATTCACACGGGTGTAACAAACGGGCGTAAGGCGTACCGTGCTTAATGTTGACATAAGGCGTACCCTGTTAAATGTTGTTACACAAAGAAAACAGACTGGATGACTAGACTGAAACATTGAATTCCACAACGCGTTTACAACTCCTTTTTGTTTTTTACACTTTCACAGTCGTTCGAAAGCTCATGACACAAAAAACTCTTCAAATCTCGATGTCTCCTGTATTCCCTATACAATTCATCTTCGCCGACTTCCCCCACAATCTCGAAGCATTTGTTCATCAACCTAAAGAACATAAAATACTTTAAAATATTGTACATGTCTTACTATTTTGACTGCACGTGACCGAGATACCTGGCTGGCCATTTCCCTCCTCCATACATCATCCCAGGAACATCGTCTGCCGGCAAACCTTTTCCGGAGATCCGATTGACGCCGTCAACTGATTTTAAACCGTAGCTGAAAAAAGAATATGAACATTTGTTGCGATACTAGAAGTGATTATGTTAAGCGACATCAGGACTGTAGGTAATGCAAATCAGGTGTAAAGCGACTAAAAAGCAGAACATCATTTCGGTGGAAGCAGTTCGAATATTTTCTAGTTCCTTCGATTACATTTATAGAGCTTTAAGAAGTCAATGATTTTCGATATAGAATTAGATGGTACATGACGAAAAGAATATGGATGACGAATGTTTGATATTTATTCCACATAAACAAGATTATCTTCCATCTGCTTCAACGACTCAAGGTTCTTGTGTAGCAAGGTCACAAAATTCCTCAGAAAACTTTAGTGTAATACCTTACGTCACAAAACATCAGTGTAAAGCAACTGGAAACAAAGCCCTTCACACATTGAGGATTATAACCAGAAATTAATCAATCAATCAATCAAACTTACTTTTCCCACGTTTTCCCATCACAAACAGATTCAAACAAGTCTAAATATTCAGATTCCTTTAATTGTCGACCCCCAAATTTCTTCACCTCTTTTTCAAGAGCTTGTGTCATCTAGAGAGTTCAACATGAATAACTTTCAAGTGATGGGTATGTTATGTGATGGTTAAAACACTTATAAATGTATTTGAACAAGATTCGCAAAAATGCGACTATATATTTCCCCAAAGTTGCGAAACTTTTGCCAATTATTGTGTGTACATTGATAACCATAAGAAAAATATGCACCATTAAATAAGTACAATGCTATAACTACCATCAATGTCATACTCAGATAAAAATGTTGTCCTTACTAATCAGGGTAGAATTGAATTTAATACAACAAAACAACTTATTTTGAACTAATTAAGAAATGAAGATCTTCATGGTTTCTCTTATAAATTTTGCTGAGTAATACTTTCCTTAAACAACTAAATATCAACAACCGCACCAATGTGTAAGGCAATTTTAGCATAAAAAAACATATGATCTTTATTGTTGCAGAAGCTTGACATCCTTTATACCATAAAATCACGACAAAACAATGTAATTCAAAAGATGACACTTGCACTTGCTTTTTGTAACTCAGATAAAACTATCTTACAACATTATACAATCAAATTTGTATACAGATTTACAAAAGAAGAAAAGAATACTTTGAGTTAGACATATAAGCAAGTAACTATAACCATAATTCAAATTCTATCTTAATCCACGTTCACATAAAAATGTCGCTAAAAGAATAGATGTATAAAATTTTATACATCTGATGACTGCGATATGCATGAAACTTAAAGTCATGTATTTTTATGTTTTTAAATTTTAATGAATAAGCAAATAACTACCAAAAGCAATAAAAAGCACTTCAAATTATCACTTCAAATTTGGACAGAAGAGTGACAATTAATCAAATTGAATTCAAGTATTCAGAATAAAAATCTCTGTTTAAAAAAATATATGTGCACACCCATTATTTATTATTTGATAAAAATGACCATTTGTAAATCCCAAATGAAAAAAAACAACAGTATTCGGTACTGAAAATAGACTACACATCCATAACCAAATCACTAAAAAGCTGAAAGTAGACGTTTCATGTTCTGGCTTGGTTTGATTAACAGATTGCTTATTGGATTGTGCTTTGATTTGTCTGTGTAAAGGAAATTGGCAGTATATCAATTTTTCTTAAAATACCATATATATACAGTATCAAAACAGTATAGGTGATCATGGAATTAATCCATAGTAAATTATGTTTCTGTTGTCAGATTAAATGACTATCCCCAGGGAAGCACATTTTTCGACCAGATTCTTTCAATTGTGTCTCAATCTTGTCTGTTATATATTAAACGTATATAATTGGTTTTCTGACGTTCTTATTCCATATACGACATCACATTTTTACTTGCATTTTTACTAATGTACTTTTTGGATTAACACTGGTTGAACCGGTTGTTCTCCACATAAAAAAGGTTTCCTTTTATAGCTGTACATCATGTGCTTTCAGTTCACATTATATCAGGACGTAAAATAAAAATAAATCTTCAGCCTGTATTGATAATGAATTTTCGCCTTTGCACTGAAATCACAGCTTCAATGGTTTGCTGTTCCAAGCATTGAATTACCAATCATCATCATCAATCATCATAGCATTTTTGTCATCAAACAAAAACAAAACAATATTTTTCTGTTTTTTACACGCTTCTTCAAAAGTTTTTACGAAACCTTTTAAGACAATACTGAACTAAAACGATTCATTTCCATCACTACACGTTGAATTCTCTTGAATCATTTTAAAAGCTAGTTGGAAAATCAAAAATCTTCTGCAGCCCATCCGCACTGACTGAAAAAGCATGGCGTCTACTTGACTGTAGACTAGCCTCTATTCTTATCTACTTCGGCGACAGGTGAAAATTATATTCTGAACCGCGGCTATAAAAGTGAACGGAGAAGAAGAAGAAGAAGGAGGAGAAGAAGGAAAATGCCGGTTTTATGGGGAAATATATAACAAATGAGGCTAAGCCTGAATTTTACCCTCACTAACCCTAAAGTTTAATGTATTAATCCGGTCCCATGAACTGCATGGGATTATGGGATAATGATGTGGCACAGGCGTGGTCACAAAATTAAATTAATAAAGAGAAAATTTTTCAAAATGTGGCCTCAAGTTTTTTTTATAATAAAACATTTGCCCAACTGAGTTTATTTAATTCCCATATTTTCAATTACCTATGCCTGTAAGCCAATCGCTTCATAGCTATAAACAAAAAAAACACCTACATAGAAGTTAAAAGTGCTTACTTGGTAGGCAACAGCTGTGCAGCCATCACATTTTAGGTTGCTTGGCATATGCGAAGAAAATTGTTCTTCATCACTTAATTCAGGAGAAGTGAAGGAAAGTTTTTCACCCTGTTGACAGGTCACAGGGTTGAGAAGGAACAGGTTAACAGTAAATACAATGAAAGTGATTGAATTCATTGTCCGTCTTCAGCAACTAAAACAGAATTTTAATGGTTCAGAAGAAACAAAAAAACAAACAAACAAAAGGAATTGTATGAATTCAATGTTATCATCAACTCACTCTTCCTGTATTAAAATTGATTTATAGAGTTTGTTAAAGAGTAACATTTGAATGGTTAATTATTTACATCTTTAGTGATTATATACACATAGTTTCCCGGGTAAAATATAATCAAGGTGTGCAAACCCCGAAATTTTAACTAAATATATCAATCTCTAAAACAAATGTATGACACACTATTGCTGGTTATTATAATAAGATTTTAATTTTGGACCTGCAGTCTGCATTTTAGTGGGTCTGAAAGAGTGGTTTAGAACATATGTTCTCCTTAATGGCAAATTGAGATCATAAGGACATCCATATAACTGTTAATAACTATGTCATAGCAAGTTATAATTAGTACCCTCAATGTGCCTAATTCTGAACAGCCTTCGTTTATTCTGAGTGCATTGTATACTGAACAAAGAACTTTGACTGGACAAAAATTAACGTTTTAGAATTAGTTGAGGAATGAAAGTGAATTTTGAAAATGCTTTTAGAAAGTTAATTCAATCATAATTCAACCCTTTTAATTAGGATACGCCGTGAATTAAAAGGGTTGTAATTCAAGTCAAATAAAAAAAGTTTTTGCACATCAATTAACAGTAGAGGAGAACACGTCTTAATGAGATAATGAAATAAGTAGGCCATTATGACCACATCATGATTCTTTAAGATCCATTCTTCATGTTCTTCATGTGTTGTTGGTAATTTCCCTCTTTTGTTCTGATTCTATGTTACACTGTAAAACGAGGTGACTTGAAACACCCGGGGTGACTTGAAACAGCGTCGAAAAAACGTTATTTCTCATGAAATAAAGAACGAAACTCCGAATTATTTTCAGATTTTTTTCTAGCGCAACATTCGATGGAAGAAGTTTTTCAATCAAGCAAGTTCTTCGAAAGCTGAAGATGAAAAAAGCCAAAAATCAGTACTTTGACACCGTTTCATACTCCATATACATGTCATATGCAATTTACAAGTTTTCAGTAAGTTCAGTCAGGTAAACTAGCTAAACTCTTGCATGCTTTCGATATTGTTCTGAAACAATTACGTTATGACACGCTTAAAGATTTTCATGGCTTCAGAACTTATTTTTTACAATCTTTTAACATTCTGAAATTTTGAGTTTTCAAAATTTATTAACACTCTCTATCACTTAATAAAAATGAAACTGGTATTAACAAAAATTATTATATTTCATGTTTTATACGCAAGTAATCGTAGATCACACGTTTTTTGTTTTGGAGCTCTATAAAACAACATTTTTGTGCAAACAGCACTGTTTCAAGTTACCCCCGCACAATAAATTTCAGTAGGTGTACTTTGTGAAGCAATAACTTGAGATGATATATGCATCAATTAATTTGAACACTTTTTTATCTGAAAGACAAAAGATGAATGGACCTTTTTTCAAAATTTCACAGTAATTACTTTCTTAGGTTCAAAGTTACGAGCAAATCTTTAAAAAAAACCGGCGAATTTTGTTTCAAGTCCCGTTTTACGGTATGTGGTAAATTTAGTAAGTATGGATGTACCGTGAGTTGGGGTGGAGATTCAACTCTGTGGGGTGAGATTCAAAATACTCAACAAAATAATTTGAAATTTCAAAACAACAATATCGCATATCTGAACAAAGATGTAATCTATACTACACAATAAAAATTTTTAACAATAGCCAAATGTTAATTGCCTATGAGCTCTTCAAATCCCAACATGAGTTAAAGTACACTTCGTACAGCCGCACACGTTTATTTTTAAAATACCAATTAGGATTTCTCAAAGACGCACGGTTTCCATGAAGTGATGTCCACCCAGGGTTCGAATTAGAAACAAAAAGTTGATTCGCAAAACAGTGACTTGCCTAAAAACCCTGACAAAGAAAATTTTGAACTTTAGACCCTCTAAAACAGCATCTACAGCCTCTCTTCACAATATTTTTGTTCAGTTATTTTGTAGGAAACAACGTTGAGCATATATAGAGATTTCAGGCTTCAAGCATGGAAATTTGTTGCGCCATGAGAAATGAATTATCGTTAACAGAACCTAAAATCGTTTCAGCAGATTTAGATTTTTGGCAACAAAGCGGTAATGACGCTAACGTTAACGAAATAAAACAATATTGTAAAGGGAGCTGGAAACTAAGATGCTTTTTAATTTCATTGAATAACACGAAAACAAGTCCTGCTGGTACCACTTATGTTGTCATGTTCTTTTGTTAGGTGAAAAAATGAATTCGTATATATAAGGAAAGAAATTTCAAAATTACATTAGCAACGGTGGTCGTTCTCCCTAGCAACAGCAAATTGGTGAATAATCAGTTAATATACCTAAGTTATCCTTCATTGTCAGCCATGAAAACTAATATAATAAGTTGAGCATGTTTTTGAAGAGCATCTACGTGTGTGATCAAAAGCGCATCTTAACTAGGCTCTAAAAGCGTTGTGTAGCGAGCGGTAGCGTGGTCGCATTCCTCAAAATGGGAAGACTTGAGTTATGGCTAAATCACAAATATTTTGAGAGCTAAACATTGAAAAACACAAAATTTGTGATTATCCGAGGAAAAAGGAAATATGATTATGGGATCGTTACCAACATTTGAATATTGCGCAAACGACACGGCAACAATCGTGTCCGCCAAATTTTCATGCCTGGGCTTCAATTGTGACAATTCAACTTTCTGCCGCTATCGATCGTGACCGTTTGTTTATGGTTTGAGAGAATAATTTGATAATTTCATTGAGTTTTCATCTTTTCCAGTTAAATATTTACGTCGAAAAAGAAGCACTGGAAATGAATTTGACTTCATGTAAAATCGATCATTGAAGAGGGAAACCAAATGAACTGTTAACTGTTTGTTCCAAGGGCTTTCGCTTTTGAAAACATGGAAGGAGCGTGTAGCAAGAAAAAACCTTCTGAACATCTTATTTGTTTTTACTTTACTCCCGCGCAGATCTTTTTCTAATGTGCAATTTAATTTAGTTTCCTATTTGTTAACGGTTTTCAACGAAGCAGTAAATTCTGACTTGTTCTTTTTTAAAAAAACTACACTGAAAAACTATTCCTTCGTTATATGATAAAGTAAAATCTAAAGAACGTGGAGAGAAATAGAATATTTATTGTTCGAAAGAACAATAAAAGGGTTTTCCCTGTGAGGATCGTCGCGCCAAATTATTTTTGTAAACAAAAGTACGTAAAATGTTCGCACCTGTTTTTAAACATGTGGAAATTTTCTTTTCCATGACACTGTTTATTATGGAAATCTTTAAACATATTTAAAGGATAAATTTATTTATACTAAAGTTTACTACAGATTTGCAATTTTTAGACCATGATCTGTGCTTTCAAAAAGAGCTCTAAAAAAGTTTTCGTGGTGCACATCTGCGAACTGGGATTTTTTTTGTATTTTGGCGATTTTAAGTATCCTGAGTCCGAATCTAAAAAGTTCCCACGTTTTTGACCTGCAGTTTTCGAGAAATAAGCTCTCAAAGTTCTTATTATCGATTTTATCGTGTTTTATCGTGTTTCATCGATTCTAAAGCTTTAAGAGATGTTCAGGGGCTCTAAACAGTTCTTCTCCATTGCATCTATATTTTCAAACATGTTTGGAAAATTTGAAGCCAAGAAACAAAGATTTGGTCGATTTTTAAAAGCTATCGTGTAAATTATCGATTTTTTATCGATTTTGCTTAATAAAGTGAAATAAAAGGCCTCATAACGACATATATCATCTTCAAACGTTGCATTTGGTCACCCCTGAAAGTTTGGAGAGTTGCAATTTTCTTTCTTGAGTTTATCCTTTTGTGTTAAAGCTTCCCAACTGATCTTCCCTCTTGATTATATACGTTATTACAACAAATAGAAAACAACAACATTTCAAGGTACAATTTAGTATTTGGACTACTGTAGGTATATATACATTCAATGCGTGACAAAGCCAGCAGTGAAAAACCCCTAGAAGGAGGAAACATCGTCTCCGAACCAAATGCGTCAGTCACGGGTACCCTCAGAGTATAAGGGTCTATTATCAACAATCTATCAATATAAAAGCGCAATGATTGTAACGGCACCATTCGTCTGACACATTGTTTGATACCATCAATTCGAGTGGGAGCAGTTGGTCTTTATGCCTTCGTCACCGTGGACTTTATTCCTCGCCGTTGAAGGTGCAGATAAAAGAAAGAAATACATTTATAAACAATTATAGAAAACCGTTTGACACTCCGTATGTTGAGAGATTCGAGAGAATGACAAGTAACCGCAACACCCTTTTTATGCACGACCTCCCCGCGCATGCCCGGTTTTGCTGGAAAAAATATACTATACCATACTATACATTTCTAATAAGGACACGTCATTCGTAACAGTCGTAACCATCGTCCTCGCATTGTTCGCGATATCATTACCGTCTTCAGATTCATTGTCGACATCCGAATTGTTTCCTCCGTCCCTTATTTTGGCATCTTCGTAAGCATCTTCATGTCCCTCTGCGTCTTCTGGTTCTTTTTTCAATTTTTTTTCGAACAATCTTTGAAGTTACATAATTCGGAACATTTCAGTTCAGTTTTCACACCTTCGATTAGAGCACCCCATTGTGCATTTGCAACTGATAAGACTGATAAGATAAGATAAGATTCACAACGCTATCAGGTGCAAGTAGTTCATCCATTCAACACTACAAAGATACATATAAAATATTTGAAGTTTTTCCCATACAAATACCACCCCAAGCTGCAGTAATTTGTAAATTAATCACTTCAAAATTTCCTCACCTGCAGTTGATGATTTATGTAGCATGTTGAAGCCTGCCCAGCAGGATAGTATCCCATCAAGAACTTTTGTAAGCTCACAGGTAATGTGTGCAAGATCAAATTACGAAAGTATTACTGCTCTTGATCAAAACTGATTTCAACTGCGTCATGTTGAAAGGCATCTTTAACAGAAAGTGACACTTAACATGATTGTCAATGGCTTAACATTTGCGGCTGAGATGGAATTTTGTTTGGAATGAAAATACAAGTTACATGTGTTGATCCAGCTCCACTGAGAGGCTCCTCATTGAAATCCTTCTTTCAATGCAATAGGACCTCGTTAGATTGATAACAGTGTCCAAATCAGTTGAAAATTATGATGACTTCTTAAGATCCAGTTAGCTGTTTGATGAAGTAACAAATAGTCAATTTTCCTTTTGACTTCACATAAATTGAGTCCTGTGCAAAGAAATAAATTCTCATGGTTTTACTGTCAGTAATATCAACACGATCGAACACATCAACTCCGTCAGTGAGACCAAGAATAAAACAAAACCAGTGGTATAATATATATAGGCTTTAATGTTATCAGTGACGAATTCTGAAGGTGATGGTAGCCAATACTACTTTGACTTCTTCTGAAGCATCAAGTGCATTTTTCACAAGCACTGCAACTCAGTGAACCATGGTAAAATTTCTTTCTTGTTCTTCTTCACAATCAGTTTCACATTCCTTCTGAGAAGCTGATTACTGGCTCTGAGAGTCATCCAAGCACTCTTTAATATCTTCCATAAATAGTCTCCCACCCGCATCTTTTGAAAACACCAGTTCACTTTTTGTTCAATCAGATGGCTGATAAAATAATAACTCAGGGTATTTTGTTTTCCGTCTGTTTTGTAAACAAGCACTTTGATACTTAGAAGCATCATGTCCTTTTGTTACAATTTTCACGATACACTTAAGTACATTTTCAAACTAAATAGTTTTCCAGCAGCAATAACTGAATCAATAATGTCAGTGCAGTACAAAACTTATCAATAGAAAGATCGTACGGTCAAGGGTGAGAGGCGACAAGACGAGCTTCTAAAAACTTTATGTAGTCTGCTATACAATGAATGATGATGACGTCTAACTTCAATTGTCACCATATCTTTTCCATTAATTTGTTGAAGGATTTCTTGATCATTCTTCTTTTCTGCTACCTCTCTTAATCACCCACCATCAACAGTCTCAACCAAACTCAATTGTTCTCTTTTTCGTTTTCCATCAAGTGGGTCAGTGAAGTAATTTATTCCAGATTTTTTACAAATCAAACATTGTTCTGGCAAAATTGATGCTGATTTTTTGGTAGATGAAGATACGATGATAGGTCGTTTGTTGTTGTGCTTGCCTGACTGATTTCCTGCTGCCATAGTATTGTTTTTTTTAGACATTTACTTTTTCTTTCTGGCAAAATCAATTTTGGTAGTGTCTGTAAAATATCTGTAACACTTTGAATGATACGACATCTCCTCCTCTTTCTCTTCTATCTTTTCTATAACGTTAGGGTGTTTTTTTGCAATGTTTGTCACCACATTTTCGAAATCGTTAATCTTTACCAATTCAGCTCTACACTCAATCATTTTTAACCATGTTTTTTGAGTGAAAAATGAATATTCAACCACAATTCCTTGAAAATGTATAAGACACATTCTCTCTCAACATGCTCTTCCCACGATGCCATTTTGAATTTTCTGTTTACAACGTGAGGATATATTTTGCAAAATCAATTTTCTGTAGATTTTCTAATCTATTCTTTCGTTCTGTAAAATAGAACGGAGCATATTTTCTGCTGAAAACAACAAAATCGAAGAGAAACGAATCCTCTTGATAAAGTGATTTATGGCGTAATTTTGCCAACTTTGATGCTTTTTTTCTCAAAAACTGCAGGATGAAAACGTGGGAACTTTTTAGATTTGCAGAATACAAACAAAAATGAGTCTTTTCTGAAATTTTTTCCCAGTTCGCAGAGGTGCACCACGAACTGAAACAATATCAACACACAGATCGTGGTCTATTTACTCCATTTGCCAGTCATTTGATTCGCTAAAATTTCAATTGGACTCGCAAATTGCGAATTGCGATGTGCTAATTCGAACCCTGCCACCCTCCGCCAAGCCACCTTTTCGCTCTTTCAAGTGTGTTTACCTTACTATACTAATGTGAAGGTTGGGGTGCGTGGGTGGAAGCTATGTAGTAAAACAAACTGAAGGAGATGATTGATCACTGTGCAAAATTTGTTTCTCAAAGACAGTTTTCACTAAGCAATATTATCCCCTAAAACACATTTCCATCCAGCCCAGTGCACCTACAAAGCTTACCGGCGGGTCGTCGTGAGCTGAGATGTAAAGAACGCAATGATGGAGAGAATTGATGACTGTGCAATTACTGTGTAAAGGGTTTTGTGCAAAGATTTAAAAGTGCAAATCGTATACACTCCATCAATTCCCATTGCTACTCAGTTGAAAAGATTCACCACTGGACAATGAATTCGAGAGAAAAAAACTTCTTTTGGAGTATTTTTCATGTTTTCTACAGGGGGTAAAATACGGCAAAGGAGAGACAACACAGAAATTTAAATCTAAATCTAAATGCAATCTACAACATTTTTCGCAATGACTATGACTAGACTATCTCATCCTCATAGGCGCAACTTAAACCGATTTGCAATGTAGAAACCAGGCACTCACTTTCATTTTCAAGCAGCCGTGTGTGTTGCGATTCACACAAAAAAATGCTGACCATTTATGAAATACTATTCTAACCTGATGTCAAAACTTTAAATTTTAAACTAATTTTTTATAACAACTTCTACCTTAAACCATATTTCAAAATCTAACGAACCGACATGAAATTTATAAAAACATTTTTCTCACAGAGAAACTAAAACAACATTCCTATTGCAAAGCGCGTTTTGTTCAGCGCGGTTATTTTGAGGTCAAAACATTTGAAGCCCGTTACATAACAAGATTACCTGAAATGGATCATGACATTTTAATAGCCTCTCTCTAATGGTAATCATTCATGAATGTTTTGATTTCTTTAAATCTTTTTTGTGTTGTACATTAAATACAATGTATTTAAATTATTGACCAGATGCAGCTTGATTTTGGCATGTTGAATCTCGCCCCACAGAGTTGAATCTTGCCCCAATTCACGGTATACTTTTTGTGACAAGAATCTATATGTATATAATGTTTAGTTTTTGCATTGGAATAGGAAGGGTCTTTTGAATTAGGAACATTGACAGTAATATATTATGGCTTTTATCAAGTTATGTATCTTTTTGTGCTACTTAAGAGGTTTTCCTTATTTATACCTATATATTTCAAAATATCTCAGACTTTAGCTGTGTCGTGTGGGAGAGCTCTTCTGCTGAAACTGAAACTTTGAAAATGTTATATACTAGATAGAAGTAAAAATAATTTTTTTATTAAATTATCACAGAACTCTACATACGTTGATCTCCGCGACAGGTACAAGGACAGTGTCTCAGGACAGCCAATGACAAAGTGCCACGGATAAACTCTACATAAACATCAAAATAGAAAGTGAATGTAAATGCAGCCATTTTTGAATTTTAATAGACGCGAAAAGAGTTATGGTTGTGCATCAACATTAAGAAATCTCAAGGTAAAAAACGTACTTCTTGAGGTGAGTGAAACCACAAATATAACAAAGTAATAATCTACAGAATAGTAAAAATGCGGCGTTTATTAGAGAGGGTGGCGTTTGTTTATCACAATTATTATTAATTATCTATATATTAATAGCCGATTCTCTGTCTGTCTGTCTGTCTGTCTGTCTGTCTGTCTGTTTGTTTGTAAGTCACGCAAAATGGTAGATTGAGTTGTGAGCGAAATTATTTCTTTTTTTGTGTGCGACGTGAGTTCGAAGCAAATACATTGCAACCCTAATCGAACGTGACTTTTTTTGGCTGATGAACTTATAGGAATAACGTTTTGTTTTTATTATTACTGTTAGTTTTATATTCCACGTTGACTTGGCTTTGAAAACAGTACATCAACTAAATACAAAGAAACTAACTGATTAAACAGTTTGGACAAAAAGCAGCAGTGGCAGAACGTGGCAGCATGTTCGGTTTGTCACTAACTCTTGCCTGACTGTCTGAGACGGGTGAACTTTCTTTTTGAGCAATCAAAATGTTTAAAAACCGATAGGTAAAAAAAGAGTATCATAAAACAAAATGTTTTTTTTTTTTGCTTTTGTCGTAATAGTTGTCTTAATTTCTTTTAATCGATTTCTTTTAATCTATTTTAATCTGATCGAACGTTTTTTTTTATTCTCTTTATTCATTTAGCACGTGCATTTTTTCTCTCCTCCCGTGTGAACGTTTTAAGAAGAGAAACCATTTTCGACCTGTTTGATAGCACCCATGTTTGAGCGCGTAACTTTTTTAAAAAAGCTTTTTTACAAAAGCTAATAAAAAGTGGAAGTTCTTCTTCCTACGTTTTGAGTGTATTGTTGTACTGATCAACGATTGGTTTTAAAAAATAAATAAGTCACACATAATGAAAAGCCTGAAATATAGTTAATGTAACACTGATGTAACACTGACTGCACACCAGAGGTTGTGACTTCGAATCTTTTCCAAGTTGTATGAGCCGTTTATAAAGTAATTTGCCGTTTATTGATACAGTGATACACAGAGCAGGTGGATATGGGCGGCGAGCGACGCCGCCTTGGCGGCTATCTATATATTAATAGCCGATTCTCTGTTTGTTTGTTTGTTTGTTTGTGCGTTTGTTTGTTTGTAAGTCACGCAAAATGGTAGATTGAGTTGTGAGAGTGATTATTTTATTTTATTTTGTGCGACGTCAGTGTGAAACCATTGTATTGAGACCCTAATCGAATGCGACGTTTAGGGAAAATTATCTCGGTAAGCAATAGGGATAACTGACGTTTTTTGGGGTCCGCGATACAGGCGATAGAGTGACGAAAAATTTGGGTCTAATTTTTTGGGGGGACGGGTCTATGACGTCATCAAAATTTTGATCGACGATATCTCCGAAACGGTTGATCGTAGGAAAACGATCCCATACATTTGTTTGATCAGTTTTTCGAGCTCTACAACATGGGCACACTTATCATTGCAAATTCCTTAATTTTATTTTCGGTGAACTCAAATTTAGGCCAAATTTTTTGGGGGACGGGTCTGTGACGTCATCAAAATGTTTGAACGAAGATATCTCTCTAACGGTTGACCATAGGAAAAGGATCCCATACATTTTTTTGATCAGTTTTTCGAGCTCTGCAACATGGGCACACTTATTAATGATAAATCCTTAATTTTATTTTTCGTGAATCCAACGCATACTGAAGGTGGACATGGGCGGCGAGCGACGCCGCCTTGGCGGCTAGTTATTATTAATTGTCTTTCAGGCACTTCCATATTTCGCAATGGCTATTCGTCCTATTAAAATAAGCATATTTAAATAAAGAAATAGTTTATTATGAAAAAATATACCGTATAAAATATAATTTTAAAAAGATACTGGCAAAAATTTTAAATATTTTAAGTATAAATATAATAAATAAATTAACGATGGCTACCCTGAAAAGATAATGTGCTAGAAGCTTGGAGACTTGCAATATAGAAATTGAATTGGATGTGGTAGTCTGGAGTGATCTCAAAAATCAAATGACTGGAATGTCATTGGTTTTAGGATGTAGTAACGAACCGCACAAAGCGCTGAAAATATTGTTCCGGCTATAACAGTGTGGTGTTAATAGAGAGGGTGGCGTTTATCATAGGACGGCGTTTATTAGAGGAAATACGGTAAGTTAATTTTACGAGGGAGCGTATAGTGGAGCATAAATGTGGCGAGTATTTCAGCTTCTTATTTATACGACATAATGACTAGTGCATACAAAGAGAAAGATGCTGTACAGAACTCATGGAAAGAAGATGGCAGAGAAGCTCTTGACTTTGTTAAAGATGGTGTACCTTGTGTTTTTCGCGTTTTCTTGACTGTAGTTCTTTCTAATTCGTCATCAGAGCCTACTGATGTCCATTGAACATCTGCGCTTAAATTCAGATCGTACAAGAGAAAGAAAAATACCCTTTTAACATGTAGTAGAAAAAAACTGTACTTTTTGTCCAACTTTGGTGTTTTCCTCCTGCAGGGCAATCATCCGAACCACCATGCATTTTTTAAATCATACCTTATCGGGGAAAATTTTGTCAGGGAAAATTTACGTCAGGGAAAGTTTTCGTCGCAAAAAATTTCGTCATTTTGCAAAATTTTACAAATAGCTACTTTCTTATAAATTTCTTTATAAATTTCCTTTTTTCAAACTTTTCGTCTGGGAAAATTTTCTTCTCTCACAAAACATTTGATGACTTCGCGCGAAAAATGAGACGACAAAAACAACGCCAACGATTTTTCTTTTGTTGTCGTTCTGTTAAATATACATTTTCCTGATTTCATTTCATTGAGGTTAATCACAACATTGACTTCATTGATGAAGTAGATTTTTTTACATGTGAAGCCTGATGCTGTCTTTGCTAAGCTTATTTAGGAAGATTGATTATTGAAGTGCTCTGTTTCTCACATATAAAATGTAAGAATTCTTATTTTCTTAATTGTTAATTCTGGGCAGCTGCAGCAGACAAACAGTATAAGAAAGAGACTGGCGGCATGTACAGAACAAAATAAAACTTGTGGTTTTATAATTGATATACATACGTAGTAGAAACTAACGGCGCTATTTCCTTTTCGCACCCCCCTAGGGTCAGGGTTAGGGTTAGGGCTAGGATCAGATACAGTTAGGGGGGTGCGAAAAGGAAATAGCGCCGAAACTAACTGCGTTCACGTTTGACCAAAACCATGTATCAGATATTTCCACATGTGACCCAATCAATTCTTCATCTTCCTTGTAACTGTGAAGCCTTTTTTTATGGGTATCTTTGTCAATTCACTTCTCCTGCAGCGTGACCTAGAGCCACTGTTATATTTTCATTTTTTCTGATTCTAATTACAGTTAACTCCTCTAACAACTTCAAAGTCACTGAAGAATTTCCTTCAAAAACTTTATTAATTTACTTTCTGTAATTCAAATCTCTTTAATTCGAAAAACTCTGACGAATTTCAAAAATTATAGCTACCTCTATGGCTAAATTTCTAAATTCTCTTTGCAATTCGAATTTTCAAAGTGTAATAATTCGAATCTCTCTGTAATTTGAATGAAAATTTTCCTCCTTGGGATTTGAATCATATTTGAAAAACTGTTACACAAACAGATAGATAGATGGAATGTGTATATATATATATATATATATAAACCAAACAATCGCATAGATTGCAAAATCATCATTTACAAGTCATATAAAGATAATTATTCACAAAGTTTTACTACTTTCGGTTGTTTTCATTAAGGTTTACAAGCTAAAAAATAAAATTAATTATTAATAATTATCAATGAATAATTCACTTACTTACTTACTTGATTTACTTGATATTGTTTTTGTGAATCCTCACACATCCAACTCGTCGAGTCCAATGCTGGAAGGCTGTTTGAGTCAGCTTGCCTGAACTGGACATACCCAGGAATAAGAGGGTGATCAGGCACAGTACGCAGATATTTATCAAGTTTTGGTTTGAAGATGTCCTTAGCACAATTGGTACAATTCCTTAGTTCCCTAGGAAGCCCATTGAAGAGTTTTGGACCACGAAAAGCAAAGCTGCTAGCGATCAGATTTCTGTAGGGCCCAAGCTTGGGTACTCTGGTAGAACAGTTTCTACCAAGTCTCTGGTGTGTATAGTAGTTTATACCACAAACCATCTGTCCGCCCTCAGTGTGTTGAAAGTTGGGCACCAAACCTTCTAGAATTGACCAGATGTAGATTACTTGGTAGTGTTCTATTCTTCTTTCCAGGCTGTAGAGCTTTAGACATTTCAATTACTGCCAGTAGGATAGATTATGCATGCTCTTGATTTTTCTGACAAAAGCACGCCGGACCATCTCAATCTTTTGTATATCTGATCTTCTTGTTGGTGACCATAATTGGGAGCAATAATCAAGATGTGGAAAAACAAGCGCCTTCCAAAGAGTTAACATCACATTCTTTTTTTGTGACTTGAAAGTGCGCAAGAATCCATGCACTGAGATCAGGGCATTTCTTTACTGCATTTATATGTTCCTCAAATTTGGCATCATCAGTGATGATCACCCCCAAATCTTTGACATGTTTGAGGGTTTTGATAATGGTGTTGTTGTCTGCAAAATAGATGGAATTTTCTTTAAGTTTAGCATCTTTACCATTTGACAACTGTTCAAACTTTTCACCATTAAGATTCATGTTGTTATCAGTTGTCCAGGCATAGACCTTGTTAAGATCATGTTGGAGTTGGAAATTGTCCATTACAGTTTTGATGGACTTTAGTAGCCTAGTATCGTCTGCAAAACAGGAGATGATTGCAAATTTAACTTTCTCATCAATATCTGCGTACATTATAATAAACAAAAGAGGTCCAAGGACTGACCCCTGAGGCACGCCAGATTTAACTTCCATTGGATCAGAGAGGTGACTGTTGACTGACACATGCTGAGTTCTGTTGGTGAGAAACGATTTGATCCAACTTAACAGTTTACCATTGATTCCAAGGCTTTCTAGTTTCCTCAGCAGGATGGTGTGGTCGACCTTATCAAAGGCCTTGCTGAAGTCCAGGTAGATTGTATCAACATTGTAGCCATCTTCCAATAGGGAGAAAAAAGTGTCCATGTGGGAAAGTAATTGGCTCAAACAGGACCTACCTGATCTGAAACCGTGCTGATTCTGGTTGAAAAGGTTATTTTCTTCAAGGTGGTCTATTAATTTCCTCCTCACAATCTTTTCAAAAAGTTTTATCACATGTCACGTTAGTGAAACTGGATGGTAGTTGGCTGGATCTCCTTGATCGCCTTTTTTGAAGATTGGGGAAATGATGCTTGTTTTGAGAATCTCTGGAGTCGTTTCTTCATCCAAAAATTTTCTTTGCAACAGGTAAATGGGTCTCGAGATGGTGAACTTGCATTCTTTAAGAAACACAGCAGGCACACCATCAGGCCCAGCAGCTGAATTGTGCTTCAGAGTATCAATTTCTTTCTCAACATCGTCAATTGAGAAATCAAAGTCTGAAATCTTTGAGATATTTGGCTTTTTCCTGATTTGTTTGTATTCATTGAGGGGTCACTGAAGACTGCTTTGTATTGCATCTGTAATAACTCCGCCATTTCTTTATTGTCATTTGTTAGTTTGTTGGTCTTTGGGTTGAGCAGTGGGCCCACTTTTGCTTTAACCTTTGAGAATTTTTTCGCATAGGAAAAGAAATATTTTGGATACCTTTATTGCTTCAATGGCCTTCATCTTCATAATTCATAATTTTTTTTGTGAGTTTCTTCCTGCTATGCATCAAAATCTTTCTGTCACGTGGAATTTGGATGGTTTTGTTCTTCTTTTTTCATGATGGAACATAGTCTTTTAGCAGGTTGTCACATATTGAAATGAATTTTTTATAAGACTGATCAGAATTTAAGTTTTGAAATTGAGATTCCCAGTCAATGTTGTTAAATTATTCATTGACAAGGAACCAGTTTATTTTTCCATAAAAATTGTATTTGTCGAAGATGCTGTTTTCTTGTTTGTCATCATTATATATTGAGCTGGTAGGTCCGTACAGATGGCAATTAACATACACAATAAAATGGTCTGAAAGAGCTGTTGGAGCGGATGTTGAACTGTGTATTAGGGGTGAATTGTTGGTAAGAAGTAGTAAACACATTTCCGTTTTCGTGAGTGGGTTCATATATCATTTGGCTGAGTTGAAGATTAGTCATAAAGTCATTGATAGTATTGTCCATAGTAGTAGTTGCTTTGTCGCAATTTCCTGCTAACTTTACAAGTTTTGGCAAGTTGAAGTCTCCACAAATAAAAACATCTGGGGTGCTACCATCAATGATCCTATCAATTGAGGATTGTATTTTTGTCAACATTTCGACAAACTCAATGTTTGTTGATGGGTGTATAGGATTGTGTGGCTGCCAGTAAACTGCTCCAATTATTATGTTGTCAAGTTTAGAGTACAGGACCAAAGCCTCGTTTACACCATTTGAGAAATTCAGTAAAATCTTGAAATTAAAAGCAATATCTTCGCGTAAGTATACAGCAACTCCACCACTCAACCTTCCATGATTATGGTGTATGCGATCACGATCCCCACGAAACAATTCATATCCTCCAATCTTTAATTCAGCATCAGTGTGCTCTCTAAGCCAAGTCTCTGACAGAGTGATGAAAAGGAGGTTGGTTTCGTGTAGGATATCAGTTATAAAAGGAAGTGATGAGTCAACTGTCATTGGTTGAAGTCCCTGTATATTATGAAATGCAAACTTGTTCATAGATGATGACTTGGAATGGGCATCTGTTGGTTGATGTGATGATTGATGTGATGTAGATGGGGAGGGAAAGTTGATATTTGTGGTTGCTGTTGTCGCAGCTGGTTTGGGTTTAGCTGTGGAATGTTGGCTTTTAACATCCATGGTATTCTTTCCTCCAGCATTGACAATATTTCTTTCTTGAAGTTGTGAACCATCTCTAAAAAATCCTTGCTTGTATCTTGTTGATGGTTATTAACACTTTTAGCAGGCTTCTCCTTGCTCATTGCATTTTCGGTTGGTTGTTTTCTTTTTCTTCCCTTGACATGAACAAATTTACATGATTTGTTGTAGCAAGTACCATTCCTTATAGATGCCCCACACATACGAGGATGGTAGTTGTTACACTTTGTTCCACCATTGCAACCCCTGGGATTTCTTGTGCCATGTTTTAACAGCTTTGAACATGGCTTAGGGTGGTGATAGGGGCAATCCTTGCCTCTAAGTCCAAACTTGCATGTGCCTTTTTTGTAATGGCGACATAACTTTTCATTTGAGTTTGAATTCTTGTTGTTGATTTGGTGCGATTCAATTGGCTTGCTGTTTATGACATCTCTTTCTGCTTTTAATTTCATGAACTCTGTTCAATGATTTCTTCCACTATTTTTTTTTTGGATTGTCAAAGACCACATTTGGAAACAGTGGCATTTGCCTTTTCATTGTTTTGGTCACATCAGTATCACTGTTATCATTCAGATGAGTAGATAGTTGTTCCATCTGTGTAGCAATGAAACCAAGGGTGGTATTTCCATTGCCAGATTCATCAGTTTCACTGTTAATTGATTCATCAATTGCAATGGTAATGGATTTAGCTGTAAGATCCACATGATCATCATTCAGTTGGCTTATCTTAGAGTGATTTGGCCTGACATCTGTTGCATCAATCCCTTTATACCGATGTTTGACACATTCACTCTCACGAGCTGAGCAGAGGTAGTGGAAGCCAGGAACTTTAAAGGGAGTAACTATTCCTAGTCTGTCATCAAATTTTTTTCATTAACTCTTCAATAAAACAATTAGTGTGCACAATTAATGTATCTTTTTTCGAGTCATTATATTCTGCTTTTCCAAGGTATTGGAGGGTATTTAATAGTGTCTCCTTACGACAACGACTAAGGGACATTCTTATTTGTTTTGACGGTTTTGAAGGATCGTAAAGTCGTAGAGAGTCCTGAATTGTTTCATTTGGGGCTTTCGAACACAGGTCTGCAATTATTTCCGTCCATTTTTCAACATCATTTGTAACCTCATCAATGGTATACATTGTAGAATAGTAGGTTAGTTTGTGGGACTTGGACTTGACTTTTTCTTTCTTCTCCTTTTTCTCCAAAATGACAATTTCATAGAATCTTCTTTGTTGTTTGTGTCAAAAGATTCCAATTTCCTTCTTCTCCTTTCAATGGTTATAAGACCCTCTTCATATGCCACTGTTAATAGTTATAAAACCCTCTTCATATGCCACTGTTAATGGTTTTAAGACCCTCTTCATATGCCACTGTTAATAGTTATAAAACCCTCTTCATATGCCACTGTTAATGGTTTTAAGACCTTCTTCATATGCCACTGTTAATGGTTATAAGACCCACTTCATATGCCACTGTTAATGGTTATAAGACCCTCTTCATATGCCACTGTTAATGGTTATAAGACCCTCTTCATATGCCACTGTTAATGGTTATAAGACCCTCTTCATATGCCACTGTTAATAGTTATAAAACCCTCTTCATATGCCACTGTTAATGGTTTTAAGACCTTCTTCATATGCCACTGTTAATGGTTATAAGACCCTCTTCATATGCCACTGTTAATGGTTATAAGACCCTCTTCATATGACACTGTTAATGGTTATAAGACCCTCTTCATATGCCACTGTTAATGGTTATAAGACCCTCTTCATATGCCACTGTTAATGGTTTTAAGACCTTCTTCATATGCCACTGTTAATGGTTATAAGACCCACTTCATATGCCACTGTTAATGGTTATAAGACCCTCTTCATATGCCACTGTTAATGGTTATAAAACCCTCTTCATATGCCACTGTTAATGGTTTTAAGACCTTCTTCATATGCCACTGTTAATGGTTATAAGACCCTCTTCATATGCCACTGTTAATGGTTTTAAGACCTTCTTCATATGCCACTGTTAATGGTTATAAGACCCACTTCATATGCCACTGTTAATGGTTATAAGACCCTCTTCATATGACACTGTTAATAGTTATAAAACCCTCTTCATATGCCACTGTTAATGGTTTTAAGACCTTCTTCATATGCCACTGTTAATGGTTTTAAGACCCTCTTCATATGCCACTGTTAATGGTTATAAAACCCTCTTCATATGCCACTGTTAATGGTTTTAAGACCTTCTTCATATGCCACTGTTAATGGTTATAAGACCCTCTTCATATGCCACTGTTAATGGTTATAAGACCCTCTTCATATGCCACTGTTAATGGTTATAAGACCCTCTTCATATGCCACTGTTAATAGTTATAAAACCCTCTTCATATGCCACTGTTAATGGTTTTAAGACCTTCTTCATATGCCACTGTTAATAGTTATAAAACCCTCTTCATATGCCACTGTTAATGGTTTTAAGACCTTCTTCATATGCCACTGTTAATGGTTATAAGACCCACTTCATATGCCACTGTTAATGGTTATAAGACCCTCTTCATATGACACTGTTAATGGTTATAGGACCCTCTTCATATGACACTGTTAATGGTTTTAAGACCTTCTTCATATGCCACTGTTAATGGTTATAAAACCCTCTTCATATGCCACTGTTAATGGTTTTAAGACCTTCTTCATATGCCACTGTTAATGGTTATAAGACCCTCTTCATATGCCACTGTTAATAGTTATAAAACCCTCTTCATATGCCACTGTTAATGGTTTTAAGACCTTCTTCATATGCCACTGTTAATAGTTATAAAACCCTCTTCATATGCCACTGTTAATGGTTTTAAGACCTTCTTCATATGCCACTGTTAATGGTTATAAGACCCACTTCATATGCCACTGTTAATGGTTATAAGACCCTCTTCATATGACACTGTTAATGGTTATAGGACCCTCTTCATATGACACTGTTAATGGTTTTAAGACCTTCTTCATATGCCACTGTTAATGGTTATAAGACCCTCTTCATAGGCCACTGTTAATGGTTATAAGATCCTCTTCATATGCCACTGTTAATGGTTATAAGACCCTCTTCATATGCCACTGTTAATAGTTATAAAACCCTCTTCATATGCCACTGTTAATGGTTTTAAGACCTTCTTCATATGCCACTGTTAATGGTTATAAGACCCACTTCATATGCCACTGTTAATGGTTATAAGACCCTCTTCATATGACACTGTTAATGGTTATAAGACCCTCTTCATATGACACTGTTAATGGTTATAAAAAATAAGTTGTTATACAAGTTTAACAGAACCTTCAGGTCTGATGACTATTTTCTACATGTCTGTTCCATTTCATATTCTTGCATGATTTTCTTTGTAGAATGGCAAACAGTACACCTAGCAGTGTCTTAAATGAGCTTGCAAAAAGCAACAAAGTGACAGCACATTATCAAGTCGTAAGCGAATCAGGACCACCCCACCAAAAGCTCTACAAAGTACATCTACGTATAGGAGGACATGGACCTTTTGAAGGACTGGGGAGCAGTTTAAAAAATGCTCGGAATGCAGCTGCATCAAGAGCATTAATCGAAGGAGCCCCGGGTCTTCATGTTAATCCAACAGTAGAGCTGAACATACTGTCGATGAAGAGTGGAGAGATTGCCCTTTATAGAGAACTAGACAGTGTTTCTTTGCCACCTCGACCAGAACAGTATGAGAGTCTTTTCATCTCTCAACAGTATCATGGTATGTTACAGAGAGGTCCTAGAGTTCCTCCCAGAGTACGACGGCTGTGGCGTATGTCGGTAACCATATGTGGGCGTGCATATATTGGTGAAGGACATACCAAATCTGAAGCTCGTGGAAACGCTGCGTCACATGCGTTATTGGAGTTGAAGCCGCTACTTTTGGAGCGCGCGAAAAGGATGGAAATCGAACAAGCCCAGCAACAGCAGTCGACTAATCAGATAGGTGGAAAAGAGAACTCCATATACATCAATCCGCCATCTTTTGTATCCAATCTTCATGAACTGGCCAATAAACATGGAATCGTGGTGTCGTTTGAGACCATCGATGAGAATGGTCCTGCTCATGTGAAGAGGTTTCGAGTGAAGTGTAAAGCTGGAGAAAAAGAAGTCTTGGGTTGGTGAATACTTATTGTATAGGAGGAACTTCTTGCCAGTGAGAGGATTGATTGATTGATTGATTATTTGAATTCAAACTGGGGGTTTTGTTTTTATTTTCTGAAGTCAACTTACCTTAATTTACTCTGTTTTCAACCCCCCTTTAGGTCAAGGAATCGGAAAGAAGGCTGCTAAGAACGATGCTGCTGAAAAGATGCTGGTGCTTTTAGAAGATTTACCTCCCCCTGTTGAGAAAAAGAAAGGTCAGAAGCTGTTTTATTTTTATGAGCAGTACATTTGAAAGTATGTTAGTGTTTTTGATATTTCTTTCCAGGCGGTCGGTTTAAATCGCAGAAGAAACGGGAAAAGCCCAAAATTGATAATGGAATTGATCCTAGCCTTGATGCAGTGACCTACCTGACACAGTTGATGCAGCTACGAAAGGAACCCCAGCCGACATACACTCTCAAAGCTGATGGTGGACCCCAGCAAAGGGGCTTGATGCGGTACCAAATCGAGGTAAATCTGTCACTAAACATGTTTGACCGCTGTTTTGGGTAGTGGTATATTTACGATTTTCGTGTTTCTGTTACATACAGGCGGCTATTGAAGAGCATAAGGCAGCTGGATATGGCGAGACAAAAAAAGCTGCCAAAACAAACTCCGCCATCAATCTGCTGAAGAGTCTTGGGATTGATTTGGAGGAAATCCGACAAATGCATGGAGTGAATGAGATTATAGTACGTATTATTCCCTTGGTCATTCCCTTCTTGCATATTTATAAGTAATAGAACATATTCAGAGTTTGTACAGTCAGGGAATGTCAGTCAGGGAATGTCAGGATCGGTCTTTTTTGATAAAGTGAGAGAAACTCTATACAAGTGATTCAACATCATAATATATTCGTGGTTTTTTAGCCGGAAGACGATGGAACGGAACTACTCAATCTTGCGGTAGACGCCCTCAAGCAAGCTGAAATATCCACATTGAACCGTGCTCCAGGAAGTCCTGTCTCTTCTAAGATCACTTTAAAAAAGACGGACATGAGTCAAACGTTTGGCTCAGCGAAGCAAAAGTTAGAACATATTGCTCGGTTGGAAGGCTTGCAAGTTTTATTCAATGATTTTGTGAAGGTATTAAATTTTTTTTTGTTATATATTTGTTATTGATGAGGTTCTGGAAACTATATAACCCAAACACCGAATGTCTGTATAGAATCCCAACGAAGGTGCTGGTGAATTCTGGTCTCATCTCGCCATTTTTTCCTCCCCCATGGAGGTGTTTCAAGGAATCGGGAAGACTGTTGAAGCCTCACGCGAAGATGCTGCAAAGAAAGCTTTGCAAGCAATGGTCTCCGAGGAGAAGAGAAACGACTCTCCACTCAAATCGTCATAATCTCTGCGATGGTGGAATATATTAAAAATGAAATGTCTTATTTTTATTCTTGTGTTTACTTCGGGAAAATAAACTTTTTCTTTTTGTTTCATTTTCTCCCAACAACCTCATTTCTTATTTTGTTATGTTTTTAATTAGTTTGAAGTGAGATGCAAGTCAACACGAAAACGAGGCATCGGGTAAATAGAAAAAACAATTCTCGTTCTCTGGGAATTTCAATAATGGCAGATTTCGTTTTGGTGATGTGAGATTTATGATTGTAAATATTTATTATTGGTTACGAGCAGGTTTACCATGCGGATTGGTGTCGGTGTTTTAGTCATAACGTGACCAGAACATTTTTCATCGCCTCCTAATGATGACACGAAACGATTTGACACGAGTCCGCTCGATAAACTTCACTTTGCATACGACATCTCATATTATAGCTTTTCTTTGAATTCTTTCCTGAAGTTGAGGTCATAAGAAGAATGACGTGAGGAGTCTCTCTCTCTCTCCGCAAGGTTGCTTTAAGAAGAAACCATTCCTGGTGTTCAAAGAAATGCTATCTAAAGCTTTATTTACACTTCCATTCTTTTCAAGAGATTATTAAGAAATTGATATTGTGAGATGAAAAGCTCCGACTACGTTAATATTGTAGCTAATGGAAATCATAGAGAAGTTTTGTAGGAGAAATCGCATAGTGTAAATGCAGCTTTAGCTTACCAAATAAATCGAATTTTTAATTGAGTAAAGTACATGGAGGTATCCTGTTTTTTAATGATGGGAGGTATCCAATTCTTAGATGTGTTTTTTTTTATTTATTGGGAATTTTCATTACGCTAACATTTGTTTTTGTAAACAATTTTCGGGTTTTACAAGTCTGCATATTACACCATACTCCTTACGAGTGGATAAAAGAGGTTTTCAATATGTAAGTGTTTTTATTTTGTACGAAATTTATTTTACTAGAAGGATACTACATCCAAATACCGTTTCAACTATTTCGGTTGCCGTCATCGTTGTCATCCTTTGACAGTTTCGTTTTTTTCATGTTTGATAGAAGACATGACGTCACAATACTGGATGTTTTTGTTCAATGTTTTTAAGCGGGCAATCGAATTTCTTGAAGTGATTTTGTTGAGATCGAAAACTTTGATTTCATGTCTCGTTCGATTATAGCTGGATTCCCATTTAAAAAATTAAATTTGTATCGTACACGTAACATATCTCAAAGTATGCGCGCAATTCCTGTAGATATGTCTTATTATTATTTTGAGAAAAATGAACCAGCTTATGATAACCAACATCGTACCCAGGCTTTCCTCCTTTTTGATATATGGAGTGGGACGTATACATCGTATATCGAAAAGGCAAGAAACCCGGGTGCAAGGTTGTATGATGACACAGTAGCCTGGAAGCGAGTATGATCATCCATACAATACTTTCTTTATAAAGTAATGGTTTTAGTGTAACGGACGAGTCCGTTGGCATGAATAATTAAGCTAATTAGCCTCCAATGAGAAATAGAGCTACAGAAGTTTCCAGTGGCTTATGGACTTCTTTTCAGGATCTTGATGTTGCATATGGTTTTAAAACCCTGTAAACAGACATGGAGCAGATTTAACTTCAAAACACGATTTCACCCTTGAATTTTTGCCCATGTAGTTATCGAGTTAGCTTACAAACTAAGAGCGCATTCCAAATATAAAAGAAGATATTTTCGTACAAAATCAATTGCCAACTTAAACTAAATCAACATAAAAAAACATGGCTGACAAGAATTATAGTGGAATCACGTATGCGTCCCTTATATTCTTTACAAGCGTCAAGTTATGGATCCTTTGAAGAACGTCCGATTTTTCTTAAAAGCTCTCAAGATCAAAGTTAGTTTAGAACATGGCTGCTAGCCGTTCTCTCAGTTCCTCTTCAGAAGCGTTGCCAGCTTCTGATAGTGATATGAGTGCTGATGAAAGTGGGACTACTGGTAGTACTGCTGCTGGATCTTCTTCCTCAACTGGTACTCGCGGTCAAGAAAATCGTATTGCATCTCTTCAACAAGCCAATAGAGTATTGAAGATGGAGTTGGAAATGTATAAGTTGAGATGTAAGCAAATGCTTGAAGAAAACAAAATGTTACGCCAAGCCAGCGTTTCCATTGTATGTTTCATATTTTTCTTTCAATACTTTTTCTGTATATATATATATATATATATATATATACACCTATGTATTATTTGTATTTCTATTGTTTTATACACATTCACCCACAAAAAAATAAACATCAGAAAGCATAATTGGTATATATTAAAAATGGTCAGGGAAAATCTTATTATTAGATTGAGCTGCTCTTCAAATATGGCATTTAGATTGCATGTCTTGTATTAATAGAGTCATCCATGGATGTAAATAATAAACATTTTAAAGATCACCTTTTCATAGTCTTGTTATCTTTTGTTGTGACGCGTTTCATTTTTTCCCTCCTAGCAGACATTTTCTCTACTCTGTTTACTTACATTTTTCGGTGTTTTTGAATGTGACACACAAAACTTAGTGATACTTGTGAAGGATTTATATATGTCTTCCAAATTATAAATCTTGTTTAGGTTATTTTGCAGATGGAATTGATCAAGAATATTATCGATTCCTTTCTTAACCCAGCTCTGTTTTTCGGATGCCCTCATCTATATCAGCTATCATAATAATGAAAAGCTGGGGCCCAAGAAGAAAGCCCTGGGGTACTCCAGATAAAATTTCTGCTAGATAGGACACAGAGCCATCAACTACCATTGTTGCATTGAATAAGCTGTTGATGTTTAATAAATTTACAATATTCTTTCTAACAATTTTTTTCAAAGATTTTTGAGATGTCAAAGAAAAAAGATTACTTCTTTAATGGATCTCAAGTGTTTCAAAATATTGCAAGTGGCTTTGCCAGCTCCTCTTTACAAGTTTTAAACATGACGAACGAACTAAACTAAGAAAGTATATCAGACTATATAGAAATATCTCAAGGATTTATTTAACATGGAATTGAAGTTCTTTAGGTGATTGCAAAACAATAGGCTATGTTCGTGATACCTGCCTTGGAAAATACTGCTTGAAATTATCTGGAAATGAAAGTAATCTAACAAAAGTCTAAAATACACATTGCAGGAAATATAAAATTTGATTGATAGTAAACAGATGTCTAACTTTTATTTTCCATTGACCAACATAAAATGACATTTGATGAGGCAAAACTCAAAAGTAAAAATAAAACATGCAAAAATAATTAAGTTCCTAATTTTCTATTTGCCCCCAAATAAAGGATAGTTGTTTTAATTTTAATTTTGTTGCTCTGGTGCTTGGCCATCAGGATGGTTGATTGCATCCATCAGGTAGAAATAGATTGATCTGAAAACCTGAAGTCACTATTGTGATTGTTAAGTGCTGCATATGATTACGTAAGTGTGTAACTTGTTTGGTCTGACCAGTTTGTCAGATTTTGCAGACAAGAAATTTTTTGTTTACTTTTCTTTCAACTTCCTATTTTTTCTCCAGGCTATTCTATGGTTTGAACCAAGACTTTCTGTCACTCATTGTTTAACTAATTTATTTATTTATTTATTTGGTATTGTTTTACGTGGCTAGCCTCACTCAGTTGCTATTGCATCTGCTTTCCAGGAGGGGCCACGGCTTAGGTTGGAGGCTCCGAAGTATTTGACACTCTCATGAGTGACACAAACCCAATCAAGGGCCTGTGCTCTTCTGGATGACCTTCCTGCAACACCCGATGTATCATCTACCCAATTTCCCTCACATGGCATGGGTCGACCCGGCGCTATGGTACATTCACTTGCGCATGGTGAATCGCCGCCAAGGGGAATTGAACCCCGATCTCTCGCATGAAATACGAGAGTGATAACCACTATACTACACTGCACACTTTCGCTTTTACAGACCTCTGTCCAGACCTCTGTCTATCTGAAATGCATCTATACACAAATATACATAGATAATATGGAACAGGAACGAGGCTACACAGATCAGTGAAAAATGAAGTGTTTTCCATTTTCGTTAAGAAATTATGTTTTTTGATGGTGGATTTTAGAATTGGAAAACATTTCTAGCTTTAACCAGGAAACATTCTCATTGCGGTCAAATCTCTTATTGAGATGATTTCATAGTAATTGTTTGTTAATTATATAAAAATAAGATTGATGTGAAAGAAATTCTGTAAGCAATGCAGATCTGTTATTATGATGAAACTATTGATTTGATCTAGCTTGTATGATTTCACCCGTACTTAGTTTGTCTTCACAGTTCAAAACGATAAATTGTCGTGTTTGTGTTTGTCTGTGTTTGTGTTCTGCAAATTAAAACCGAAGTTCTATAGGTTACCGTGGTTACCATGGTTAGGTAACCATATGTTTTGTTCGGAATTTTGTTTCAATTTGCTGAACACTATCATGGGAAGGTGCAAACCTGCGAAAGCTTGTTGTGAAATAAATATAGTGGAGATGCATTGTGTAAGTATAGTGGAGATGCATCGTCTAAATATAGTGGAGATGCATCCTCTTATATCTTCATATTACAAATGTTTTTGTGTTTCCAGCAAGCGAAAGCTGAACAAGAAGAAGAATTCATCTCAAACACTTTGATGAAGAAAATTAATACATTGAAAAAGGAAAAAGAAATCTTAGCCATGAACTACGAACAGGAGGAAGAATTTCTCACCAACGATCTCTCGAAAAAACTCGTACAGGTATCGAGTGTTCCAACTTTTACGTCATCGTATATTACGTCATCGTCTATAGTTTATAAAAAATAATTCTTGAAAATTTATATGATTACTTGATTGCTTCCAAATACTTTTGTTTAATTTTTTTTTTTTTTGTATTTCGGGAAGAAAGTAAGAGTGGAAGAAGGAAGTTTTTTCTTTATATTCTGTTTTTGTTTGGTGGAACTTTTCTTTATATTCTGTTTTTGTTTGATGGAACTTTTCTTTATATTCTGTTTTTGTTTGATGGAACTTTTCTTTATATTCTGTTTTTGTTTGGTGGAACTAAAAAAAACAATGGCAGAAATGTTAGAGTAAAAGTTGATTGTTTTCAGTTACGTCAAGAAAAAGTGACGCTGGAAGAAACATTGGAGAGAGAGCAAGAGTTTCAAGTCAACAAGCTCATCCGAAGAATCGAAAGGTTGGAAGCAGAAACCATGGCTAAACAGCAAGTACTAGAGCAGGTAAATATACGACGACTGTTTTTTTCAAGTTTTTATGGATTTTGATTGGTTTCTTTCAAGTTGTTATGGGTTTGATTGGTTTCTTTCAAATTTTTATGGATTTTGATTGGTTTCTTTCAAGTTGCGGAAAGAGAAAGTGGATTTGGAGAACACATTGGAACAAGAACAAGAAGCTTTGGTGAACAGGTTGTGGATACGAATGGAGAAGTTAGAAGCTGAGAAGAGGTTTGTCCGTTCATCGGTTGATCAAGTATTTCGTATCCTTTCGTTTCGTTTCGCGTTTCGAACAACAATCATTTTGTGTATGGAATATGTGCATATGATGAGTTGTATTATGGAGCCTAACGTAAATGTGGTCTGAAGATGGAAAGAGTCTTTTGATAGCTGTGACACCATTTTGTTTTTTGTTTTTTTTTTTGAAGACTGTTGCAGGAAAAGTTGGAGCAGCCTGTCTCCGAACCTGCATCACCTCGTAAAAGTACAGAAGATATCAACGTGGACGACCTTTCTTTGAATGTGAACGTGTTAAGAGATGAAGTGAAGAAACTACGTTCACAGCTTGCTGCAGCACAGGCTGCACGTAAGTTAAGCATCAGTTGATTCGATTGGTTAGAAGCATTACACGTGATCTGTTATCTATGTTAACGTTCGATTCTTGCGTAGATAACAAAACCATGTCAAAGTTCGAAAACGAGGAACATCATTTGAAAGAAGAGAATGTTCGTTTGCAGAGGAAGTTGTTACTGGAGATGGAACGACGGGAACAGTTGAGTAGACAGCTGTCTGAGAGCGAGTCAAGCTTAGAGATGGATGAAGAAAGGTATCTATTTTTCTCGATCATTATCATCTGGTCTGTATTTTTTTCCCTCGACTGATTGATGCTTTTCTTTTTTAAAGACATTTCAATGAACTTGCTGGACATGCGGGACATGCTGGACCATCATTTCGTGATCGTGCTATATCAAGTCCTATACCTTATCCCGCCCATCGTCCGAAATCTCCTGGTAAGTAAACTATCAGTCGGGTTTTGAAACCGCCCATGTTTGTCCTCATATTTGCGCCATTGTTTCAGGTTTACACGCAGGAGGAACAGGTGCAGGATCTGCGGGACACAGCAATTTTCCAGCGTTCACTCCACCATCTCCTTTAGGAAACAGTCGTGTATCTTCCGGGTCAAGCACCACAGGATCTT
Source organism: Turritopsis dohrnii (assembly GCA_027922465.2). Lineage (NCBI taxonomy): Eukaryota > Metazoa > Cnidaria > Hydrozoa > Anthoathecata > Oceaniidae > Turritopsis > Turritopsis dohrnii. Next base: position 220,086 of record BQMF02000323.1, read on the forward strand.
CCCCGCCTTTCATATCTGTAAGTCAATTCATCTTTTTTTTTCGTTTTGAAAATTAAGAGATGTTATAACCATCTGAATAAATTCCTTGCAGAAACGTGCTGGCGTCACACAAAGTCCGAAATTGGTCCGTAAACCACAACCGGGTAAAACGGTCGATCGAGCGTTTGGTGGAAGTGGCTCCGCAGAGAAACATTCGCACGCTTCGCACGCGAATTCTCGAACAACTGCCGAGAGGCCGATGTCTGGCAATTAAGTGACGTCACTGATGACGTTCAATAATATTATCCAATGGAATTTCTTGTTGTGTTGCTATGCTTGATCTTGTCCTTGATTGGTCAGAAAATCTTATCGTTTCCATGGTGAATAAAACGCTTAATTTGTTGACGTCACGTGTCATTGTAATGAGCTTAAAGACATACCGCTGACCAGTTGCTTTGTTTTTATGTAAACAGTTGTAAAAATCATCAAGACTATATGTGTATAGGTAACGAAAATTATCTAACCGGATAAAATCGGATGAGTTGGAGTTGTAAAAGAGAAATAAAACATTGTTTATCAGTGTGGTTTGTTTATTTCCAAAATATTTTACTTGATAAAATATACGATTAAATTTTACACTAAAATTATATAAATATCTGCTTCGGTTTTTACAACGTAGTAACAATGACACCGTTTTCATAACGTGTCACAAAGGTTGCAGGATTGTCTTCTGACGTCTTCGCATTGTCAACTGGTACGACGTTTTCCATGTCACTCGTGTTGTCGGAATAATAATCATCATCCTCGAAATCTTCGTTACAATATCCACCATCTTTTTTTTCCTCTTGTAAGGTGATGGTTTGTAGCAGACCCAATTTCTTCTTATCTTCTTCTTCTTTCTCTTCGTATCCAGGCTCCAGGTACAAACTATGCATTCCCTGCAAAACATTCAGAAAATATATGTGATGGAGAGTGAGTGCTCCATTACGCTAACTTGTGATATGTGCTCTAGAGATGTGCAAGCGAGGCTGATATTCACAAAGGATACGAAAATAATTTTTTTAGTGATAGGTATTGCAGAACAACCCCTTACTTCTGGTTCTAATGTATAGTTGCCATGGAAACTTGTGAATTTGGAACTGAAAATAAAGCGAAGCGCATATAATGGTAAACAACAAAACGAGACTTCGAAAATAATTAAGAATTCTTACGTATAAGGTTCGGTTAAGAGAGGTGGGGCTCGTATACGTGACGAGATATCTACTCGAACGGGAATCGATTCATTCCTGGAAAAAACCGAATGACAATCGTTAAGTTTTATCGCTTAAAAACACATCGTCACTTTATGACGTCACTTTACATTAACCAAGATGTGAACTCACCGTATGAATGATGTGTTGTTGTGTTGGATTGGCGCGGAAATCTGTTGTAATGCAACATCTAATAAGAGAATTCTGAAACTGAAACTCGAATGTGTCCAAATGTTAAAGTTTCCTCATTTAAACAGATTATCAAGCTTTCAACAGACATTAGAAAGAATGCCGTCATAAACCCAGTGTTTACATGTAATTGTCTCGATTATTCCTACAAGTTTCCTCATCTGTTAGAAAGATGACTTAAAGTACTGTTAACTTCATCGAGTCAAGAACGTTCTTTGAAACACCTCTCGAAAAGCCAACAAATTATTATGTCGGAAAAATCTTTTTTTCTTGGTAGAAAAAAGAGAAGAACGTATCCGTCACACATGCCACACATACCACACATACCACACATGCCACACATACCACATGCATATACATACCACTTCGTATTGGCAACGCAGCTGCAAGTTTTAAGTTTCCTTTTTGACGGATTCTCCATCTCCATAAGCATATTATGATAACGGACAATAACAGCACCATACAACCAATCAAAATTAAGATAGTCACCATCAAGCTGTCACTGTCGTCGACATTCGAATGACCGCCGTGTTTACCCTTCATCCAAAATAAACAAGTCAAGTCAAGTAAGGATTGATCAAAACAAGTTTGAAGAAAATCTTACTTCATATTTTGTGACGTTCCATTTACCAAAAAAAGTTCGGAGTTTGGAGTAATTCTCATCAATTTCACTAAAACAAAGAAAACATTCGAAAAACAAAAGAAAACATTCGAAAATTTACAAATTAATTCTAATTGGTTTCTTAACTAAATGTTATACCTCACAACTACGTCTCTGTGGAGGACTTGATTGGTTTTTCGATCAAAAGCATAAAGTAGAATTTCTGTCCTAGAGAACACGAAAACAAAGCATTGAAACACGACCATAGGCCAAGGATTCACAAATTAAGGGAAAGAAATAATTGTACTTGGTAAAATCGTAAGTCTCTCCTTCGCCTTGTCCAAACTGAATTGAATCGATGTTGAAGATGTATCCTGTCACATTCTGCAAAATACTAAAACAGACCACTACGAGTAAGCACAATTCATAATTCTTAAAATATGACGTTCTAACGACGAAAAGAATGAAACTTACTTTATAAAGTCTTGCTGATGTTTCACCACCAAAGAAGGTGACGTTTTCAAAGTGATGACGACACGTTGGAGATCAGTCAAAACATAAATCTAAAAATAGGTATTATACATGTTCCTGTAACACGAAAAAATGTGTCGCGACATTTAAACGTCACTGACAAACCTTTATAAGGGTCGTGTCGTTGAACGACGGATATCTGCCATTGTTATCTCTGACAATCACGTCGAATTGATAAAACACTTCAGACATTCCCGTCAATAATTCTTTTGACGTGATCCATCCGGTACTGCTGTCGACTGCAAACACGGCACTGGATTCCAACAATTCATAAAAAAGCACACTGCCATCGCCAATGTCGTCATCCTCAACCTAAAGTAAATACGTCAAGGTTCTGTCGGATGTTTTTGTACGTCAAACAACACATCGGAAGGATTGAGGTGTTACCTGAAGTTGAAGGATTTTCGTACCATACTGCGCAGCCTTCGATATCCCTGAATACAAAAGTAAAATTGTTCACAATGCCAAAGTCCATCGATTTACCAAGCCATGAAAAAGTACAGACCTCCACTGAAAATCTTTCGTGTGAATCGTGGGGAGTTATCGTTTTCATCATTTATCGATATTTCGACAGTCACTTAAAAAAAAAGAAAGATCAACAAAAAATTGAAAAAAGCAATAACGAAATGACGTCATCAAAATTGAAAGCACGCTCATTTTAGAAAACCTACCTAATGAGGACAGGCTCTAAAGGAGAAAAGAAAACGCAAGTCAGTTAAAACACGATAAAAACATCGATAAAAACATCGATAAACGCGAGAAGTTAAGCTTAACCTTTCGCATTCTTGTGGATTTTTGTTCGTTTGAAGCCTGGACAGACAGTATGTACTTGTCCTGCAGTTCACGATCCTGTAAACAAATATGAATCTTCATCAAGTCGTTTTAAAAGGGACAGACAGTTTTATATAGAAGGAACAAATATCTTACCAGAACAGCTGCGGTTGTAATAAGCCCAGTGTTTGAGATCTCAAAGTTGCCAGCCTCGTTCCCGTCTATCAAATTAAAAGGAACATTAGCCTGTGTTAAGAAGAGTAACATGAGGTGCATGTTAATGAAAACGCTCACCAATGATTTCATAAAATATTGGGTCATTATCAGCATCAAGGGCGCGTATGCTAGCCACCGAAGAACCAATCACACTATTCTCCGTTACGCCACCAGTTATAACGCCCTAAAATCAGAGGGTGTCAGTAATTGTTCGGAAGAAGATCCTAATGAAAGGAATACAAATTTATTACCTGGGAAAAGTAAGGCGTGTTGTCATTTATGTTCATGACGTCAACAACAAATAATCGACGGCTGGACAAAGACGGCTTCCCACGATCCTTTGCTTCTATTTGTAGCTAAAGAATTAAAAAAGAAATTATCGCCGTTCGTCTTAATGACGTCATAATGAGGGTTACTCCAAAATATCACATTTTACCTTGTACTGACGTTTCGTTTCATAATCTAGTTGTTTCGCAGTGGAGAGGACACCAGATGATGTGTTTAGAATTAAATCGCTGTCGTCATCACCACCGATAATGATGTAAGAGATCAGATTATTAGTCGGTCCCAGGTCTCTATCAACAGCGATGATGGTAGTTACATAAGTGCCGATGAATGCATCCTGTGGTAAAAACAAGTCGAGATATCAGGTAAGGAACTTTATAAAAAGATAACATCATTATAAATCTAAACACTCTATCTTTTAACACCCTCTTTCGACGCCCTCCAAGGAATATCGTGTAGGTTTGAGAGAAACAACGTTTACCTCGGCAACCGGCTTGATGGAAATGTTCAAAAACACCGGCCGTTCATCATTAATATCAAGAACGTTTACAAAAACATTCGCAATGCTCCATAAAGAAGGTGTCCCATGATCCTTTGCCAGTATGGAAAGGTTGTGAAAGTTGCTTGCTTCTCGATCCATCTGTTTTATTAACTTGATAACTCCCGACTCCATATCAATTAAGAAGAAACCTATTAAGAAAAAAATTTGTTTATCGAGGCATACTTGAAAAGTTTCCTGGTTATATTTTATATTTTACCTTCGTCGTTGCCGTCGACAATAGAATACGAAATCCGACTGTTTTCTCCGATGTCAACATCCGTCGCTTTGACAGTGTAAACGGTTTCACCGACTCCTAATCCTTCAGAAACGTTCACAGCACAACATGTCGGAGAGAATGACGGTTCATTGTCGTTGGCATCTATCACGTGTACAACAACCTAGATGAAGATTGCATAGAGAAAGAATTTCATCACGTGTTCGTCACATGTTTGTCGCCATCATTAAAGGATGTCATACAGAAAAGAGAAGATTTTCAAACATTTTGTCTGGTTACAAAACATCATTTCGGTCATTCAGGGAAGACACTGCAATGTCTTGCTTAGTATTCATTGCGAAGCAAAATGAAAGATAAACATAAATACCGAAGCCTCTGATTGTAGAGACATATTTCCATTGTGTAAATTGTCCTTTGCTATCACCAAAAACTCATAACGATCTTGAAGCTCCCTGTCTAACTGCCCTATCAAGACGACACCACCTGTTGTCATATTGATGTCAAATATGACCTTCCCTCCTTTAATGTGGTAGTAGACATCATGAAATGCCGACGTAAAATCTGCATCTGTCGCCGACACATAGCCAATCGTCGTTCCTGACATGGCGCTTTCATTCACATGAAAGGTAAACATGTTTCTGATGAATCTATGGAGACAAGAAGTTGTTATAGCAACTATCGGCGCAATAATTGAAAAGGGCGCTAAAAGCGTTGTTACCTAGGCGCATGATCATTTACATCTTGCAGGATGATAGTTACCATGGTGTTGTTAGATAGGATTTGTCGTCGACCTTGATCGGACACTTGCACTGTTAAGTTGTAAATGTTTGTGGTTTCCATGGTTTCCATGTCTAACGGCTTCACCACTGTCACCACACCAGATGTTTCTAGGAGGAAAATAATCATCAATCACATCGTGTAACACAGGCCTTCACAAGTCTATATCTACACGTACCATCTATGGAGAAATGCTGCAGCTCGTTGCCATTAGTGATGACATATGACAATTCAGAATTGCGCCCTGAATCAAGATCATAGGCAGCAACCTCGATGATCTAAACGAAAGATTGAGGCGTCAAAAGAAAGAACGCCATATCAATAACTGAAACACCCGCATTAACTCACTGGACTGCCGATTGGTAGATCCTCTGGAACAGCACCCACATAATTCGATTGGTTGAATTGTGGGTAATTATCATTCTTGTCTAGTACTGCGACACGAACGGAAGTTGTTGACGAAAGTCGAGGTGTACCAAAATCTTCAGCCTGTCGAATATATAACGCGACTACTACACGTGTGACAATCATACCAAGTCTTAATAAATTATGTGACAAAAAATCATAATTAACACAACACGATTGTATGCTGAGTGGTATAGTATGCGGCCATCAGTTGGTGGATAACGGCATGAAGATTCGTTTGGTCTGTCAAGGCTGAGGGAGACCCTGCACTATTCTCTTTGGTAAATGCTACTATTGATGTCCTTGACTGGAACACGCATGCGCCAGTTCTTCATAACTTGGGTAGCAACATGAATCGTAGGTGGATGAAAATGACCCTATACATTACCTTTGGTTACGAAATTTAAATTCTCGATCTTTATTCTAAGCTGATTTCCACAAAACAAAAGCAACTGCGCATGCTCACAATAAGATTTGTTCTCGAAACAGAAGTTATGTCTCGATTACTATGTCTCTCTTAACATGAAAATTAACAAGAAGACTTACTCGAGCGGTGAAAACATAATACTCTTTCAACTCGCGATCCAATATGGCGGCGGTCGAAATAACCCCCGTCGTTGAGTTGACAACCAATGCCGTCGCTATAGCAACAAAAGGGAAACGAAATTTAAGACTCATAAGATACCTGTCAATGAAGAAAGAACAATTTGTTAAAAAATGTTGCATGTTCAAAGAGCAAGCTTAAAAGCAAAGGAAGACAGAAACTTGAACTTATAAGCGAATGAAATTCCTCCTCACTTGAATGCAGGCTGTATTGGATCATCTGATTGGAACCAATATCCAGGTCACGTGCTTCAATCTGACCAATAGAAATGCCGATTGGCTCATTTTCATTTACAGAAAATTCATAAAGTTTGTTTGTGAACTTTGGCACTTCATCATTGACGTCTTTTATGTAGATAGTAACATTTGCACTGCCTTGCAACGGTGGAGAGCCATTATCTTCAGCAATAAGAGTCGCAAAAATGACAGATTTCGTTTCACGATCCAAAAGCGATGTGGTGTAAACAAGCCCCTGAAATATGGAACGTCTCAAAGTATATAACCAATAAATACTTCTTACCTGGATAACAGATAGCTTTTCAATTCGTAAACATATATTCTACATGGTCATGAAGATACGTGTAGCTCAACGTACAGTGGATTTGTTTACTGCGAATAATCCCTCAGCAGCAGATAAGGAATATTTGATTTGGGCGTTCACACCGACGTCACTTTCAGTGGCGACCAGCGTAACCACGGGGTAACCAAGCGACACATTTTCAAACACAGAAACATTGTAAAGTGATTGGTTGAATTTTGGTCTATTATCATTAATGTCGAGTATTGTAACGCGACATTCAAGAGCGGCGACGAGTTGAGGCGTCCCTTGATCGAAAGCATACACTGTAAAATTCATGGTAGCCGAGATGTGTTTGCTCAAGTCCCCGTGAACAGAAATGAAACCACGTTCTGGGTTAATGGTGAACAACCGCTGGATATCGGAGCTTAAAGAATAAAAGATCTCCCCGTTGGTTCCTTGGTCGCCATCTTGAGCTGACACAGTCAGAACGATACTTCCGTTCGACGCATCTTCCAACACGTCATTCTGGCAAGCGACGTTGTCAAATATCGGTGCGTTGTCGTTGACGTCTAAGACGTTAACTGTGATTGTCAAATTACTTTCACTTGTATAGCCTGCGGAGTCGATTGCTCGTATAACTACTGTGTACGTGGAAGCAACCTCTCGATCAAGGCTAGTGTTGAGTTTGACGTCACCGTTACTATGGTGGAGCTCGAACGTTAGTGGATGAGATTGGGAAATTATATCATATGTCAACACATCGCTTTCATCCAGATCGACTGCAGACACTTTGAAGAGGAGAGAACCCAGGGTTGCATTCTCAAATATGTCATATCTCAAGGAGGTTGTTTCAAAGAATGGCCTCGAGTCAATATCATCGAGAACATGAATGGTTATAGTCTGATTAATTTCATTGGGTGGATGGCCACCATCTTTGACATTTACCATGACGTCATAACGTTTCTTCAGTTCACGATCAATCTGGCCAGCGGTTTTAAGCTCCCCTAAGAGAAAAAACTTCAGTGAATATTTGGTGACGTCAGCATTTACATGAAAGCAGGTAGAGTACCTGTGTTTTCATTAATTCGAAATAAATCGACGTCTCCAAGCAACGAGTAAATGACGTCAGCATTCGATCCAATGTCCGCATCTTCCGCACGAAATTGATAAACTACGGACCCAACAGATCGATTTTCACTGATGGAGATATTCGAGTCAAAGTTTTCGAGTACGGGCGAGTTGTCGTTCACATCTTCGATACGAACTGTCACGTTGGAAAACGATGAAAACCCGTCTTTATCCGAAACCCGGATGGAAAACCGGTATAAATCCTTTTCTTCACGATCGAAAACTTTTAAAGTTTTGATTTCATTACTTTCTTCGTTGACTTGAAAATACACGCTGTCATTTCCAAACAATGAATAGCGGAGCACGTTTCCCAAGTCGGCATCCGTCACATTGATGACTTCCTCGAACCTGACAGCACTCTGTTTTGGTGTGTTTTCAAGAATACGTCCGTCATACTGTGCTGACGTGAACACAGGTTCGTTATCGTTGACGTCGGTAATGGTGATGACAACCTGAGCCGTGTTCTAAACAACAAAACCAAGCAAAAAAAGTTTGAAGAAAAGAAAAGCAGGGAAAGTATGACCATGATGCAATGATTCAAATTTAGAAATGGCCAGATATCAGAGTGTGAGCACGATACCTTTCTTGACGGACTTCCAAAATCACTAGCCTCGACAGTTAGTGTGTAAGAAGAACGCATTTCACGGTCGATAACGCCCATCGTAAAAATCCACCCAGTGGCGTTATCAATGCGAAAATCATTTTCCGAATTACCGTCAATGATTTGGTACCAGACCTTTCCATTATCTCCACCATCCAGATCATGTGCCGCAACGGCAATAACTTCCGTTCCCATGACGACATTTTCCGACAGATTGGCCGAATAAACACTTTCCGTGAAGATGGGGGCGTTGTCATTGACATCTCCCAAAAAAATTTGAACGTGGACCTAAATAATTTTACAGGTTTTACAGGTTTTACAACAACAGTAAAATAACAAGGAAAACTCCACCACAAAACTCACGGTAGAATTGAGCGATGGCTGTCCGACAACATAACCTTCATCTGACGCCATCACAGTAAGATTATACGCCCCCACCAACTCTTTATTCAAAGCACCAGCCACGATTATTTCCCCGCCATATTTGTTGATCGAAAAAACATCTAAAAACAAATATGGCGGAATAAGTGGTTGATTGCACTGGACAACTTTAAACGCGTGACAAAAAAAAGAGAATTTTTCGAATTGTGAGCTTTCAATACCTACCATCTATGTTACCCTCCACAATCATGAAAACCACGCGAGCGTTATATCCTAAGTCTTCATCTACTGCACTAACTGTTTCCACCACTGACCCCACACGAGCTCCTTCGGTGACGGAAAATATGTAGGTCTCTTGCAGAAAGACTGGATGGTGGTCATTTACATCAGCTACCAATATCTTGACCTTAAACAACAACAATGATTTAATCACGTGACTTGTGACTTTACAACATTTTCTGTCACATAAATCAAGGTTCAAGTGAGTTGACGAAAATCTTTTTCTAACGAAGGCTCTCCTTCGCACGTACTTAAAATGAACAAGATGAGAACGTACTCTTAATTGTGTTTGCTGAACTGCAGGAGATCCATTATCAGAAGCTGTCACTGTTAAATTTAATACCCCTAAACCACTTGCATCTCGTTGAATACGCTTGTCTTCACGATCTAGCGTCGAGTTCACTTGGATCACTCCTGTTGTTTCATTGATAGAAAACAAACCAACCACGTCGCCAGTGATGGAGAACGTGATCAGTGCGTTACTGCCCTTGTCTTTGTCTTCAGCATCAATATCAATAACAACGGTGGAGAGCGGAGAATTTTCAGGGATTCGTATGACGTAAGCATCGGGGTAGAGGACTGGGTCTGGTACGAAGACAGGTGTGTTGTCGTTGACGTCACTGATGAAGATGGTTAGGTTTGAACCGATCTAAATAGAAACAGTGAAACTCTTGTTCCCATGGTGATAAAAAATATGTATTCCAAGCGAACGTGCACTCACCCAAAGCATGTTGGGTGCATTATCAGTAACATTGACTTGCAGTTGATAAATATGTTTTTGCTCTCGATCAGTCGGTGTGGAGGAGGTAAACACTCCTCCTGTGTGTTGGTCAACATAAAATCTTCCTTCAGTACCTGCAAAAAAGAAGTTAGTCACGTGATATATACTCCTTCGCAATTTTGAAGCAACGAAGTAAACAAACGAACCAGTCACGTGGTATGTCAACTCTGCATTCGTCCCCAAATCTCTATCCGTAGCGTTTATAGTAAACAGTTTCACATCACCAGCAGTGGCTTCACTTACGTGGATAGAATTTGGTAGATTATGAAGAACTGGCGCGTGCGTGTTCCAGTCAAGGACATCAATAGTAACATTGACCAAAGAGAATAGTGCAGGCTCTCCTCCATCCTCAGCCTTGACCGTTACAAAATACTTTGAGTAGATATCCCTATTTAAAGTGCTTTCTGTCATTAGAACACCTGTGGAGGAGTTCACGCTGAAGTTACCATAGCTTTCGGGATGAACTTTTAGAATGGAATAAAATATTTCAGCATTGTTTCCAAAATCGGCATCAACAGCTTGCACCTGAAAAACGTCCGTCAAATGTTGATGACGTATTTCAGACTATAAAAAAACAAAGATGGCCACACTTACCTTGAAAACAAACTGGTGAGACGCTTGAGCTTCATACACGTCAGTGAAGTAGGAATGAGAAAGGAAGACAGGAGGATTGTCGTTTGTATCGGTGATGTTCAAGTGGATGAGAACGGTGGAAGTCAAGCCAGCAACACCAGCTAGCAGAAAAGTAAACAAAACCGTTGTCAAGGTTGCAAAATTATACACGAAGAGAGAAGACATTGAATACATGTTCGAATTATGGAGTGCGTTTAAACAGTTATAGAAGTTACTTATATAATGTATTCCAGGCTTTAAACAAGCGAACAAAAAGGCTGAATTCAAACTTTCAATGAGGTCGAAGCAGTAAATACGTTCACCACCAATTGGAGAAAAAATTTCAATTGGCTATATCTGGTTAGTATGTATGGTTGCTCAGACCTTGAGTCATTAGAAGTTTTGTCAAGGAAAAGTCCTATTTGTGCCAAGTTGGCCATCATCATATTTTTAGCCACTGTTATATAAGTAACAATGATAAGGGTTGGCCTACACTACGAAATAAAATGTTATTTTAACTTACAGTCTTTGGCAATAGCAGAGAGTGTGTAAAATTTCGTAGTTTCGAAGTCAAGTTTTTTGTTGACAATCAAACTACCATTTACAGCAATGGTGAAAACATGATCAGTGTTTCCGACGTCCGACAGAAAGTACGTCACGATACTGTTCTCTCCGATGTCGCTATCAGAAGCGTGCACCTATGAAAAAGAAATCTTTTGAAGATAATGAACAAAACTTAAAGGGTTTCTTGCATCCAAACTAATATTCACAAATATGATAGAGCTCAAAAAAGTTGTTTAACAAGTCTCTTTTCAGTATTTCATAATTATTTACAGTTTTTGAGATATTTCGTTTTTAAAATCTTATATTTAATTTATGCAATGAATATTTATGATGTATAATATAGTAGCTAACACTTCTCATTGCAATTACTTTAGATATGATTAATATTACATCTTTGTAAGTTAGTATGAAGTAAGGGCTTCCACTCTGAGTTCTAGAAGATAGAAGAATGAAGTCATAGTATTTACTAATTCAGAAGTTATACACAATAACAAAATACTATCTTATTACATCATAATTATGCGTTGCATAATTTGATGATTTTTAAATTGAAATATCTGCCCAAAGAAACAAAATTTCCAAAAACTGTAAAAAGAGTTCTTAAACAACTTTGTGAGTTCTTTCATCCCTTGAAATATCATTTTGGACGCAGGAATCCCTTTAAGGTTGCAATGTAGTAGCACAAGGAACAGTTTAAAAGCTAACTTGGAGTAGCGAGAAGGAACAGTTTAAAAGCTAACATGGAGTAGCGAAAAGGAACAGTTTAAAAGCTAACTTGTAGTAGCGAGAAGGAACAGTTTAAAAGCTAACTTGGAGTAGCAGAAGGAACAGTTTAAAAGCTAACTTGGAGTAGCAGAAGGAACAGTTTAAAAGCTAACTTGTAGTAGCGAGAAGGAACAGTTTAAAAGCTAACTTGGAGTAGCAGAAAGAACAGTTTAAAAGCTAACCTGCAGCAAAGTACTGCCTACTTCCACACTCTCATTGATCATTAAAGAATAAGACTCGACGTGAAACTTCGGTCGATTGTCGTTCATGTCTTTAACAGATATCAAAACTGTTGCTATGGACGACAAGGAGACATTCCCTCCATCATACGCTTGGACGGTGATATTGTAAGAGGGAATGACCTCTCTATCTAATGAACGCTCGGTATGAATTGTACCAAGCTCATCAATTCCAAACGAACCTTAAATAAAAAGAAACTTCAATTAGGGCTAAGAAAAAACGTTAATTTCAACAGTCCATCCAGTGCATAGCTGATGTCATGCCTACCGCTGCAAATCGATTTATTGAAATTGAAAAGAACAATGTCCATGGGACGGTCTACTCGAGTCCTCGTACCATACTGTCCTATACTCATACCATACTATCCTATACTCCTATACAGGACTCTCATTGGCAAGAGCACTGTCAGAAGCAAAGAAGTGAGTAATAAATAAATAAATAAACCAATAAATAAACAGAATCACTTCACTCAACTGTTTATATTGCCATGCAAGATTCGGTAAAACACCACTCCATTTTTGTTGGGCGGCAGTGTCCCATCCCGATCGATTGCTGACACCAATCCTACGAATGTTTTGGCAGGAAAATTCTAGAAATCATAGTTGGTCATGATTAATGAACACCTTATCAAAGAGTGCAAACAATGACGTTGACGTCACTCACCTCATTAATTTCAAAAAAGAAAACATGTTTGGTAAAGGCGGGAAAGTTATCGTTGTCATCTGTAACTGTGATGAGAAGTGCTGCAGTTCTAAAATCATAACCAATTAAGAACACAATAATCAAACATTCTATCAATCGGTTAGGAAGGAAAAATCAAATAAATCATTAATATTATCGAAAGCTTCATTCCTACGGTAAACAATTCTTTTTTTAGCATGGCGGGTTTTTTTTTGCAGTTTTTTCCAGCCTCAGTACGAACTTCAGAACTTCCTTAAGAGATACTTAGGTACTGCCCTTAAAAGATGGTTTTCTATAACAACGTTACTAGTGTTTATTTCAAATGATTATTGAGCGAACAACATACGATGTAGGCAAACAACATACCACGATGTAGGCAAACAACATACGATGTAGGCTAACAACATTCGATATAGGTAAACAACATACGATGTAGGCGAACAACATTCGATATAGGTAAACAACATACGATGTAGGTGAATTCCTCTGGCTATTCTCAGCTTTCACCACCAGGCTATAACTTTTTTTGACTTCCCAGTCTAACTTCTTCAACAGAAACACTTCTCCTGTTGTGGAGTTGATGGCAAACACTTCCTACAAACCAAAAGTATGAACAACCAGCTGAAACAAGATTATGAAGACAAAACAGTTTGTGAATGAACATGATCACCTCTTCATTTCCTGATAAAGAATACAAGATTTGACCATGTACACCAACATCTCCATCATATGCAGAAACGACTTGAACAACACTGCCAACAGCTAAGCCTTCACTCACTGTGGAGGTGTATTGGTCTGTAAAAGAAATCGTCTCTATAGTAACATACAGTTCATCTAACAATTTGAAAGCATCAAAACTTCATGGTGTAAACCTTTTTTTGTTTGGGTTAGTGAGGGTTAGGTTCAGGATATGCCTCGTTCTTTCAGACTATTTTAAGAAGCTTTAATTGAGAAGTTTAATTGCTTTCATATTTCACAGAATCTAAATTCTCCTGGTAAAGGTCGAAGAGAAAACAAACATGACGTCACCACCAAACGTAATGAGAGAAGGTGTTCTGGAAACATCACCAACACACAGTCTTTACTTGTTACTCACTGTTTACTAAGAAATTGTATTGGCCCACCAAGTCATCCTTCATGACTTCAAAGAAAGCCGATGTTAAGAAGACTAAATCTTCCAACTGCACAACAGCTAGGTCATTGTCATAGCAACTCTTACTCTGATAAATTTATAAAAATGATTTTGCAAAAGAAAAGGAGAAATTCAAAAGGTTACCATGAGTAAACACAGGGACTTGATCATTTACATCCAAAATCTCTATCAGTACCTTCAAAGAATCCAAAAAGAAAATCAAAATAAAGAAGGAATAATGGAAAGAGAAAATGAATGAACAATATAAACATACAGATGTGGAAGAAGAAAGAGCTCCTCCGTCCACTGCTTCAACCTGCAAAAAAATGTTACAGCAGGAGTAAAATACTGCAGATGTTCATGACTGTTTCCAATAGCAACCGTTTCTGATATTCTATTAGTTTTGACATAAATTAGTGATACCGTCAAATTAAAAATGTTGTGTCTCTCTCGATCCAATGGATTTCGTACTGATATGATTCCATCATTTGAGATCTGAAAAGTATTTTCAATGTTTCCTGACAGAATAAGAAACTGAATGATACCATTGTTACCACTGTCTGGATCATTTGCGACTACTCGTAACACAGGCATCGAGATTGAAGCATTTTCAAAGATTTGTTGCACATATAAACTCTGATTAAATTTTGGCCTGTTATCATTGATGTCCTGAAAACGAAAAACAAATGAAAAATGGTCATAATCATCTCTTCCCAGCACTCACCGCCATCTTTATATAAGCGATTCACTAACTATGATATGAAGAGTTAGATATCCAGTATTTTGTAACGGTGGTAAACCACCATCGGTGACAGTTATTTCCACCAAGACGTTTTGTATCTGTTCATGATCAAATGGTCTTTCAACTGTTATCATTCCACTGGATTCATTGATGGATAGAAAACCATCTGTTATGTTTGTGATGGTGAACCACACAGCACCGTTGCCTGAGCTGTCTTCATCTGTTGCCTGAGAAAAATAAACAACATAATAGCTTCAAGACTATGCAAAGTCTTGTTAGTACTTGGATCCTGGCAGTGAGTCACAACAACAGGTCTGCCCAGCAAATAAGCCGGTGGTAGATTTTAAAAGAAGATTGGATAGACCAAAGAAAACTTGAAAGAAAAATTCATGACAAAAATTCAACACCAAGGTTGCACTCACCAGAACTGTGAAAACGGAGATGTTGGATAGTTCTTCCAAGATATCGATTGTTTTCGGGAGGTTTGTGAGGACAGGCTGGTTGTCATTCACATCGCTTAACGAGACATTCACTTTAGCTATGTCACTATTTTGATTAAATGGAGCTTGATCAGTTGCAACAACATCAAACATGATTGAGGGGTTGTCTTCGTAATCTAACACACCTTTCACAAATATTTCGCCTGAGCTTTGGTTGACAACGAATCTAAAACATTATGAGCTTATCAGTTGACATAAGAAGGAAAAATTATGAAAACGAAATGGAGATCCCACAAAATTTAAAAAAAAACGCCCTTACAAGTTATCAAAAGTGTTTCGGATTTCATATTTCACCCGGCCAAAATCATTTTTATCTTCATCTATGGCCTAAAAATATAAGTTGGATCTTAGGTGGGAAAAAAGGGTAAAAATCAAAGCAGAAATAATAGTAGCATTCGAACCTTCACAGATCCAATGAAACTGCCTGCTGAAGTGTTTTCTGCTACTTCAAACCTGTACTGCTTTTGTTGGAAAACTGGATTGTTATCATTTACATTAGTTAGTTGAACAATGACTGTTGCATTACCAGAAAACTTCTCCGTAGTTTCAGATTCTGTTGCTACAACCTTAAAAACAAAGATGGCGTGAAGTGCAATGAAAGAAAGGAATGCAATTGAAGATATCAAGGTTCATTTTCTGACTACCTGAAATACGAATTCCTCTTCATCTTCGAAATCCATTTCAGCATTAGTATACAAGTATCCATTTGTTTCATTGATTACAAATTTATTGTTGGAATGAAGAAGAGAGTAAACAAACTTGTTATTTTCTGGCTATAAAAATTAAGCAAAAAAATTAAGTTAAACAAAAAGAGATGGAAAAATTCACGAAAAAACAAAGTACTTGTCTTACTAAGACATCAGCATCCACGACGGGAAAACCTTGCTTTAGAAGTGTATGTAGGGGCATGTTTTCTTCGATAGAAATGACATATGATGAAGAATCAAATGTAGGCTTGTTGTCGTTTACATCGGATACAAAGATGATGACATCAACAATTGTTGATGAGGAAGGATCGTTCGTTTCTGAAGCCTTTGAAAGGAAAGTGAAATAAAATGACCCATAAAAGGGATGTTAATCTGTCATCATCATGTCATCATTATCATGTCATCATCATGTCATCATCATCTGTCATCAAGTTAATCTCTATTTACCTTAACCTTCATGAAGTAGGTGTATGTGACTTCACGATCCAAAGGCGCCATGATACTTATATTGCCACTGTTTTCATCTACAGCAAAGTTTCCCGAATCTGAACCAAAGATTGAGATTTTGAAACATTCCTGATCAAAATTCAAACATTAGCCCAAGTAAAAACATCATACCAGAAAACAGACTATAAGTTACGGCAGCATTAATTCCAGTATCACCATCAAACGCATGCACTTGTAGAATCACACTTCCCTAGCAACAAAATAAAAAAGTTCAATTAATCATTTCTTTAGTGAGGCTGTACCATGATTACGCATCCACTTACAATTGGAATATCTTCTTGGACTTGAACATTATACGGTGAGGATTGGAACACAGGTGGGGTATCACTAAGGTCTTTAACACTGATGGTGAGAATTGCAGTACTACTCAAAGGAGGGTTACCTTTGTCCTATGGAAAGTATGTGATGTGTAGCCTTAAATTACACAGTGTAAGCAGTATTAACAAGTTCAAGAAAGCTCATGTAACAAGTTTAGATCATCAAAAGTTTATGTTGAGTAATCGAGTTTGTAAACAATATGCTTGATGTTTTGAAATCATTGGATTAACAAACTGTCCAACAGATCGACAAAAATAAACATACTGTAGCTGTTACTTGTAAAACATAATTTTCAGTGGATTCATAATCTAACGTTTTTTCAAGCACTACTTCACCAGTTTCAGCATTCAATGAAAACAACTATGAAGAAGACAGTGTGGACATCGAAACATTAAATACTCTGTTATATTCTACCAATCTAATTTTGTGATAAAAACAAAGACTCTACAAACTTGTGTTGGTCTCTTGAAAGCATATTCTATTTCACTGTTCAAGCCAAGATCATTATCCCGTGCAACAACAGTAAAGATGGTGGAACTGACTGTTATGTTCTAAAATGAATATGGGATTAACTAATCAATCATTCTTTTTTTTTGAAAAATGAGAAAAATATTCATTTATTAATTTCTTACCTCAAGTATCTCTATGTGAAGGTCTCCTTGGAATGATGGAGCATTATCGTTGACGTCGGTAACTGTCACATACACAAAGAGTTTGGCCTGTCAAAAATAACATGAAATGGTTTTTTATTCTTTTATCAAGTTTTTGTAAAACTCAAACATGAGAACTAAACAGAATTTAGATGACCTGGCGTTCTATACCCTCAAATTGATCCGCCACGAAACATTCAAATTTGTAACTAGCTTTGTCCTAAATAATATAACAGGCATTTCGATGCATAAAACATTATCAAAATTGTTATACATTCATTTTATATATGCAAACATGTCTCTGACCTCCCTGTCAATGGCTTCTTTCACAGAAATGGTACCATTATCAGGGTCAACATAAAATTTTTGTGCTCCCTCACTGTTAACTGAGTATCGTAACTCTCCCTCGTGGTTGATGACGTATTTACTGAGTGTGTCAATCACATAACCTAAATGTGTAATTCATATAGAAATAGCCAAGACATCAAAAAAACTAAAAATCTTGAATATTATAAAAATGATCCCCATCATTGAAACAGTCTTTCGGGATCTTGTATCTTGTTTTCCAAAAAACACAAGATAATAACGTGAAGTTCATATTGATATATGCAAATTTTTTCACTCTAATTTTCTTTTTTACATTGAACAAAGATCTCAAGACAAAAAATAATGTATAGAGAAACAAAAAAGAATGACTTCTACCTGGCCGCACGTCTTCTGGAACAACGAGGACAAGTGTCGATTTGTTAAATTTTGGCGGAAGATTGTTAGCTAAGATTTGTGTAAAAATAAATAAAGGCAGAGATGGACCAGTATAACTTTTCATGCTTCTTTTCATTTAGAATGGTACCTACCTTCCAAGCTGAAAAAAAATATGGAAAACAAAATAAAATGGACAACCATTGTGTATTCATGACCTTAGGAACATTTTTCTTTATTCCTTTCCATCATCATTATCTCGTCATATCATCATATAACCCTGATAAACTCTCTGATACTTTGATGGTATTTCCTCAACAAAACAAATTAAAATGAACAAAAAAATTTTCAAGATTATTTTATTAATTAACTTACTTTTTTCTCGATTTCCCATAACCTAATTTCTTTGATTGCTACTTAATCCCTACATATAATCCCTTCACAAAGGCTGCATCCTCAGGCCTGGTTCACATAATCTTTGAAGAATTCATATAATGCATAACAATAATCATGTTTGAATAACAACACAGGAAGAAACCAGGATTTTAAAGAAATAAGTTTGAATATATTTTTAAAAGCACAGCTTCCTTCTTCACAATCATTATTTAAAAGCAATGCTTGTATGCTGTGTCGACTAGTATGTCAGTGTCTTTTTTTAATCCACTAGTATATCAGTGTCTCCTTTTAATCTGATTTCGTAATACAAATTCATCCAATTACCACACGGTCTCTATTTGAAGGAATTTGCGGGTAACTTAAAATATTTCTGAAATTAATAAAAATATTTCAGGGCTGTGAAATCTTTATTCATAACAAGAGTTAGTACAAAATTTTGTCTATTAATTCATTTGTTTTTTTATTTATTTATTTAATATGTTCAAAAGTGAGGTTCAACATGGTTCGTACAAACATCAGCATGACATGACGTGATATGACATCTATCGGATGGAACGTGGATGTTGTGTTGTTGAGCTCTTGAGAACTTTATTTTTTGTTGAAGAAGAAAAGAACTTGTAGACCATTCACTAACATCATTCTATCTTCTTTCAAGATTTTTAAATTTCATTTCTAAAACAGAATCAAAAGGATTCATTAACACTTATCAAGGGTAGCCCTGATGTCAAAGAAGGTCCACCAGTTTAAGAAGTCGTAGACAAGAAATCTGTATTAGTCATATTATTTATTGTAGACTTCTAAGTGTGACCATAGTAAAAGCATGTATTTCATAAAAATTTAAGATGCATATATACATAAAAATAATAGCAACATTAGGTATGTACAATATTCTAGAGTAAATTAAAATCATGACAGCACGCTGTCATGATTTTGTGATGATGTGACATGATGATGTGACCATAGACTCCTAAGTGTGACCATTAAGCCAAACTGACCTAGTTGCTTGGAGTAAGCATCTAGTTTGTATGCTGTCTGTTCTAACTTCAGAACACTTTCTTCCAAAAGATCAATCTGCGTCAGGTAAGGTTGTAAACTTCTGTCTGAAAGGCAAATAAAAAAATATTACATTGAAGTTGTATCTCTGCTGAGAAAAAAAAAACATAAACATACATTTCCAGAATAGAAAGGAAAATTGTAGATTCATCAACAAAACGTGGATTCATCAACAAAATGTAGATTCATCAACAAAATTTGTCAGTTTTCCCATTTTCCCTTTCTAGTCTGGGATGGTCTGAATTAAAATATTCCAACTTATATACATTTCTCGTTGATTTCAATATTTTTCGTGATGAGCTCCTTCGTGGTTGCTGACATTTCATCATACTTAGCAACAGTCAGGTTGTTAAGCTTCTCAATTAGCTTGTATTCTTCAGATGCAGCTAAACACAAAACAATAACAAAATAATGAAAGTTGATCAAAAAATTGAATAATTATTTTCGAATCTTACAAGAACGACAACAGATTTGTTTTGTTTACCAGTCAGCTCTCCATTCAAGTAATCAGCTATCTTTTGAATCATGTTCTCACAAGATTTTTCTATTGTCACTGCATCCTCTGTTGATGTTTTATGAGGTAATGTTGTTGTCGACTCACATGTTTCTGCTATGACAAGAAAGACAAGAAGAATGTAAAATAAGTCATTCAGAATAAAATCCTGCAGATGAAAAAGTTCAAGATTCAAAATTCAAATGAAGATAGACAAAAGCAGAAGCGTAAAAATAACAATCATGAAATCATGAAATTTTAAGGCTAAAATACACTACGTGATTAATCAGACTCAAATTGAGGTTAGGGTGAAATATAAGTTTCTTCTACTCGTGCACTTGCTGCAATTGCAATGGAAACAACATGATCATAGAAACACTGTCAACTTTTTAAAATTCACATATGATCAATCAGAGGGTACAAATCATAATATTTTTAAAAATACACTGTTTGATTTCTCACATCTGAAAAACCATACATGACTAATCACATAGTGTATCTTAGCCTTTAACTTGCTTACAAACAATTGAAGCATCAGAATCAACAGAAACATCAGTTTTTTCAGGATCGGAGGGGCTGTCAGCTTTGTCAATATTGTCACTCATTATTGTTTACAAACCTGTAACACGGAACTGAGGTTAAGAACAGCAATGAACAATTTGTTTCAGAAATCACAAATTAGTTTTCTGAAACCTGCACAGGGGGTTTAAAGTTACTGCACACATAATATACAAACATGAAAAAACAGAAAAAAACTTTTCTTCAGCAATCTAAGCTTTTCAGTGGTTAAGTTGTTAATGCATTTTTTTACAGGAAAGTGGATTATTTCCAAATAAAATTTTTTCTCATTCGTTAATCATGATTTTTTTTTACTGATCTTTCACACATTTATGTCAACAAGAATTATTCAAAACTAAATTAACAATTTCTTTGTATACGCATTTTGAGTTTTTTATGATCATGTTGAAAATGGGATCTTTTGCAAAACTTTTAAAATGCTTTTTCTCAGTGCTTTTTAGCTAAGTTCCTACTACATTTTGGATCTCTTTTACAAAACTGGATAACTGGAAAGGAGATAAAGCCACCATATTTAGCAAATATTCATTTATTCCTGGAAAAAAATTCAAATTTTTTATTATGCTCATGTGCATATGCGAATGAAGCACAACTAAACGACATCTCTTTTAAACATCTCTGGTTCTTTCAAACATAACATTTCATCTCCTGCTCGGACAGTATGAAAGAACATAGGAGGAACAAAATTTATGAAATAACAAAAAGTAACAAAGTCTTTCTTTTTGTTGAGCATGAAAATGCAGATGAATTACAATTAGTCAAGTTTTAAGCAGGTTTCCGGATAGCTACCATGTTGATTCAACCAGTTCTTTGTTGGCATCTTTCAACAGTCTCGATTTGACACGAATACCTACTCTTTTCCAAGTTGCATGTTTTGATTGTGAGGACATTGACACAGCTGGTATCAACAATCATTCTTGGCAAAGGATAGCATCAACACTCGTCATTGAAGGATTGCATCAACACCCATCACCGATCATCAATCTCTTTATATATATCGAAATGCGTCCATAGTTAATGATATATTTCGGATTTCCCTTTGGCAGGCTATATGGTCAATTTTTATCACAGGGATGGGAAATCACATAATTTCTTATTTTATAGCTAATTCCATCTCAAGAAGTCGAATTTCTGTATGCAATTCAACTGTTGCCTTTCTCTCCTCACTAATCTTTGAGATAAGTTCATTGCTGTGAGACTAAAATAAAAACAAAACATTGTAAATAATAAAATCGACCGACATAACGAAAAATAATGAAATCGACCAACGTAAAGAAAAATAGAGACTACAAAGAACCTGTAAATTTCTGTTCTCCATTTCAAGTTCCTCTAACATGAGTTCAAGTGCTGTGCTGTCTTCCTCAGAATCCTAAAACCCATGCTTCAAATTTACGAAAACAAGAAAAAAAAACAATTGAACCATTAACAAAGCAATTAACAAATTAACTTTGAAGACGTACAGAGCTTTCTTCATCGCTAAAAGACGATCGTGAACTTCGAGATGATGAAGATGAAGACGACGTTGATGATGTTTCTTTCTTTTCTTCATACTCGTTCAAACTAACCTGATAATTTAAAATGTAATCACCATGACAACAAGAGAGCCAGATTGTCGTAATAAAAAAAAAAACAATTTTCAAGATTGCCACTCACATTTAAATGTTCGATTTCTAATTTTTCCCTCTGGATTTTTTTCTGAAGTAACTTCGTGATCTTCAACAATTCCTAAATATTTCATAATTATTTCAAAAACTGAAAAATTTATCTCTTTTGCAAAGAAGTTCTCGTTGTTAGTTGTGAAGTCCAAAAGTCGTACTTGTTGTTCAAAAATAAGTCTTTGTTCTTCCAGGACCAAAGATTTGAATTCTTCTGTAAAGACAATGCAAACACTACAACAGTTATAATGATGAGTCAGCAAGAATTTGCTCACAAAACTTTACAATCATAATGAAGGAACACAGGCTATGAATTTTCAAAAGCTTGCCATTAAAGGTTCAATAACGTATTATACCAAAAAAATCAAACAAGAGACTTCATCAACTTCTTTCTTTGAAACGTAAGTATACCATCGTTGTTGGTAATATCTGATGCTTGGAAGCTTATCTACAGTTTAAAACTTGTTTGAATGTTATCTTTTCTCATTCATTTCAAATCTTGTTTAGCCTAAAGTTACACTAAAGTTACACTTGTATGGTATATCATATCAATGGTTGGTATGCTATATGTTCTTTTGCTATTATTCAGCATCAACAGACGCATCCATAAAAAAACATTATTTGTGAAGCAGTATGAATATTTCAAATGAATCCTTAAAAAACACATGTGAAAACCTTGGACGTATTTTACAGCTGCAGTCAGAGTTTTGATTGCGTTAAAATCGGGAATACACCCTTTAAAATCGGGAATACACCCTTTAAAATAAACTTACCATCAATGTTTGACATTTCTGAAAAATGAAAATTTCCTTTTAAATTTTCGTAGTGGGAGGCATCTGGTTGTTGTTCCACACTTCCCGCTTCTGGTTGTTGTTCCACACTTCCCGCTTCGGCTTCTTCACTGTTTCCAAGCTCTGATACATTACTTGTGTAAGGCTTTTGAAGTTTTTCCTCTTTCTTCAATGATTTTATACGACGTTTAATTTGTGTGGAACGTCGTTGCTTTTCCCATAATTTTTCCATCAAGGCTTCATCCTGTTAAAAGATATCAGTAGGGACGATAACAGAGACACAGATAACAGAGACAAAAATTTCATACATCAAAATGCAAACAATTCTCCTTACTCGTGTTCTTGATATATGTGTCTAAACTACTGACCTGCTCGTCTCCTTGATTAACTTTTTCATGAAGTTGAGATAAGAAGTTTTCATTTTCTCGGAGAATTCCCTGAAGTTCTCTAAATAGGCATAATAATCACAAATCTCAAAACTTGAAAAGGAACTATTGCTTAATTTACCATATTAGTAAAAGCTCAAAAACAAAAACAAAAACAAAAAAAGGTATCAAAAAAATATTATTTTAGTGTACAAACATCATAAACTATTCCTGAATTGAATTTCAAAATAAAATCATCCTGCAGTCATAAGCAGTGATACTTTAGAACGGGGAACAAGTATATAATTCAATCATCCTTAGTATGTATTGAAAAAACACGTCAAAAATGCACGCCAAACAATCCACCTGACATTTTTTTTTGATGTTATTACTTCAAAAATATTTCAAGAAAAAACCATAAGTAGAGGATATTTTCAAAGTTGATATTTGCATGAGGGAATGCAGGTTGTTCTAATAATTCAAAGAAAGAGTTTCAACAAGATGCCCTACCGGGCAGAAGTATTCCTGCGGATGACTGTAAGACTTTCTGGAGCCTTTTCAGAAAGAAATGAGTGTTAGTTCACGCTTTAAAACCATATGCATAATGCGGAATGATGTTTGCAGTATTTTACATTTTACCTTTTAGCTACGATAACTATTAAACTCTGTTGTTTCATATAAAATTTCAGTCTTGCATCAATTTCGAGATTTTTTTAAAAAGATTTCCATTCGAAGTTGTACTCCCTAAAGCATCTTCAAGAAGCAATTAACTAATTAAAAGATTATCGTGTTAAGAATAATCTGTGCTTTAAAAGGTGAATGTAAAAGAAGTAATATTTGTTATTTCTAGAAACTGCACTGTTTTCATCATTTAGAGATTTTTTCAAAAACTTTTTTATTCATAGTTATATTCGCTAAAGCATCTTCAAAAAGTAATTAAGTAATGAAAACTTTGTCACATTAAGTTTTGAAGGGAAAATCTGTGGCGTAAATAGTAATAACTTCGAATTCATTTAATTACATTCCCGAGAGCATCATAAAAGTTAAGAGACTTTTAAAAATTTTGCCGGAGATCAAGCTTAAAAAGGAACACCGTCAGTTTAAAAATCCATTAGAGAACACTCTTCCATGGACGTTTCAAAATACTACTTTTAAAACTATACAGTATGAAAATCTTTATGTTGTTTGTACCTGAACTTCATAATAAAAACTTTTACTTGGCCTTGCGAAATAATAAAAATATCTGTGTTTCCTTTTTATCGTCAGCTTGATAGTATACAAATTTTAAAATCATACAATATTTTAAATTAGACTAGTCAATTAAAAAAGTGGTCATCTATTGATTAATAAAATGGGTATAAGCTGATGAGGAAGATAAGCTGTGCTTCAAGATTCCAGAGCTTTATAAAAACAGGGTAGCTTATCTAGGAACATGAATTAAAAAATTGTATTACATTTAGAAAGACTAATAGAAACCTTACGCATTAAATCGATATAAACATACCCTATTGGTAGTCGTTCATATCTGTTTTGAAGCATCAAGAACTGCTTATTTGTCAAGAATGACTACTAAGAATATTAGTTTCACGTAGATTATCAGCTTGGATTTTAAATGTTCTTGATTCTTTTAAGTTTTACAGCTGTACTACAACCTCTTCTATATCCATATATTCAATAAAGAAACTTTCACAGATCTACGCATGCTTCTTCGCTTCCATTTTTAAAACAACTACGGAAAACTTAAGAACGTTGCATAAGACTCACAAACAACATTTCTACCTGGCATCTGCGATTTAGCCATATGTTAGTTATTCCTTTCACTAGAGCTTATATTTTACACTTTTAGAGTCTTTTCAAGCAAAGTACTTGTATACAATGAATATAGTGTGAGTTTAGACTGTTAAATCATAAAAAGAATGTAAGTTGGTAACATTAATGATTTGAGTGGCTATTTCCCATCGACAAAAATTGGTCTAGGTTTGGACAGTGAAAAAAAAAACAAAAAAAAAACACGAACCGTTTCAAAGTATTCCTTGCTTACGCAGGAATACAATAATTTGTCACGAAATAAAGAAATTATAAAAAATGGTTAGTGCAGATGAGAAGAATGGTGTAAAGGAAGATAACCAAAGAAAAAAGTGAACATAATGATAAAGCATTTTCTCTGACAGCTACACATGCACCATTCTGTGTATTTAATTCTTGAGATATCTTCAAATGTCGAAATCAGTAGCAACTTTTTGGCGAAGGATAGGATATGAAGAAATATTGTATTTAGTAGAGGGAAACGCATAAATTGTCAAATCTTCTATATCTGAGGAGGAGTTTTGAAGGGATACTTCTTTGACATCTTAATACTTTAATACTAAAAAATCAATGAAATGATTTGAAAGTTGTTCGAATAAAAACATGTTTAATGCAATGAAATGTTTTGTTAGAAAAAAAATAATTTGATTTTCAATGTTGAATTCTCTTTAAAGCTACGGAAAGGTCGAGTTAACACTACATACTCAATGGTTTGTGGTAGAGAGTCCTGATCTCCTCCGTCTTGTTCATTTGGTAAGATGTATCTAAATAAAAGGTACCATTTGTAGATATGGATGTATGTGCAGGCCTGGTCGTAAGAGGCGTGCGATCGCACGCGCACGTCTCCACACACGCCCAGACATATTTAGGCGTGTGCCAATCGCACGCCTAACTTGTAATCACGAGTGCAATAATAAATAAACTTTTACTTAAAACTCAACAAAAAATCATTCCCAAATCATTCATCGGAAGTAAAAAGAAATGGTTCTTCGATAAAATCTTATAACAAACTATAATAAACAGAAACTTCTACTTTAATTCAAACATGTTTTGAAGTAACAAAACAAAAGGATGCAAAGTTTGATCTTTCTAGTTAATATGTTACCAGTTACAAAATAAGTAAATGATAAAAACAAATTAATAATCAATGAGGTTTATATCCTGCACCTTACGATATAATTCTGCATACTTTTAATTCGGAGAATGTTGTTGCGAAATAGAGTCAAACACGGCTGGTAGAATCAGTCATAGAACGAGCGGTAAACTGATACGGGACATAATGTTCGGCAGTACAGGATCTCACATCAGACATAGTGCAATTCGTTTTTTTTTTTATTTCTTGTAAAATTGATTTGTTTTGTCTCCTGTTAAACTTATTCTCCTTCATACATGACACATTTCAAAATCACAAAAATATATAGCATTGCTATTGAAATTTATTTGAAAATCATACAGTATAAAGACTATCTTAAGGCGACGGATGAAAAACTCGATCACACGCCATAACTGATATCATCAATTAAGCCGTGCGATCAGTGACGTATCCAGCGTTTTTTTGGGCAGACCGGTTAAATATTGGAGTTCTCTCTCTCCCTTTTCGGCCACCATGGTTGGCGGAAATTTTTAAAACTTGAGCCTCCAGATGCTCTAAAAATGCATTCATTGTCTGTGCCTGTTGTTAGATTTCTTTATCAAACATTTTCTAAATTACGTAAAATGAATAACGAAACACTCTTCTCCGAGGATGTTTAAAAAAATCTTCAAATAAAATGTTTCATGATGCAGCAAAAGATGCAGCATGAATCACACAATTCACAGTCGGACGTGACCTTACAAAAATTTTGTATTTTATTTTAATTTATTCTTCTGCATGTGCCACGCAGCAGGTATAGAATATTAAAAAGTTTCCTTTTTTTCTATAAACGTCATTATTCACTGCTTTCGTAAATTATAGACATCGTAAATCAAGTAAAAGATAAGCAACGAATACTCACTTTACGAATGAAAACTCCCGTTTCTTTTAAAATAACACGATTAAAAAAACTATGCAGGTGCACGTTTTCATACGTGAAGGAAATTTGTGACGTTCCAGAGGAAATCTGGTTCTCATTCACTTTCTGAAAAACAAGATAAAATTGTTTCTGCAAAAAGAAACCATGTGCTTGCCTTTTTCAAGAAGGTAACTCACTTGAGATTTAAGTGCACATGTTCGTACTTTCCGATACATACAAAGACCAGTTACAGACATTTCTTTCTTTTCAAATGACAGACATAACATGATGAATAATTAATGACCTTTTTCGCACGATATAAACAAAAAGAAAAAAGTTAAAAAAACTTTTTTGGGCGCTAGAGTTTGGGCGCCCAAACCGGTATACCGGGCTGCCAAACGGCCTGGATACGTCGCTGGCGATGACCACACGTCTGCCAATTTTCTTACGACCAGGCCTGATGTGTGTATAAAAAAAGTTTACAATGCTTTTTTAAGGATGCACAAATATATATGAACTAGCTACAACTAAAACAATTTCATCATTTTGTAGTTTATTACGAAAATGTGAAGAACAATCTTTGTAATGAAGAAACAAAGATTCTCATTGTTCTTTTTGTGATAAAATGTGACCTCAACTAAACTCATGAAAAATTGAGAAATAATACCTGACAAGTTCAGTGTTTGGAAACAATTCTTTCGTGTTCATAAAAAATATGTTTAACACTCCGTGTGAAATGCTCATCGTCGGACTCAACACGATACTCAAATTTTGGATGTTCATTTTCGTTTCACTGTTCTAATGGAAAAAAAAAACATTTCAAAAAATTCACAGCAGAAACAACAAAATATCAAACAACAAAAAAGGAAAAGGTGTTTACATTCTCCATAACATGAGCAAAATGTGTAAACAACCAAGCCAGTAAAGTTTTATTCGGACATGGTAGGTCGTTGATCAATTGCTGAAATTTTTGGACTTGTTGCTTACTATCATCCCAACCTGACGCAAAAGAAAATTGTGAAAGTTAACACAAAAAAAAACCATTTCGATAAAACATTTCGACAAAACATTTCGACAAAACATTTCGACAAAACATTTCGACAATTTTTGGACCTGTTGATTACTATCATCCCAACCTGATGCAAAAGAAAATTGTGGAAGTTAACACAAAACATTTCGACAAAAATTTGATATGAGCAAACAGCTTACCTATACATGCATCAAATATCGGCGCAAGTCTTGTTGTCAAAATATTTGAAGGTAGTTCTCTCAAATACAACTTGAGTAAACTTGCTACTGTGTTAGGATCGTAATCGGTCAAGTCCACCTGACGTCCTTCGTTGTAGAGAAGTTTCAGTTGATCGACTTTTGATTTGACTCCTGATACTCGGTAAATTCCTTCAGTATCAAGTCCTGTTAATAAGAATTTCAAAGTTGAGTGATGAATTTTGCAAATTCAACTCTTCATTAAAACTTAAGCATATCGTACTCACCCTTTTCTTCGATAAATAAAATACATTCACGTATAATGCGAGGTAGTTCAATCTTATCTGGAAATCCTGATCTCTCAACTGCTACCTCCAAGGGTACACCAAATACAGGTTCTAAGAGAAACCAAAAAATAATATGATATGTTTCTACAATAGGGAAGAAGTTTACGAAAACAAAACAAAACAGAATTAAAAAGACCAGGAATACAATAAGGCAGAAACTGAAGGGCAAAGTTATTACCATGCGACGGTAATTCGATTTGATCAAAGACTTCATCACTGCTTGTGACATTCTTCTTTGCCTTTTTCTTTTTCTCTTTGTCTTTCTTTTTACTTTTCACTTTCGGAATTTTCACTTTGAATGTATTTGTTCGTTCTTTCTTTGACTTCCTTTTAAATCTGATAAATATGGGAGAATATGAAAGTATTTTGCAGAATAAGGTTAGTGCAACGCAAGGCTGATACGTACTTGTTCACGTCAGTTTCATCAACTTCTGACGAAGAATCTTCATCTGACCGAAAAGCCTGGTATTTAGTCTTCTCTCTCTTATGTGAGGTCTTTGGACTTCCAACATCAGCTGGAATATTTTCTCGGCTAAGTTCTTTGTCTGTCATCTAATCAAAATAATATGAGTTTATAGAAGATAGAAAGTGAATTTTTGATTTTTGAAGGGTTAAGGGAGATGTGGAATAGTGAGTAAAGTTCAAATACTTTCTATATGCTGTTTACTAGAAAAACAATCAATTCATACTTATCATACAAGAGATATATGAGAAATCCTGGTTGAAATGCTTGACTAACTTAGAATAAACATTCAGGAACTATTTTTTGAACAAAGATTTAGGATACTTAATCTGTTGAGGGATAAGTCTAAGAAGATTTGAGGTTTTGTCAATTGAGCTTCCATTAAGCAGTCTCTGTTAATGATTCATTCTATAACGAATTTCATATACAATATTCATATACTCATTTGTATATATTCATATACAATGTAAACTGCCCAAAATTTGTTTAACCTTAAAACCTAAATATTTCAAAACACTTATATACTCTTACATATTCTTTATCTTTAGAAAGCACGCTGACGTATTTGTTCTCTTCGCTTTTTATTGCATGTGCATTGTTACTATTGTTTTTCTTTGTTTCACGTTTCTTTGTCTTCTGAGTCATGCTTCTAGTTATAGAATCTCCCTTGAGCATTGAGCTTTCTGGTTTTAATTTCTGTTGTGAACATGGTGGTAGCCAAGGTGGTGATTTTTATACAATGATTTAGCAAGTACATTTGTGTCTGATTTATGTTTGAATATTTTTATCTAGTCCTTACTTCCCTACAGTTTTTTCAGGGTTTGGCTAATGAAACATTTTTCCTTGCAGTGTTATAGTTTCAGTGTTTACGTCTGTTTTTTAGCTTTGTTTTCTTAGTTTCTCTATGTGCCACTCACCTATTTGTGCATGACTATAGCTAGCCTCGCTACTTTCATGGTTTGTTTGTGCCTAAATTATTTGACAGTATTTTGTTTTGTTTAGTTACATGTCTATTAGGTTTTGTATTATGTGTAGCCTGAAGTTTATTGGCATTTTCTTGAAGATTTTTGTTTTTAGCCTGTGTTCAACTGTACAATACTGAGTAAACAAAACTTGGACCTCTTTCATGTTTTTCCATTGTGGAAATCGGGGGCCTCCAACGTACACAGTTTAGCGTAGTAATTATCAATGTTATTTAATTCTTAATTTACCTTAAGGGAAGAAATTGTTTGCGGAAGAAATTTTTGCGGAATATATTTTTGCGGATAAGTGACCCAAAAATGCCATATTTTGCGGAATAAATTTTTGCGAATGACGACTTCAAAAGAGATTTTGCGGAATTAATTTTTGCGGATGCAAGAAATTTAATAAAATCGAAAGTAGGGAAACACCTAATTCAGTGCCTGGGTGTATATACAAACTTTAGTTGGAAAAACATTGACGTCATTAAACTCAATCAAAACAAAAGAACGCACCTTGTTCATAAATACATTCGCAGGTAACACATGTAAGTATATTAATGCACTGATTACCTGGTTCTCATTCAGTTAAAGATTAAAGAAACAACAGCTGTTTCAAAAGTTACTACAAATAGAAACCGACAGCTATAATTCTATTAATTCTATATATAATAGAACGAAGTTGATAGAATTGCTATCTTGTAAATCCTCGGGGAAAAGTTTCATGTTTATTTTCGTAAAAATGGATAATTTTTACAGAAAATGTCAGATCTGGGAAAACCTTAATTATTCTTTTTTAAGAGACATCTCACTTTCGCTAAGTGAAGATGCACTCTTAATCAAATTGCTTCACAATGTTTTTAGTTATCTTTATGGACTTCATTTTGATAATATTTTAAGGTTCTGAGATGAACTGATGAATGATGTGTGCGACTGAATAAAAAATCAGTACGCTCATACGCGCGACCACAGCGATTGATATGGAAACCGGCCTTTAGTCTCGTCTTCCTAGCTAAACAGCTGCCGAAGTAACTGTTCACCGACTATGAGTGAAAATGATTATTGTGTTCGGTATATATCTGGTCTTCCTTTAAGAATTTTGAGAATTAAATATCGTTTTTTAGGTTCTTTTTGAACTTTCTTAACTTTATGTTTACTGTGGAGCAACCTGAAAGTAAAAAATTCAAGTTTTAAAACAATAAAACTTTTTTAACAATAAAACGTTTAAATGTTTTTAATGTTACTGCATAAAACGTTTTAAGAAACGTACGTTTTCTTTTTCGAATTCTTGAAACATTTTTAAATTTTGGCAAAAACGTTTTATTGTTTTTATCAAAATGTTTTCTATCTATTGTTTTTACAACGTTTTTAGCATTTTTTGAAAAACGTTTTATCATTTGCTATCAAATGCTGGAACGTCACATATATTTATTTCCTGTATTAAAAGGAATAAAATGAAGGAGAGCATTATATAAACCCTGATATGTATTTCAGTTTAATTGATGAAAAACATAGCCCATAGTCTCATGTATCTCTATTTCGTCTAATTCACGATCACTCAATAAAATATATAGATGAGTTTCTGATGTTAATTACCAGTTAAAGATCTGTTTAAACTAAAAATTTAATAAACTTCACAAAAATAGATTTTGAGTGCTAATGAGTATTATTTTTAATAATTTTTTTTTGTCTTAAAAACGCCTCCTGAGAACCGGTTTAACCGACAGTGTGCAGAGAGCATCTAATTGCCAACCAAGATGCGTGCGCATATTAAGCATTTATGTTGAAACTCACAGCAATTATCGAGCAAAAAACACTAATGTTTATTATAGAGTCATTCCATGTCAAATCAACAGATGACCTACACCACTATGTCTCAGATTTTCTTCAAATTTTTTCTGTAGAAAGCCTTAGTTGAGAATATGTACTGTGCAAAATTTAGGCCTCTAATTCCTTTCGGTTCTCAAGATATGGCCATTTATGTTAAGGCCCTGTTTCCAATATTAAGTCTAGGTTTACATTCTGATGTAATTCTTATATTGCGTTTTGCGGACACACTTAATTGTCACAAAAAAATTAAGTTACCTATCTAGAATCAAAATTTTATGTAGAATTCAAAAAACGCACTGAAAAAGGGATGAGCACAGCAGAAAAGCCTCAATTTGAGCATTCTTTGCTTTGCAGTTTTTAACAAATTCGGTTTCTTCTGGGACCGATTTACCTAATTGCCCCCCCAAAAATTCCTAATTTTTTTTTAGAAGTGTAGTGTACTAGTTTGGTTGCTTTAATGCTGAAAAAATCAGCTTGGTAATATTCTTAGAAATTGGAAAATGAATTTGGTGTAATATGAAGGTGAAATTATTTACATATTTAAATATTTGACGCCATTTTAAGATAATTTTACCTAGGTTTTCACACCAAATTCCCCTTCATCATTTTCCAATTTCTGAAAATATTACCAAGCTGATTTTTTCAGCATTACAGCAATCAAACTAGTACACTACACTTCTAAAAAAAAAATAGGAAACGTTTTTGGGGCAATTGGGTAAATCGTTCCCAGAAGAAACCGAATTTGTTAAAAACTGCAAAGCAAAGAATGCTCAAATTGAGACTTTTCTGCTGTGCTCATCCCTTTTTCAGTGTGTTTTTTGAATTCTACATAAAATTTTGATTCTAGATAGGTAACTTAATTTTTTTGTGACAATTAAATGTGTCCGCAAAACTCAATATAAGAATTACATCAAAATGTAAACCTAGACTTGATATTGGAAACAGGGCCTTAATATAAATGGCTGTATCTTGAGAACCGTAAGGAATTAGAGGCCCAAATTTTGCACAATTTATATTCTCAACTAAGTCTTTCTACAGAAAAAATTTGAAGAAAATCTGAGACATAGTGGTGCAAAATGTGTAAAATATCTGTTGTGTTGATTTGACATGGAATGACCCTATAAACATCACGTCACTTAGAAACTCATCTATATCTAAGCCTTCCTCATAAGTTCCAAGTCTCCCGCTATGGGCAGGAGACTCCCGCTATTCCACTAGTCCTCCACTAGTCTTCAAATTTTCGATTCTAAACGTCAGCGAAAGCTATGAAACTTTTTCATGTCGTGAAAGAAAGGGAACGGCGGCGACAGTGAGTGATATTATTGATATTCTTGGAAATTTTTGTGTAATGTGAATAGGTATATCTTTTGTTTGTAACATTTTCCCACAATCTCTCGTAAAGTTTTTAGTAACTCCCGCCCATTTGTAATACCAGGTTGGAAGATATGCTTCCTAACGTTTTTTCTCGACCATAAAACAAAAAAAAACCACCGGAAATGTGCAAACCTTGATATTTATTGCGAGATTGTTGAAACAAAAAAACCTGATGGATTCGCCCAGCTGGAGATAAGTTTATCCCAAGAATAGATATCCAGTAGTGGTGTTTAACATGTTCTTGTTCTTGCTGGCCTGATCTATTTTTTTTTTCGCAACTGGAGCTACCATGTTGTCGCAGTGGGCTCGCTCAGTCAGTGAATTATGAGAAAAATGAACAAGACAAAGGGTAAAGTCGAATAGTTCGACTTTACCCTTTGTCTTTCGCGTGTGGTCCAGTGTCCTTCGTCTCCAGAAAAATGGATTCAATACCAGGTATTTCTTTAACTATTTTCAGTATAGATAACTTAATCATTGTATTTAAGTGTTCGTAAGCAATAAGTAGGGGCATACTTTAGATATCCCAGATCAGTTTCAAAAATGAAAGGGGGTTTTGTGACATTTTCTATGTTTGAACTTTGGACAGAAGTGACAAATTTAGACTTACTTTGTTTTTTTTCGCTTTGAGCTGTTGGTTTTATACCTTTGATGAACAAAGTTCCAAAGGAACCATAAAAATAGACTTACTTTTTTTGCAATAGTTATCTCCATAGATGTTAGGTGACTTTTTTAGACTTACTTTAAGATTAGACTTACTTTACTTGTAATATTCAAACAACCACCAGTGAATATTGGCTAATGCTAAGACTGTCAAATTTTGGAAATATGTCCAGAAAAGGCTATACTTTGACTCTGTGACAAAATTAGACTTACTTTAAGATTAATATGGTGACTTTTTTAGACTTACTGAATTGTAATTAGTAGAAATTAATAAGTAATATTTTTAATCCAAAATAACAATATGAATTATTCGTGTAAATCATATTAACTTCCATTTCAGATGGGTTTCAAATACTTTAAGGTGACTTTTTTAGACTTACTTTGAGATTTTCAAAAGACACTTTGTCAAAAATTTATTCTTTCTGGACAACACTTCTTTATAAATCGTAATTAGCCATAAATTCAGACTTCTTGGTGATTTAGGGTTACATATTCTATACAGAAAACTTTTAAAAATGGACTTATAACAAATGAACTGGTAACGTGACAAAATTAGACTTACTTTTCTAATCTATGGGTGACATCTTTAGACTTACTCATATCTGATTAGAACTTAAAGCTGAAGCCCTTATCTATTCTAAGATTTCCTTATATGTCATCTTCAGATATATCAAGTTAACATCAAAAGAAATTTTAGGTAAAGATAAAGTTTGAAAGAGGTGACAATTTTAGACTTACTCTGATGATTAGCAATGAAGACATTCCATTGCTATTTAGTTGTGAAGACATTGCAAAGCTGTTAAAACATTCCGTGTTCATATCTAGCTTTTCAGTTTTCTTATGTTTTGTTGGCTCTAGTGCTATCTCAAGGATTTCTCTTTAAGTGACAATTTTAGACTTACCTCTGATTAGCAATCAAGACATTCCATTGCTATTTAGTTGTGAAGACATTGCAAAGCTGTTAAACAGTTTGGTGTTCGATATCTAGCTTTTCAGTTTTTTATGTTTTGTTGGTTCTAGTGCTAACTCCAGTATTTTCTTTTAATTTAGATAAAAAGTAATATAAGATAGTCTCCCTTAGCTTGTCACCAAATCAATACTTACTAAATCAATACTTACTTATCATAAGTTATTTTTCATAGAATTAAAAAATATGTAATAGAAGAACATCATATCATCTTTAGCACCTTTGTCCAACTCGCTTTGTGATGTATTATTGGTCGATAAAGTAAGTCTAAAAAAGTCACGCTTAGTTTCTTATCAATCTATATCAAATTTTCCATGAGATATTTCTTTATCCTTAGAGTTTAACAGAAGAAAGTTTATATATATATCTATATATTAATAGCCGATTCTCTGTCTGTCTGTCTGTCTGTCTGTCTGTTTGTTTGTTTGTAAGTCACGCAAAATGGTAGATTGAGTTGTGAGCGAAATTATTTCTTTTTTTGTGTGCGACGTGAGTTCGAAGCAAATACATTGCAACCCCAATCGAACGTGACTTTTTTTGGCTGATGAACTAATAGGAATAACGTTTTGTTTTTATCATTATTGTTAGTTTTATATTCCACGTTGACTTGGCTTTGAAAACAGTACATCAACTAAATACAAAGAAACTAACTGATTAAACATTTTGGACAAAAAGCAGCAGTGGCAGAACGTGGCAGCATATGTTCGGTTTGCCACTAACTCTTGCCTGACTGTCTGAGACGGGTGAACTTTTTTTTTGAGCAATCAGAATGTTTAAAAACCGATAGGTAAAAAAAGAGTATCATATCAAAACAAAATGTTTTTTTTTTTTTTTGCTTTTCTTTTGATAAATTAATTTCTTCTTTTAATTGTTAAGCGTTCTAATCGAACGTTTTTTTATTCTATTTATTCATTTAGCACGTGCCTTTTTTCTCTCCTCCGTGTGAACTTTTTAAGAAGAGAAACCATTTTCCCCCTGTTTGATAGCACCCATGTTAGAGCGTGTAACTTTTTTAAAACAAAAGCTAATAAAAAAATGAAGTTTTCTCTCTCTACGTTTTGAGTGTATTGTTACACTGATAAAAGATTGGTTGTGACTTCGAATCCTGGTTGAGCACAAGTTGTACGAGCCGTTTATAAGGAAATTTGACGTTTATTGATACAGTGATACAGAGCAGGTGGATATGGGCGGCGAGCGACGCCGCCTTGGCGGCTAGTTTAAATTATTTATTAGTACTTGGTTTTGTTAAAATTTATTCGTTAAAGTAAGTCTAAAAAGGTCACTTGAGGAAAAATTACTTTGAATACGTATCCAATTGACTTTAGGCATCATCACTGTGCTGAAACTAATATTCTAAGTTGTTTAATTCTCAATCTTTTGACTACTAACATAACACAGTTAAGTTAAATTAGCTAAAAAGTAAGTCTAAAAATGTCACTTAAGCGCTTTGAAATTTGGTCACCTCGTCATTTTTCCTGTTGAGAGGATCATTGAAAATTATTATTTGATGATTTTCATCCCCAAAAACTGTGATGTGACCAAAATAGACTTACTTTTCAGTTACCCTCATTATTTATAAAGTAAGACTAAAAATGTCACAAATACAGGTTTTTGAACTTACTAGGTGATTTGTCTAGTGTAATACTAAGCTCGTGCAAACTTTCAGAAGGATACAATAAAGTAAGTCTAAATTAGGCACATTCAAAGTCAAAAGTGCTATTTTTGACTTTTTTTTTATGTCACACTATTTTTGAAACTGATCCCCTTCAAAAGTGGTCTTCAAGGAAGCCCAAACAAACTGCTAAGCACAGACATTCCAACCCCTGGAGTTTAAAATCCGGGACACTCTTATGGTTTGAGGCGAGCGAAAATGTTTTGAGATTTTAGTGCCTCAGTCCAGCTCAGTCTACGTAAAACGGCCTTTGTAATTGTTTGTAACAATTGTTTAATAAACCATTAAACACTCTATATTTGTGTAAAAAGTTTGTTTACATTACATAAAAATGAAAACATGCTTCACTTCTAGCTAACTAAATAGAAACTAATCGTTTCGATAAAATAATGGTGGCAAATGAAACACTAGCCTAGACACCCTCGCTCTCGGACTTTTTTTAACCCTTTGTTGTAGCAAACTTGGCATAAACTAAATACATAGTGAAGAAAGTTTGACCTCTTCGCCGAGTTTGGAAATACTATAAGAAATGGTAAAATCGTGGAACATACCTAATTGCATAGCGGAGAATTGATTTCTCTGCATTGAGGTGGACTGAAAGCAATAAAAAAGCAAATTTGATATTTTTCTTCAATATGAGCCATAAGTAAAGATTTCAAGGAAAGTTATTTGGAAACCGGGACACTTTCACAAGAATCCGGGAGAGCGGGACGCTATGGCCAAATCCTGGACAATCCCGGTCAAACCAGGATGGTTGGAATTAATGTAAGCACTCACTGCACTGGTTTTGTCAAGTGTGAGTGAGCCTCCGTTAAGTAGCCTACGTTAAGCCTCCGTTAATGACTTGATGAACAGTTTATGGCATAAAATATGATAGGGGGGAATCATTTACCATTTTAACTGAAACCAATGTGCAGTACTGATATATATTATTCAATGATGTCCGCACTCAATGTACCTCTACAATTGCAGCGCAAAGTTATCGGAAGTTGCCGGGCGATTGCTCTAACAACTAAGCTACCGACCCCTTGCGATCACACGTTAACTGATCAGTGCATCAGAAGTGGTCTTAAAACTATTGAAAATCACCTAGGAGCCTTTTCTTCATTGTATATTTGTATTATGAGGACAGCCTCTGTTAACAAATTAGTTTTGGACGTTCGAAACACTCAGCCTCCGTTAAGAATCTTTTTGTAATACCAGCCTCCGTTAACTGATCAATGCACCAGAAGTGGTCTTAAAACTATTGAAAAACACCTAAAAACCTTTACTTCGTTGTATATTTGTAGTATGAGAACAGCCTACGTTAACAAATCAGTTTTGGACGTTCAACACACTCAGCCTCCGTTAAGAATCTTTTTGTAATACCAGCCTCCGTTAACTGATCAATGCACCAGAAGTGATCTTAAAACTATTGAAAAACACCTAAAAACCTTTACTTCGTTGTATATTTGTAATATGAGAACAGCCTCTGTTAACAAATCAGTTTTGGACTGTCAAAACACTCAGCCTCTGTTAAGGAACTTTTTGTGATGCCCTGGAAGAGGCCCTGGATCCATTGAAAAGCACCTAAAAACCTTTTCTTCGTTGTATATTTGCATTATGAGAACAGCTTCCGTTAACAGTAGTTGAATGGGGTCACAAATGGTTGGTTTCCTTCAATGCTTAGAAAACTAAGCTTCTCTCTATTAATCGCTTCAGGGACCCTGTAATTCCTTCTGTTCTTATGAATGGAAGTGAGCTTGCAGAGTCATCTCAGGTTCGTCTTTTAGGTTTAACCTTCACAAAGAATTTCACATGGAATTCTTACATCGAGTCCATTGCTAAATCTGCTGCTATGAAGGTTGGCTCACTTTTTCGGGTCCGTCACTTACTTTCGGCTAAATCTATCATTTACATGTTTAAGGCCACTATTCGCCCTTGTCTTGAGTACTGCTGCCACCTTTGGGCTGGAGCCTCTGCTCGTTGTCTTCATCTTCTCGATCGTATTCAGAAGCGCTTAGTTAACTTAGTTGGCCCTGATCTTTGTGCTAATCTTCACCCCCTCTCACATCGGAGAAACGTTGCTTCCCTGTCTCTTTTCTATAAATACTTTCATGGGCATTGTTCGGATGACTTGCATCAACTGACTCCTTCTCCTAAGACTTTCTCTCGGAACACTCGCCTCTCTTCGAATTCTCATCCTTTGACTGTTCAGGTCCCAACTTGCCATAAGAACTTTTATTCATCTAGCTTTTTCCCTCGGACTGCTCGCCTCTGGAATTCTCTCCCTCATAGTTGTTTTCCTGCTGAGTATGATCTGCAATCTTTTAAATCCAAGGTTAACCGCCACCTTGCTCTGTCTTTATAACTCTTCTTCCTTTTCTCATCCCTCTCATCTGTCTTTATAACTGTTCTTCCTTTTCTCATCTTGTAGCTTTCTGCCTAGTAGTGGCTTCGGCCTTGCAGGGAGCAACTCATTTAAAAAAAAAAAAAAAAAAAAAAAAACAAATCAGTTTTTGATGTTGAAAACACTCAGCCAAACTTTCTGTGACGCCAGCCTCCGTTAACTGATCTCCATATACGCGTAGGCGATGTCGGTCGTCATCAGGAAACTGTCGGCCTTGGATCCTCCACCACAGAGGTCAAAACTGTTTCGGTGATTTTTGAGTGGTTCCTAAAGATAAATAAGTTCTGAGTAAGTGTTTTGAAATGTTTAAAGAAGTTTTAAGCAGTTTCAGTCCTGGTCGTAAGAAAATTAGCAGACGTGTGGTCATCGCACGCCTTAATTGACGATAGAGACCTTACGCAGTCACGACGGCAGGCTAGAGTACGGTCATTTTGAATAATTACGCATGCGCAGTTCAGTGGAAACCCCGAAATCGTTTTGTTGACGTTCCGTCGAGTACGCCATTCAAGCTGTTTTCACGTTGTGGAGAGAACGTGAGCTCTCTTTTTAAAGTATTTTTATGTTTTTGAGTGGCAAAAGGTTAAGGCTTTTTATAATAAACTATATCACCAGCACAAAAACCAGATCATGGCTTCTCCTGATGGAAATGGAAAAACTTTTGCTGATACAGACGGAGAAAAGAAGAAAAAAGGGTGAGTTTATCAACCTGAAAGCTATTTACACACACACACAAAATTTGTTCAAAGCTGTATAAATTTTTAATGTTGCTGAACACACTACACAATTACAACACCGTAAGCATTAGATTTTATGCTGCAGTATATAATTATTATGATGCATATTTTTGGTTGGGAAATTTTAACCATTTTTAAGGTGTTGGTACAACTACCAACATTATTATTTTTTCATACTTATGTTTTCCTCTGCCTTTTTTCAGTAAATCCATGGATTGGAAACGAGAACATGACATCGTACTGTGCAAAGAGGTGATCCTGATAGAGCCATATAGAACAAAATTTGGATCAAAAGAGAGAGGAAATGTATGGGATATGATTGCAACCCAACTCAATGGAATGAGCGAGTTGAAATTTAATGTGACAAAAAGAGGAGTCCGTGAACACTACAATTTACTTGTTGAAAAATATAAAACAAAGAAACGTGAAATTGAGAGAGCTTCTGGAATTGACGTAGAAATTACAGAGTTGGATCAACTCCTTGACGATATACTTGAAAGAGCTGACGAAGCTCAGAAAGACCTAGACGAAGCTTCTCAAACAAAGAAAAATGGTGTCGAAAAGGAAAAGAGTGAAGCAGAAGAAACCAGGAAACGAGCCATGGAGAGTTTAGGAGAAACAAGACAACGTAAAGAAGGAGAAGGCGAAAAAAAGAAGACAAGGCGTTCAAGTAGTGAAACCATAGATTACCTCAGGGAACGATCTCAACGAGAGTTTGAACTACGAGAACGTGAAATTCAGGTGCAACAAGCACAGCAGAACATGTTTCGAGATATGTTGATGAATAATGGAAATAGAAATGTAGCTGCAGAACAGCAACAACAAATTACCAATCAAGGTAATAGACTGGATAGAATAGAAGGCCTCCTTGGAGTTGTTCTTCAAGAAATTCGATCCAAAAAATAAATTAAAACAGTACATTTACGTTTTGGGTTGTTGAAATTTTGATCTTCTGTTTCACATTTTTTGACTGAATTTCTGTTATTTATTTGTATTTTCGATACAATATCTTTCCAGTTTTGTTTTAATCAATTTTTAAAAAAGAGAGCTTGTTAAAAGCATTTGGAATTCTTGCTGATTTTATGTCTTCTTGAACTTTTACAAACTAGAATTCTTTTAAATGAAACCTATGATGATGAAATATTTAAAACCGTTTTCTTTTGTTGAAATTTTTATACTAAAAATCTATAGGTTCTTTTTTGAATTGTTTACTCAGCTACTTGTTGCTTGTACTCATTACTAAAATGAACTTTTGTTTTGGTCTCAATTTCTTGGAATTTTTAAAAAGGTTATGTTATATAAATGGTCTCAATTTCTTGGAATTTTTGAGAATTACTTTGAGAACTTATAATCAAAAGAAGGAAATTTAAAGATTGTTGTTTGTACATCTTTTGGTTTTTAAACTTTTTTAAACAGGCAAGCTTTTTTCTTCTGGCTTTGTTTGGTTTTGGGTATAAGAGTTTATAACTTAGGCTTTTAATGTATATATTTTATTTTAATGTACATACATAGTCAGATAATAAATGCACAAATATTCTGTTGAAAAAAACAAGGATTTTTTTAAGATAACTTGGTATGAATAACGTTTTTGATGTTTGACAACACAAAAAGTACTATTTACAATAATATTGAGTAGTTTAATCAAATGGCAACAAAATAATCTCTGATTTGAGGTGCATCAAGATCAAAATAACTATTTGTCATACTTCCATATAGACAAGTTCTGGCATTTTTAAGAAGAGCACAAATTGAATACATTTTTCCAACAGCACTTAAACCAATTTTTAAGTTTTTCTTAAAATCCATAAAAGCAAACCAATTTGTCAAATCACCAAAAAGCCATTCAACTGCAACTCGAACTTCACTCATTGATTTATTAAACTGTTCTTGTTGTGGTGTTAAAAAGGGATTTTTAAAGGGTGCTTGAAGTTGTGGTCTAAGAGGATATGCAGGGTCACCATAAATACATAGTTCTCTTCCGTTTGTGTCAACACTGTGTTGTTGTAAATGTGGGTAGATTCCAGACATTGCTAGCATTGCACTGTCGTGTCTTTTTCCTTCAACAGGTCCATACAAATTTGCTATCATCCCATTTGGTGTTCCTATGGACTGAAACTTTAACGCATGAACCTTTTTATGACCATTATAAACAACTCTTTGCATTCTCTGTGGTCTGCATATCGGTCTAACAGTTCCGTCAATAAACCCCCAACAATGATCTAAAGCTGCTCCCTTAGAGTGTACAACTTCACAAAAGGTTTCTAGTTCTCTTGGACTTAGCCACTGCTGGTTTAGGTTAGTTAAAAGGTGTCCAAATGTTTCATACATGTGGTCTGTAACGTGTTTGGATATAATGCTATACTGAGGAACAGGTCTTCCAAATTTTGAAATAAAATCCGAATATCGACAGGGGTAAGAAAATCTCTTCAAAAATATACATAATGCTTCCATCCCATCTACTTTCAATCGATTGTATGTGATAATTTCCTCAGGAATCTCGAAGATTTCTCGTAGCTCGTATATGTCTCTTTTTCTGAAGCGAAACTCAGTCCAGCATTCTTCAGTGCTGATTGTCTCTAGATTGAAGTTTTGATAATTCCAGTAGGGATAGTCGATGTTTTTTGATTTGTTTATATCATAAAGTAGAAGAAATTCTTCATCACTAAGTACTCTATTGAAATGAGCTTCCAAAAGAGCCTCTCTGATTTCTCTCAATGCCGCCATTTTGTTTGTTTATGTTTCTTTTCCCGTGCTAATTCTGATATGCGTAAGGGGTAAAAATAGCAGAACTCCAACGGCGACGGGAACGCCAAAATCTGCCGTCGTAGCCCCACGCCGTCGTGACTGCGTAAGGTCCCTGATATCAGTTATGGCGTGCGCTCGTGTAAATTTTTGACAGATGTGCGATCAATTTTTTCCAGTTAAGATCAACAATCTTCATTCTGTATGATAATCAAGTCAAATTAGCAATGTGTCATACATGTAAAATAAAACACTAAAGATTCGGTACGTAAAAACTTTTAGCCATAAAGATTACTTTGACGGTAAATAAAATTTATTCAAACATTAATAAAGAGGAAAAATAAAACCTGAAAATACAAAATTTGTATTACTTTCCATCGTTCTGGTTTGAAGTTTAAATGGTTTTTGAATTAAATTAAAGATGTTTCCGTTCCATTAACTCGTCACTACCTGGCTGGCTATTTTTTTAAATAAAAGATTATTTTTTCGAAACTGCAACCTTGCGCATACTTTTGTAACTTAAAAGAACGTTAAAAAGAAAGAGAAAACTACATAATACAATTAAATAATTACATAATAAAACCGCATGCACCAAGCTCCCTCTTCATTCCTCAGCGCATTTCGCTGAGTAGACTTGTTTTCTACTAACAAACGAAGAAACTTTTTGAGCACTGATTTTTAATTCAAAACCACTACGGTATTCGAAAGCGATCGGAGACCTCACTTCTGAAATGGTAGCAAAGTTTCGTTCCGTTATTGTAAAATTTAATCGTAGCACATGAACAATTTCCGAAGCAAAACTTTCAACATTCTAGGACAGATTTTTGTTGACTTTTAAATAAACATTTGTTATCACACTTGTCATTACAAGCCAGACGTGCGATTGCCACACGCGTAAATAAATCTTGGCGTGTGCGGAGGCGTGCGCGTGCGATCACACGCCTCTTACGACCAGGCCTGAGTTTACATGGTCATCTATAAATATAATCTTTTAGTATGGTCTCAGGATAGAATAAAATATTAACGGAGTCTTAACGGAGGCTACTTAACAGAGGCTCACTTGACAAAATCGCACTCACTCAAAAGTGTTCTAGAAGAAGTGTCTCACATCATGATCAAAGTTGCAAGACGAGTTAGGCTCTCAAAGCAATACAATATGATTCACAGTACAGAAGCAGTCAGTCAAGAGATTTCTGCAAACAAATCTGTCTGTATTTGTTTGGAAAAATAGGAGAAATGTTTGGTGATAGAGCAGGTCGTGTTTGCGACAAAAAGTTAATCAGGCTCCTCAGCGTACGTTTCAAAAGTGAAAATTTTCTTTTTCAAATTTTTTTTGACAGATGCAATCACTAGGTTATTATTACACTACATTTAATGTTATAGCGAAAAATAATGGTTTTTGAGAAAGTTATGGGTATTTTCTGTAATTCAACATTTCTAAGTTATGACAACCTTTAATACAATCTGTGATATACTCAAAGGCGTTTAATTAAATTAGCAGCTCACTTTGTGAATTTATTAAAGGCTGTCATATTGCTGTTTATGTGATGAAAAATTATTAGTGTTTTAACTTCTATGAGCTCCATCTTCCCAGCAAGTGGCCCATTTCCTTTAAAACTTTGCAC
Organism: Turritopsis dohrnii; assembly: GCA_027922465.2. Classification (NCBI taxonomy): domain Eukaryota; kingdom Metazoa; phylum Cnidaria; class Hydrozoa; order Anthoathecata; family Oceaniidae; genus Turritopsis; species Turritopsis dohrnii. Next base: position 264,370 of record BQMF02000323.1, read on the forward strand.
AGCGGTAGATGAAATCCTGTTAACGAAAAGTGTGCCCGCGATTTGAGAGAAAATTCCTGATTGACTCAAAATCCGAGAATGTTTTCAACTGTCCAATAGCGCAAAAGTATGGAAAAAACAAATAACTGTTTTTCTCCTGAACAAAATAATTAATTGAGATTCGCGGGCACACTTTCTTTCCACTAATTGTGAGGAATCGGCACAGCCAAAAAAACATGTAAAAAACCTTTTTCTTCGAGAGTTGGAGCTCAAAGAAGCAAACAAAAGTCTGTATTTTTTATCATTTTCACAGACTAATTTCTTCCTTATTATTTATGTAAATATATCATTTTACACACCGCTGGAAAGAAAATTTATTGCTCTACACGAATTAACGAAATATGTTTAGTGTTAAAAAGAAATAACTGAAAAAGTTATGCAATCCAATAGATACAATAGAGTACCGAGGGATTCATCCATCAGTACTCTATTGTATCTCGGTTGTAGCAGCACCATATTCAACCATCTTAATGCTGTTCACATCAAAGCAGCTCGGTTTATCTGCAGAGTGAAGAAAAACATCCCAGATAATGATGTTTTGAAAATATGTAACTGGCAAGCCTTAGAACGTTATTACAAGAGACGTATCACTTGCATATGTTATGATATTTACCATGATATTGCTCCTCCTCCTGAGCTTGCTAACTAAATACAACACATCACGAAAAACACGTAATCACGTAAACTTTATGGCGCCTAATTACAAGTTGCAAAGTTTCAAAAACAGCTTCACTTTTAAATCAGTATTAACCGGCTAGGGCATCAGCGAAATAAAAACACATGTTTTGGCGGTTGAGGGATATTTGGAGGTGCGTGATGGCTAAACTGAACCTGACAAACTGTCAACCAGGACGGCTTCTTAGTCTGATAGGCTATCAACCAGGACAACCTCTTAGTCTGATATGTCTGTCAACCAGGACAGAAGGTAATCATAATATTCTGTCAACCAGGACAGTAAGTAATCATAATATTCTGTCAACCAGGACAGTACGTAATAATAATATGTCTGTCAACCAGGACCGTAAGTAATCATAATATTCTGTCAACCAGGACAGTACGTAATAATAATATTCTGTCAACAAGGACAGAGCCTAATCTGACCTATCTGACAAACCATCAACAAGGATGGCTTCCTAATCTGATTGGCTGTCAACAAGGACAGTGAGATTTCTGTCAACAAGGACAGAGCCTAATCTGACAAACCATCCACCCGGACGGCTTCTTAACTATGTGTACTGTCAACAAAGACAGCAAATATGACAAAATCTTTATCCTGACAAACCGTCAACAAGGACCGGCTTCTTAACTACCTGCACTTCTTAATTACTGTCAACTAGGACAGCAGAACAATGCACCCCCATCAATCCATATATTTATGAACTAATAAGCATACAGGACAACATAACTAAAATATATATATACAATAAGATACAATGACAAGGCATATTATAAAAACACTTCCTAAAGTCAATTGAACCAGGTCCCACAATCCTCACGGGGCGGGCGAGGCGGGAAATTCAATTCAAATTCAACTTTCTCAAAACATGACTGGAAGATATAATGATGAACTGCCGGTATCCGAGACTACCCACGACAAAATAGATATGGCCGAGCAAAGTCGATGATATATGTGATTGCCGCGCACCTCTAGGCATGCTGATCGCTAGCGCTGATGTCGCCGATTAACTACGTTAAGTAAACTTAACGAACACATATTTGGAACAACTTACCTTCTGAAATAAGAGAATTGAAAAAGGAGTCCTTTAAAGACAAGCTAAAATCAGATCCGAATCTTGTCAACAAAATCGTATTTGGGTCAGTGTTCATTGGCAGAGCCAAAAACTTTGAAGAGTATCATTATTATTAGTATTTTACTGTATATATGGAAGGCATTTTCTAAAATTTTTTACCCAGCTGTTCTCAGGCCATTTTCTCTACGTCAGTTTCATATAATGTTAATGTTTTCGTTTGTCTGGTCTCAAGTCTAATCCTTTCTTCTACCTTCTTTTACCCTCCCTGCCCATCACTTTTCAAGCGTACATATTCTTTTTGGACTTCAGGTTTTAGGCAAAGCATACTCTATCCACTGTGTACTTTGAAGCAACGTTGGGCAACATTACCAACCCAGTCCTGTTCTAATCATGTTCTGACGAATTATGGGCTCTGCTTTTATCATTTATTTTATTTTATAGTGTATAATATTTGCTATATTTTTGCTATATGTATGTATTTGCTATATTTAGTATTATTCTTGCGTTAGGACAGTTTTAACTTTTATTGCAAAAATTCCTACTAAACGCGATATTAGGCAGTATATACCCTGATTAGATTTGCAAATTTTCTTAGAGACCTCATCTGCATTCAGATTATCTATCTATCTTTTATCTATCTTGCATAACCTCAGCCTATGTTGTTTTTATATCCAGGGTATTCGGGAAAGGCGCACTTCTTGCATAATTTGACCCATTATAACTATGGATTTAAAATAAAATGAAATGGAACGCTGTCCAACCAAACTCCAAAAAAGTGTCCGAAAGTTTGCCCCGAGAAAGTATTTTCACTGAAAGTTTCCTAATGTAGATTTAATCTTAGAGAATGTTCGTGTCAGAGGCATTAAAGGAAACCCGCCAGTCAGATCCCCATTCCATAATGTCAGAGAGATCAGCACAGGAACAACAGAAGCACATTTTCAACAAGAGGTGAAAGAAGAGTTTAATTATTAGGATATTAAAAAGTTTTGAAAGGATAGAAGACAACTCTGAAGAATAATGCTTCAGGACAGTAACTGGGATGTGGTCAGGACTGGCGGCTGAAGAAGGGTCAAGTTCAGAAATGATCTTAGCCACTTTCTTAGGTGTAATGTAGATGCCCTGGAGACCTCCGTCACAGTGAGGAGGAAACTAAATGTCATTTTTTCTAAATGTACTTCTTAATACATCTATTTTAATCAAAATTTATCGTAGAATCAGAAAATCGCATTCATTTTGGCTCAATATTGATAGTTAAAGTAATATATTGATTTTATTGAAGATCGTTGAAAAAAATTAAGCCAAAAATTTTGTAAAATTGTTTGTGGTAAGTAGGGTGTGTGTTTGCACTTTAGTTTGAGACTTTCATGGGAAGAAGTCCAGCAATGTAAAAACTGTTTTTGGCAAAGATAATCATGATGTAACTACTAATTTGTCTGAAGCCATAACTATGACTGCCTCTGCTTCAAAGATTATTGACATTGAAATACAAAGTGCTCCTGTGTCATCATTATCAAAATGTCCAATATCAGGATATCGATTGATTGATGTGTCCATCATTTTAGCAAATGTTTTTAGTTCGCTTTGCTGTCCTGAATGAAAAGATGTGAAATCCCTTGAACTCAGTGACATTGATGTAGAAAAGAGGGGTTTAGCAAGATTCTTGCAACTGAAATGTAGAACTTGTGCATACATAAAATCATTTTTCACCTCAAAGCAACTTGGATTTTCAGAAAAGAAAAACAAAGGTGGTCGAAAGTTTTATGACGTAAACGTCAGAACTGTTTATGGATGTAGACAAGTTGGAGTTGGACATGAACATTGAAGATTTGTTGCTTCTTAAATATGCCATCACGCATGCTTCCTAAAGGCCCTGTTAGACGGTAAACTATTCGCTCAACTATTCCTAAAATAGACACAGAAAATTATTCTAATAATTTAGTTTATGATCAAATACACTGATAAACTAATCAATAAATTAATACGATAAATTATGAGTTATAAGTTTAAGGTTCATTCATTCATCATGGAAGAAGCAGTTGAAGAAGTTTTAGTTTGTTCAATTTATTGCTTCTTCATGTATGGTGTATGGCGAATCTTTTGAATTCCGGAAAACGAAACAGAAAATGGTGAGTGAAAAATTATTTTAGAGAACGTGACCATGGAGCATTTGACTCTTCAAGAATTGAGATTAAACAACCATATCTATGTTCACCTTTTTTTTAAGCTTCAATAATTTTACCGTTAGCGTTAACACGCGAATTTTTCTTCATGCACAATTGGTGCTTCCTTGGGGGAAATTTGTCCTAAACCCGTTGTTTTTACCTTTGTGCAACACATGTTCGATTATTTAAATGTCGGTATTCTTTGAACATTGCTAAACTATTCGGAATAAAATCAAAATGATTTGATTTTATTCGAAGCTAAATTAAACTATTTTTTTGCTTCTTTTAATAATTTTTGAATAGTTTACGATACAATACACGATAAATTATTCCGTAAATTATTCTATTTTAACTAACTTTATGGAATAGTTTAGCAAATAATTTACCGTCTAACAGGGCCTTAACAGTTATGAAAACTTTAGTTTAAAATGTTTGAAGTTTCAGAAAATTGTTCCACCCTTAAATAAGTATTCCTAAAAGTTTGAAGTCAGAGCCATTTATACTTTTGAAAATATGAGCTGACCAGCTATGGTTGTATTTTAACATTTATCAGGTCGCAGCCAGGGCCGCCATTATGAATTTTCAGAAATTTTTACATTTTTTGCTTTAATTTTATTATTTTGTTGGAAAAACATTAAAACTGACTTGAAATCATTTTGTTTCTTTAAAAATGTCCAGGTTAGGATGAATCCACCTTAAGCACTGTCACTGCTGTTTTGATACCTTCCTGAAGCAAAAATGTCCCATGATTTTGCTTCACAATCCAACATTTTTTAAATAATCATAAGGGTTACAATTGTTTTTCCAACTGCAATCCACAATGAATCCATACAGAAACTTCAAACCTGAAGATTCCTGGGGAGAAATATCTAATTAAATCCAGAAACACCCACTTTAGTAAACAAACCATCCATAGTAAAAACAGGTCAATTTAGTCTAAAAATTATACTTTGAACACTTTTTGCCTTTTAAAGAACACACAAAGTGATCACGTAATATTCAATAAATAGTTTTCTAATAATAAAAGAAGCGACTTTATATGTCGCTTCAGGGACCCTGTAATTCCTTCTGTTCTTATGAACGGAAGTGAGCTTGCAGAGTCATCTCAGATTCGTCTTTTAGGTTTAACCTTCACAAAGAATTTCACATGGAATTCTTACATCGAGTCCATTGCTAAATCTGCTGCTATGAAGGTTGGCTCACTTTTTCGGGTCCGTCACTTACTTTCGGCTAAATCTATCATTTACATGTTTAAGGCCACTATTCGCCCTTGTCTTGAGTACTGCTGCCACCTTTGGGCTGGAGCCTCTGCTCATTGTCTTCATCTTCTCGATCGTATTCAGAAGCGCTTAGTTAACTTAGTTGGCCCTGATCTTTGTGCTAATCTTCACCCCCTCTCACATCGGAGAAACGTTGCTTCCCTGTCTCTTTTCTATAAATACTTTCATGGGCATTGTTCGGATGACTTGCATCAACTGACTCCTTCTCCTAAGACTTTCTCTCGGAACACTCATCTCTCTTCGAATTCTCATCCTTTGACTGTTCAGGTCCCAACTTGCCATAAGAACTTTTATTCATCTAGCTTTTTCCCTCAGACTGCTCGCCTCTGGAATTCTCTCCCTCATAGTTGTTTTCCTGCTGAGTATGATCTGCAATCTTTTAAATCCAAGGTTAACCGCCACCTTGCTCTGTCTTTATAACTCTTCTTCCTTTTCTTATCTGTCTTTATAACTGTTCTTCCTTTTCTCATCTTGTAGCTCTCTGCCTAGTAGTGGCTTCGGCCTTGCAGGGAGCAACTCATTAAAAAAAAAAAAAAAAAAGGGATTGTTCTTACAGGAAACTATCCCTAAGATACAGGAACCATAAGATAACAACAGAAATTTGTAAATATGTGTTAAATGTATATTATTTCATATTTTTGATTTGGCTTATCCTGTTAAAATATTGGTAAATAAATTTAGTCATTAATTAATTAGTGGAGTAAAGTCGCGTCATTATGTCATTATTTCCAACAATTTCTTTCTCCACTAAAATATCAAAATCAAAATATTTCCGAAACAAAAGTAAGTAATGGTCAAACACACCAAGTGAACAAAAGATCAAACACACCAAGTGAATGTACATGTTTCAATATTGCTCCTTTTTAAAATGATTTAGGAAATTAAAGGAGGAAGCTCCTTGCTGCAGTTTTCAGTTTAGATTGCAAGAAAACTTTTGTTGAATTTTATTGGCTAATTCAAAGTAGGGAGAATAAATACTTCAATTCATCAAAGTAGATTCATTTCAAATTCGTTTATTCGAATGTTCAAGTCAGTTCTGCTACCTTCCAATTGGTTCAAATTTAGTCTAACTGCACAGACAGCATTCATCATTAATTTTGTTTTGTCCGATTAGATCAGCTAATGCCAGTTGAGAATATTTTTATTTATTTTATTTTTTAGTAAAGGCAACTTACTTTTTTGAAAATTCCAAGAATCTTGCATCATTTCCAGTTTTTGTGACATACCTGGCATGTATATTCTTAATTCCAGTATGGAAGAAGATATTTGTACCTGTGGAGCTGAAGAAGGTAATCAATCGTTAATTTTGGAAATCGAAAAAAGAATTTCATTTATGGCAAGTGGTCCTCGTTGTAAACTTCAAATCTTTTCAAACAAAACCCTCTCTACTTCTATAATCTTCTTTCAGGTGATGGTCATTTATAACGTGGTCTGTGTTTTATTGAGTGTAGTCGCAACATTTCTATTGGTCTTTGGTGCTCTCATCTCTGGCACTTTGTATGGCTTCAAGGAGAATGAATACGTCAAACTTGGCTTGATGATATATACTGTGTCTAAAAATGTTGAACTTCTGGATACTATCTTCATGATACTACGACAGAAATGGAGACAGATCTCGTTTTTACATGTAAGGACATGCTTGATTTTAATTTGTATTAAGAATGAAGTTTTTGAACTGTTACAGGCAAAAATGAACTCTCAATCCTCTGTAAATTGTCCCGCAGATTGTTTTGGTGTTGTCTTGACAACAATCAATTTTTTGGGCCAAGAATCAGATGAGGATTTTCCAAATTTTGTAACAGAAAAACAATTGATTAATTTCAATGCAAATCAATTTTAAAATTTCCCACATTCGCACGACCATCGCTTTCGGACATGTTTTGATGTCTCGTCATTTCTTGCTTGACATCAACATATACTAAGATGGCGTCTTCTTTCTTGCAGGTATTTCATCACTCCAGCATCCTGATACTTGGCAACTATGCGTGGGTATATGCACCGTATCCACCAGTTGCCATAGTGATTGCTTTGAATTCCTTCGTTCATGTTTTTCTGTATGCGTATTATGCTCGGGCCGCTTTATCATCCGAACAACGACCATCATGGAAAAAGCGTTTGACACAGTTGCAAATCGCTCAATTTTTGTTCGATCTCGTGTTTGCTTTCAAAGGTTATTTATATCACGGATTTTGCGTCTACTCGATCTTTTATGGACTTTCCATGTTAATTTTATTTGGGAATTTTTATTATGTGGCGTATATTAAACTACGTCCTGAAGTTACTGCTAAGAAGTCTCAATAGGAGACGAACTGATGTCGCTCATTGTTTTTGTTTGGATGATGTAAGGGTACAAGTTCCTTTATAATTTTTTTTTATTTGTCATCGTGCCCTGCCAGTTTTTCAAATATAAAACATTATTGTTATTTTATCGTTCGAAGATAAAAACAAGAAATGCTTTGCATATTTACAAATCGCGTTTAGGAAGACTTGATGATGCGTATCCACGTAACTTATTTTAATGTTACTCTGAACATTCTGAATTTCTGAATTTGATATATGCTGCCAATCTTTCTGACAAACTTCCAAAATCACAACCGCAAAAAGGAAAACATAGATTTGGTGATGCAAAATGTACCCATACCAAAATCAACATAACTGAAATCAGACATTTGTGCTTTAGGTTGATTTACAAACATTCTTGACCTGAATTGACATATTCAAGACCAGTATTTATATCAAAACTCTTTATATACAAAATTCGAAAAAAGATTGAATTATTTATGACATTAATTTAATATCATATACACTCCAGGGCATTGTGAAACTTTGTATACATATATGAACTAATGGTGTAATGTAATGATGTAAAATTCATCTGAAAGACCTAAAACATCATTTCTTTGGGGACGAAAAATAATAGTAAGTCTGATCCTTCAGATATATATGAGAATGATTATGACATACGTAAATCACATGCTTTAAACCTTTGATATATGTATGTATATATCTTCCTAATTCCTCTGCATTGTAAACATAAAAAATTAACCATCACGAACAACATGATCCAAACTTACACAAATCTGCACCAAAAATATATAACTGAAAGCAGAAATTTGTATTGAATGCAGATTGTGCAATGTTTTGAATTTGTAGTTGCTGTGGTGCATTCGTAGTAAATAGTGAAAATTAAAAACTGATTTGATACATCGATAAAAGGTTAATTAAAACAAAAAAAATTTATACTGTGCAGTTAGGACCACTCGACCAAAACTTGCGATAAAAAGCGTTTCATACTACTTTATGACGGCCACACGACGAAGTGCATTCACAACTTTTTCTTCTTATTTGAGAATACAAGATTGAGAAATGTATGGTAAAATCGTGAAAGAAGTAATTATCAATCTGATTTAATTTGTAACTTAGGACTCTTTACTTTGTACATTCACGTTGATATAAATAAATTGTCCAGAACAAATTATTTGTGTTTTTTCTATGACGCCCGAGAATATGTGAATAGAATTCGACGAGATGCAGACGAAGTTCATCATAGTATTAAAGGCTGGTTCTCACTTATCGTCGTAAGGCTTACGTTAGGACGATCGTAAGCCTTACGACAGTTTTAAGCCTTACGACGAATATCAAAAAAATTATAATCGTAAGCGTTATGCAAAATAAGTCTGAACACTTTTTTGACTCAAAATTCGTCGGCGATGACCGTCGTAAGCCTTACGCAGAATATCAAAAAGTTTTGATATTTTATCGTAAGGCTTACGACGACATAAGGAGTTTGAATGGACAAAACGTTCGAATATAAAAAAAACATTCGATTACGAAATTCGATTTTGTCAAAGCGCTCGAATTTTATTTTTTTAAATCATTGCTTCGGAAAAGTTTGCACGCATTGTACATCATGGGCAAAGCAGAAGACGAACGTATGTCAATTGCAGTACAAAAGTACCCATGCTTATATGACATAGAAATATTCTGTATCGAACAGACGCAGTTCTTGCGTTAAAATGTGGTAGTCCCCATATTTTTTTCTGTCTTGGAACATCTTGCGGGTCCAAAACCTTCGTGACTTAGACGTATGCTCTTTATCTTCTTCTTCTAACAGCAATGTCAGTATAATCATTGCACAAGCTTTCTTTTTTCTAAAGTCGCCATTTTTAACTTCAACTTCACCTCTTTGATTTGAGCTTGCAATGTGTTGGCATCTTTGTTTTTTTTTTATATATTTTTTGATATTCGTCGTAAGCCTTAAAACACAGTCTTAAGGCTTACGACAGAAATTCCCGTTTTAGTAGTTCTCACTAGCGTAAGGCTTAAAACTGTCGTAAGGCTTACGATCGTCGTAACGTAAGTCTTACGACGATAAGTGAGAACCAGCCTTAAAGGCACAAAAGATCGGGAACGAACACAAAAATTCTCGCGACTTTCGCGACATTTTGCTTTTTTAGGATTCACGACTTTATATGCTGGCGACTTTTAAATATTTTCACAAAAACATTTCACGGATTTGCAGCCATTTCTTTGAAGGGTGAAGGGTGCTTGTGACTTTTTGTGTTATGTTCGTATTCAGATTGAATAACTTCGTTTCCAGATCCCCAAAATAAGTAGGCAGTGGCGTAACTCGCGGGTTGCCTTGGGTGCGATCGCACCACCCTCGGATTTAGTTGGCCAAGCAATTTTTCAAGCGATATACTACCAAACATTTCTAGAACACGTTTACGTTAAAAGGAGGACACTGAGTGTGTTATACGAAATATATATGTTCTGGCGAAGCATGTAATAACCATTCGTTCGTTTGAATTATTCATTCCGAATGCTTCCCGAAAATTTATTATTGCAATGTTTGGTATTGTTATGTTAATGATTTTAATAATCGTTTTGTCGATACGCCAACAATAGCGCAATTTAATTTTACGACCATTATTGAAACTGGCTAATGTATCGCTAGAAAAGTCGTACTCCTCCGAAGATGTAGAAATTGTTCGTTTTCTTCTTTCTTCATTTTCTGAAGAACTAAGCCGAAAGGGAAATTCACCACCCCAAAAATAAACAAAATTTACCGTGTCGAATTTTCCCTAGAGCTATGTTTCTATGCGGTTGCTATGCTAGATCGTCATCATTCAATCGGATGTATTCAAATAGGAGAGTAAAACAAAATTATCGAGGCAATTCTTTATAATAAATCACGATTATTTTAGCGACGAATTCTGGTCGAGTGGTCCTAACTGCTGTGGGTTAGCCAAATGATTTGTATGCCACAAATTCATTTAAATAGCTAGAGAAACATCAAATATAAGTGATGCAGTAGACAGACATTCTTGATGTTGGAGCTGAGAAGGACATTGAGCTGAAGCTGTACTAATCCAGGGCTTAAAAAGCAATAACATTCAGACATTCATAAAAGAAAACAAAAATAAAAATACAACAAAAGCTTATCTCTTTCAATCTGTTCACAAAATATTGATAACTTCTTTACGATATTTTTCATCTTTAATTTCCTTTAAATCCAGAAATCTAAACGTGGGTTGCTGCGCTGGCATTGCCCTAACGTGCACTGTCCGAATTCTTTGGTTCATGTACTGATTTCATGTAAACTTATGCACGAAGTATACATTTTTTGGCTTCACGACGACGACGATCGGTTTGCATTCCAAACACCTCGCGTATCCGCGATTTGAAATATGGCTGGGCTTTTATTTTTTAAAATTTGGAATTTTTGGAGTTTTTTTTTTTTATAAAACAAGTTTTAAGCAATCAACTTGCTTCAACGTGACGTAATAGCTGTGTTAAATAAGAAAAACAAATTGTTATGGATCTGATGACTCGATGTTTCGAAAGTCATCATGGAGACAGTTCTGTGGTCTTGAACAACCATTAAAAATAAATAAATAAATAAATTTCAAACTGAAAAAATTAATAAAAACGAGGTCAGGTGTGGGTTGGAGTGCAGATTGCACGAAAATGTAATCTAGTTCATTGAAGAAATAATTAAAGAAAAGATGAATCATGTGGTGTTCTGTTTCTAAATTTAGCTTACCTTATTTTAAAGATTCCTTTGTTCGAAATTCATATCTGTATTGCTAAAATTTACTTTTGTCAGTAGAAAAGAGACCTGGAAACCGTGACTATGGCAACAATGATATGTGTATCGTTCTAGCAGTAGTACCGTAATGCCTCGATTTAGCGCCCCATCTAATGAGCGCCAACCCTAGAGTTGAAATTCTTGATTAGTGCCCATCTTTCTCAACTTCTATAATTATTCTTCATAGTATTATTCTTCAAAAATATGGTAAATACACTTCTATTATATCAATGTGTGTCCTGTTACAAAAAACAAACAAACAAAAAACAGTAAATATGATACGAAAAGGAGGTCAAATAAAACGGAAGAAGGAGACTCACGAAGATTGATTAGGTCAGAGAAAAAAAAGCAAACAAACAAGCTAAGTATATCGACAAAAGCTTAAGACCATAATGACCCCCGTGTGTGTATCATATCAGTGCTGAGCTCAAATTGCCACAAAAGAAACACCGAAATGTTCCTTAAGTAGCTTTTTGAACTTAGCAGGAGAATCCTCTTTCCTCTAACTGAGTGGCTGCATTATAAATCCTAGCGCCAGTAAAGTAAAAAGATTTCAGACATATTCTGTTCTTACACGTGGAAGACGCAGTACAAAATTATTGTTTCGAGTGACAGTTCGATGCTGAATTATCGAGAAATAATCATTAAAGTTAATCATTAAAGTTATCAGACATTAAAGGCCATTTTCCACTAAGCGGACTTGTCCGCGCGGAATCGTGCGGATGGTATTTGCGCATGCGTTCTGATTGGTTTATAGGCGTACGCAGAGTGTATTTCCACTAAGCGGAAATGTCCGCGCGGACAAAAAACGAAAGATCAGAACTGAAGAGCAACTACATTTGTTTATGTACAGTAGTGAAATGTCTTTCATACAAAAAAATATATACATTGGATTATTTCTTCAAAATTGTTTATTGGAAACAAGAGCCTTTGGTGTTTCTTTGTTACCTGCTACTATAATTAAACAGTAGCTTTGACATTTCTCACACAACACATAACAATTAAAATATTAAACATTATAGCATATTTATTTATACCTGCTCTGTTGCTGGATTAGATATTAGATTAGATATCTCTGGATTGGAAGCCAAAGAAACGAGGGAAGCGAAGTTATAGTTCTCCCATGTTCTTCTTCCATGTCTATGCCCATGTTTACTTATACAAATCCGCATTTGTCAGCAAAATTCCGAAAATATTATTGGTCAGCATTCCAAACCGCTCAAATGAAGTTGGAAGAACTTCAACTTCAAATGCGCACTGCACATCGCTGGATGTCCGCCTGAAAATCATATCTCAGAAGAGCGCATGCGCAAATGCTGTCCGCGCGGGATAATGATGGCGTGTGATTTAATTTGTGCACAATTCACTTCGGCCGGTGTAATGAAATTCGAATGTCGGTCAATCAGAGAGAATATTGTACTATTCTTTTCAATTCACTTGGGAATTTATTTCTGACAATATCTTATTTTTAGAATTCCTACGTGATGTATTTTTGTTACATTGTTGATCGATGTCACGATTGTTTTTACCAAGTCGTTCACCATTACAGCTTAGCCAAGTTATATCTTTCAAAACGAGGATAATTTCGATAAATAACGGAGAGTGGAGAAGTTTATCACGATTAATTTCAAACAATTTCTTTGAAACTTTCAAACACAAAACATGAACAACACTTCACATTCAATAATATTCCTTCCATCAACCAAACATGACCAGATTGCAAAACACAAACTCATAACCTTCAATAGCGACTCTGCTGGGGGTCTGCACACTTCTTCACAAATGTTGTCGGCTGTGTGTGTTAGAAATAAGTTTCTTTGAAGAGGAAAACATCACACTATTGTTAAAACTTTTATAGAACAGTCAAACTTTTCAAAGTCAACATCAGGTATGGTTAAAACATAATGAATCAAGTAGCGACTCTGCGGGGGGGGTCTACAATATCTGAACTGTAAAATAATTGATTTCGTAAATAAATAAATAAATTCTAGAATCTTCATGTATTTACAAATAAAAACTTTTCTCTGACTTAAAAACATCAACTTGAAACAAAATTCAAACACGAACAGAAACGATTTTTTAACAGTAGCGACTCTGCGGGGGGTCTCTTCTTCTATAAGATAATCGCATCAACTGTATTTGGAGTCTGGACACGAAGTTGATAATAAGTTAACATATATGCTGAATTAAAAATGAATTAACTTCATCAATAAATAAATAAATTCGATCATGAAAACTAAACAAACATGAAACGAAAGATTTTTTTTACATTAGCGACTCTGCGGGGGGTCTTTCTTTCAATAGGATAATTGCATTAACTATATTTGGGAGTTTGGGCACGAAGTTGGTTAGTTAACATGATAATTAGAATGGTCTCAAGAATAGAAAGTTGTTAAATATGTAAAAATAAATAAATTCAAGTATGTACAATTAAAAATCCACATCACGGATGGTTCCTACAACAAAAATAAAACTTCATTAGCGTGTTGTCATGGTAACGATAGGAAACTTTTCATTAAAATAGTCTTTTCCATCCAACTTTTTTCTGATAAAAACATTTAAATGAAATATTTACTTACTTTTAGTGTTGAAGAAGAAATTCCCTTATTCTTTTCTTCTTTTCATCGTCACGATTCCACTCACACGCCACATCATATGCAGTTTTGCCTTGATTATCTTTAATATGACGATCTGCTCCATGGCGTATGAGCGTTTCAACACTTTCGAAATAACCAAGCCGTGATGCGAGGTGAAGTGGTGTGAAGTTGTAGTAAGATAGTTTGTTGATAAGATGATGAGGTGCGGAGTTTATTAAAAAGGTGAGTGTATCGGTAGAATTATAATGTGCAGCATGATGGAGTGCTGTTTGTCCAATGATGTTCGTCGCTTCTATCTCCGCACCTCTGTTTATTAATAAACGAGTAATTGAGAGTTTGTTGTGAATAGAAGCCTCCAGTAAAAGTGTGGATTGAAGATAATCATCACTCCTCATCTTCACGATCGATGGATCGACCGTGAGGATGTTTTCGATGGATTTCAGGTCATCGCGTTCGATAAGACCTACAAGATCTAAAATAAATGAAAAATAAATGATAAAATGAATGAAGAATAATCGAAATAAAAATAGATTTTAAATGGAAAGAAATTCTAAACAACTAATAATTATAATTATAACAAATAAAAATAAAAAGTAAAACTAAATAAAAAAGGTTTTAGAATTTATCAGAAATTTTGTGAAATGACAATGTTAATTTTGTGGGATTATCTTCTAAACCAATCAAAACAACTGACGTTTTATGATGTGTACCTCCCCTGGTGGTACGCAGAGAGGTGACGCATGTGGAGTGAGTGGTTGTGGAACGCCGTGTATGGGTGCACCCACCACCTATGACGTCATAGCAAAACTTAATGGCGTGTATCTCTTGAACTGTTCATCAGACATATGGTTCTATATATCATTTTGATCAGCTTTTCAAGCTCTAACTGATGGTAAACAAATTTTAAAGCGAAATGGATCTTCGTAATTTCCATTTATTCCGCCCACCACTTATGACGTCACAGCTAAACTTAATGATGCGTATCTCTTGAACTGTTCATCATAGACATGTTCTTTTGTATATCATTTTAATCAGCTTTTCAAGCTCTGACAGATTCCGCATTCAATATAGTAATTTAAAACTTTCAATTTTATCAGAAAAATCATGATAGAACAGCACAGCAAAACTTTCTGAGGACTTCATTCAGATGTTTATCGGAGAATTTTAATTCGCTTTCCCACTTGTATTCAAATATTTAAATTTAAAACTTTGAAAGTTAAACATCTCAATCTCTTGTAGAAATAGATTCTTCCACTTTTAATTTCCAATTTAAACTTTCCAGAGTTTCTCAAATAATTTTTAAAAGAAGAATTCAACAAAAATATTTCTACACGTACTAATGCCATTTGTTCTTCACTTGTGAAGGAGTAAAAGCATACTCAATAATTCCTTGTTCAACAACACATCAGCAACAACTTATACTGTTCATTCTTCACAAGTTGAGTAGAAAATGAAATCGAATTATACTTGGCGCGAAGAAAACTGTACAAGTACTATTGGTTAATTTTAATTCGAAAATTCAGAGCCAGGTGCAATATTCGAAAAATGTACATGGTTCACATCACGCGCAAAGATGAATTTATTTTTCAGTCTTGCATTGGATTTGAAATGAACACGCCCGTCATCACAACGAACATTGTTGAAAAAAACATGACTTATTGCGGTAGTATTTATTTTTATTTACGAATGTTTACCCAGGATAGCCTCCTCAGTTCCTTAAGGTACTGTTATCAATGAGGGTCCTGCGAAGGAGGTCCTAGAGCATTTAAAGCCCCCATTTGGGCTACGGAAGCTGTAATGACAGAAACCGCTCAACTAGACAACCACCCTAGACATCATTCCTACTCTCTTGCTGAGTGCTAAGCAGAGAGGAGTGATTCACACTGCTATAGTCGCTGCTGGCATGACTCGGTCGGTGATTGAACCCGCGACCTCCCGAACAGGAAGCGAGCAATCCAATGAATGATAGTTCTAAAAAATTCTGTATTTATAGCCATAACTGAAAGTTTTTTAAATCATTCTTTTCGTTTTAACTTAAAAAATGAAAGCATTCGTAAATGCGTTTGGAACTAATTTGTCTCTGTAATGTAATAGCTTCATTTAAATAGAAGTTTTCCTTTCAAAACAATTTCGTCAAGTATGGGGTTGGGGTGGGGGGTCCCTAATATTGTCAAAATTCTACCATCTAAAACCCACAACCCACGACAATGTTGCTAACTAACGCACCATTCAAAATATTGACATTTTATCGTTCAAAAAGGGGCGATTTACCGTCACGGGCAGAAGATGAAATACCGTGATCCCGTCGTTTTTTTTCGATAAATACTGTTATACCGTAAAAGTGAAAGATCCCAACACTTTCTTTTTTGGTTAAAAAAAGTATTTTTTCTCGCGTTTGAGCTTATTGCTGGAAACAAACTACTCGATATGTTTTGGATGTTTCGATAAAAAAAAGTTTATCATTTGATGTTCCCACTTACACCTGAAATTATTACTGCGTTGAGATCTCATTGTGCTGTGGGAGCTGAGTATAATAGAGATTGGAAGGGATTTAATCTTCAACATATCGCCCTAACAAGCAATATTAAAACACGATGCATTGTTAGTGACGTAGAAGAAAATCGAAGATCAACTTTCCGTTGAAGCGACTTCTACTTTCATGCGAAAAAGTATTTTTGAATAACAAAAAGAACTGTTTGTCCATATACCTTCAAAAGTTGTTATCTTTCGTCGTGTTCTAAAGAAAAATAGATTAACGAAAGTCTTAAAAATAGAGGTTCTTTGCTGTGACTATGTACATGACACATTGTTATGTTTATATGATTCGGGGAAAGGTCTATTAGTTTCAAAGTAAGAGTTCTGTAAATAAAACAAAACCTTGAACAGACCCCTACCTTTTATTGGTTGAACGAGACAGCATTTCTGCAGATGGTAAATTATTCACAAACTGTGCCAGCAGATTATGTGAAATATTTGTTTTTGTAATCTTTATCTTTCTACTCGAATTCCATTTTTCAATCACTCTTCTGAACGTTGATTTCTTACTTCCGAACCACGAGAGAGCTGAACAGTCGATTACGATGAACAAGATGTCGGATGTTGCACGAGCAGCATTTTCTAGTATAGTGTGACGGTGAAATCGCTCGGTACTGGACAAGGGAATAACAACCCTCCGAAGTTGAAATCCACGGCAACCATTACTATCAGTTAAAACGATCTTCCTTTTCCCATCAATTGCTTCATAAACCTGGCGTTTTTCGTCCATACTTGGAATTTTATTTTGACTTCCCAAACAATTTGCATAAATAGTGAAACTTTTCTTGGCTACTTTTAGTGCATGGTGAATCAAAACAAACTCGTTTTGATCATGACAGATGATGGTATCACCAGCTTTAACATTTTGCAAGCAAGAAGCAATTTTCAAGATGTTCTTCTGTTCTTGGCTGAATTCACCTGAACAATTCTGACGTAAAAAGTTTTCAATTGACTTAGTTGATGGGACATATGTTAGTTCCGGTATTTTCCCTTGATGTGAATGACCTACTTCCATCGATTGGTCAAATCGATATCTTATAGTACCTTCTATTATACCTTGTTTAGATGACTTCTTGTCAAATTTATTCATTTCTTTAAGGGTGTGTTCCTGATTTTTCAATGGGACAGGCAAACGTCTCTTGGGAAAAGGAGAAGTCACGTTATCCTTAACTTTATCTTCACCTTCCTTTTGAAGACCTACTTTTTTACCATCACTTTGCCTCTTGCTTGCGTCATCACCAGCTGTGGACTCATCACCACCACTTCCTGTTGACTCATCACCACTTGATAAATAGCTTCTTGGTTTTACATCATAGTAATATCGTGTTTCTTCATTATGAATAACACTTTTAGCAACCTTAAAATTTAAAAAATATGGTATTTCGCAACAATTAGTAAACAGACATTCTACCTGTTTCAAAAACTCTCACCTCAAGCAGTTCCGATATCTTCACAGAATTTCGCATATTCTTTTGTAACTGCACAAAAGACATGTCCAGCTTTGATTCGTAAGTCTTTGAAACGCATGTTCTTTTTTTACCCTCAAAAAGATATTGTTCATGTTGAAATGCTTGCAATATAAGTGTCACAAAATTATCCTTCATCGTTGAAAGTGCTTCATTGATCAGATCAACTTCACGATTCGACATTATAGATGTATTCAGTTCATCGATGCTTATGTGACACAATCTACTGGTCTTTCTCTGTTGTTCCTGGACATACGCTAAGATTTCTGAAACAAGTGGAATTCTTTTCTGTCCCATTTCGGCAGCAATTTCTGATACATTGGTAATTCGTAAATTCACTAATCCACTCTCAACATTCTCCAAACTCAAGTTCTTGAAGTGTTTATCAATGTAAAAGTCAATCACACTGAATGGATCAAAGCTTATGTAGAATATTGTTGTGGGATATTTAGCAATCCGTGCCAAAAATTCTGACTGCAAAGTAGCTACCACAGTCTTTCCACAACCAAAAGCAGCTTTGATGTACTTGTGTTTCCGAGGATCAACGATTGCTTCAATCTGCTCCTCATTTGCTTGCAAATGGATCAGCTGCTCGTGGATATCATCAGAATATTTAGCCAGTTCGATTGATGTGTTGGCAACAAAACCAGCAATTTGAGCAATGATGAGTTTCATGATTTGCATTGAATTGATGGCTTCCTCTACTTCTAAAAGATGAGGAAGTTCATTGTTGAGCCATTCTTTCATGTTCTCAATACCACTCAGCTGATCCTTCGTTATGATTCTTGGTATACATCCATCACATACAAGGGTTTGCTTCCCTTTGAAAACAGTGTTTCTGAGTACATTAGATTCGAGGTTCGGCGCAGCAACAAAGGTGGCGATAGTTATATTAGGAGAAGTCGTTTTGCTTTGAGCCATTAAGAAGTTCATTACTGTATCAAGATCTTCAGCATCTTTAGAGCACTTTGAAAATTCATCTGATATGTCTCTGGGATGAGTACTCTCAGTTACTCTGATATTCAGAATAGCACCCAGGTTTTGATGGAATACCAAGATGCGGTTAAAGAAATCTCGGTCTTCATTTTCCAACTTTTCTTTCAATAAAAACTTGCTATGTTCCTCACCATCATAATACATGAGCACGACTCCACCTGCAATATTGGTTTCATTCTGTTGACGTGAAAGACTGTTTTTAATACACTCTGCTACATCTTTTGTTACATTTTGTGACGTGTCCAAAAAAATATTTGGAAAGATGATCCATTCATCAAAGTAGCTTTCATTGTTTTTCAGTAAATTACATTCTAGATAGTTCTCACACTGGCTTGTCCAATCAGAAGCTGATGTTTCCTTTGTTTTACTTCTAGATTGAAAACAGCGAAAATTACTCCGAAATTTCATGGGTTCATCTCCATTGCTACAATCTGAAGTTTCCTCAATAACGTGGTGAGCAATTACTGTGTAACCTTTTGCGGTGTGGTTCTCTATGGTTCTTTCTGAAAAATAGATATAAACCAAAATAAATAATTAAATACTGAATTATTTGCAACAATATTGTAAAATAAAATTATATTAACATACCAGCCAATGAAAATTCTCTGCTGACATACTGATGTATGTTGCCATCATCATCTTTACAACCAATGAAGCATTTGTAGGTATTTCTCTTATCCAAACCTTTCAGTCGGATATACACAGAACCATTACATTCATCTTTTTCAATCTCATCGAGATCAATGACGAGGTCTTCACAACAATCTTGTTTCTTCGACACAGTTTTCAAAGTGATGCTTGTCCAATGAGCATGATTTTCAGGAACTTCCAATATGCAATAATCATCTTTTACGCAAACAACTTCTATTGATTGTGTCTGTATTGGTTTGTTGGTCTCACAACTTATTCCTGAAATGTAAAAACATTTGGAAGTTGTCATAGATATTTTATAAATAAAGCTAACCAGTCAATTTCAACAAGTAAAATTTGAACCAGAAAATGATATTAAATTAAGTTCAAATAAATACAATATCTTAAATTTCTTTTCTAATTTTATCAGTTTATTACCTTAAAGGAAGAAATTTTCGTGGAAGAAATTTTTGCGGAATTTAATTTCGCGATTTTGGCCCCTAATTGCGAAATTAAATTCGGCGAAACACATAATTAGTCAAACGCGAAATTAAATTCTGCGAAAATTAAATTTTTTTCTCTACTTTTCGGGCACAATGGATGAAAGATTCACAACGCAAATTATGTATTTGAATTGAGGTATTTTTTCTTTTAAGTATTTCTTCTTTGAAAATCAAAAAACACGAAATTGAATTCCGTGAATATTTCTCCCCGCAAGGTAGTTCCATCAGAAACTAAGCAAAGATTACTAAAAGTTGATATAAAACATACTTTGAACATTTTTCAAAGGGCTGACATGACCATCATCTGCTAAGAACATTATTATGGTATCAGTTGTTTTTTGAACACGTCTTGGATGGATTAGTTGGTTTTGACGATAAAGATCACTCTTTTCGCATTTCATGAGAAACTTGATGGAGAGTTGAAATGCATTGGCTAGTCCATTGACCAATAACTTGAACAAATCCTTTTGACAATTTCCATTTTTTTTGTACTCTTCAACACTGCCAAGAATATCTGTACCACCACTAAAATCTTCATACCAGCTCAAATGAGTGCCTACTTCATCTTTTATCGCTTGCAAAACTTCCCTTTTGTCAGAAACTTTATTCTTTTCTTTCAAACATTCAACAAAGGAATGGATGAGTGAAAATTTCTCAGGAACTTTGCTGGACGGATTTGCAGTATATTGACCGATTTGATCTTTTTCAGCAGAATAATGCATATGCCTAACATTAAAGAAGAAAGATTGGAAATATGTCTAACAATGAACGAGTACAAGATTATGAGAGGATATATGAATAATATGTAAACAAAGACTAATTTCGTGTAATAAGGTATTTTGCCTATGTGATGTTAGGGTCAATTAATGCTTTAAAATTAAATTCTATTTATTGAATGGAATTTAATGGAGGAAAGCTTTAAAGTAACATTTCATAATGAAACATACAAATAATCGAAATTTTAATACAAATAAAACGAAAAACTCCTTTACAAAAAAAGCCTCTTTTACAACAATTTTCATGGTCGATTTTCTTTGTTTAATGGATAATTGTTTTTATCCCACTATAATAAACACCGAACTCATAAATTGTAATTGTATTAACCAGCAGCAATTTCAAATATATAAGTTATTTTCACCTGTAGATATGATACAAGTTCTTGTTCAAATCAACATGGGTTGGACGCACTAAAATAAGAAAATCAACTTTTTACTTGACAACTTCTCTCATACTTTTGCCAGAAATATTCTTCACAGTCTATGACATTTTATTGAGAAAAAGTATTTCCAGGTGCTTACTTTCTTCGTCTTCGATTTGAAATACAAGATGTTGTTTGTTCAAGAATATAAGGATTGATTTCAGATGCATCCAAGTAGACTGATGGGGTGGTGTACATCTATGCCATTCTTCCAACATTTCACCAAGTCTCTTTTGTACGTGGTCCGGATTATCAATAGATATTTTTTGAATTTTGCGATAACCTATCAAAAAGTGAGAGATGGTCCTCCAATCATCACAAGCATAGTCACAAATCTTTTTGAAAACTTTCATCCGAGTTGGTCGATCTTGAAGTGTTGTATCTTCAGCTTCATCTAAATGTTGTCAGAAAAATATGAAATATTTATATATTCATAAACAGAAGATAAACGATGGTATATATATTATCTCATCCAAATTGTAGAAACAAATTTCACAAATATTTAACTTATATATAATTTCCAAGTACCGTAAGATGGGGTAACTTCGGAACGCGGGGTAACTTCGGAAACGAACAAAAAAACGGCTGTAACTTCACGAAAAATTAATGTTTTTCCATACTTTTTTCGTTTTTAGCTCCGTCGTGATGTCTTCTCTGGTTTACCACAAGAAAGATGTAGAATCTTCTTTTAATGAAGAAGAAAATGAAGAAAAACAGACGTTTTTCAGTATACGTCACTTAAAGCCGTTTTTCACAATATTTAAAGTGATGACATTGTAATTATTTTTTATAACATTTAAGTAGAATAATTGAATGTATCTTATTTTTTTGTTTTATGTGAAATAAGCTTTTCTTCCTCCAGTTATTTGGTTTTCAATTAGCTCTTAATTCTCGCCATTCAGGATAGCTTCTTACAATTAGCCGTAAACCGAAGTGAATCAGCTGATAACGGTATGTCCAGCTGCAATTGTCGATAATTAATAATGACTCCCATGCGTACTACTAGGACATACATCACAATCGTACTACAAATGACAGTGCATAAAAGAATTAATTGCTTTTCACACTATTAAATCGGCTGTCATAAAATTTTTAACAATAATTTTGATTTAGTCGGCTCTTTATATAGTTGTTTTTGTTATTGAATCGGCACTGCTTAAAAGTAAATGGTAGACGTTCCGAAGTTTCCCCATCTCGTAATTTTCAAATTTCGATGTTTATGTGATGATATCTTTATCGTTTCTTCATTGATCATTTTGAACTTAAGGTATCTAAAAGGCAGCAATACAAGTGCTTTACTCAGTAAGTTTTATTATTATTAGACTCCTACTTGTTAAGTTATTATAAAAAAAGTTGAAAAATCGTCCGAAGTTACCCCATCTTACGGTATAAATGATCAAGAAGCTAAAATAATTGAGAAAATTTCCTCTGCTACTTTAAGGTTGAAGGATTAATGAAATAATGGAAACACTGTTTTGAGTACTGAGAAACGTTTGGGAGTTCCTGAAAGTAACAATAGCTTTATAAAAATTTATGCAAATTTGCAAATCTATAAAAGGCTTGCACTAACTGATATATACAGGAATATATCTTCTTTCTTTTAAACAAACCTGCAACGTTCAGAAGTGGTGAGGATTTCAGTTCTTCAGATAATATGGCTGCTTTTCCAAATGTCACCAGATGTTCATTCATCTTATCAATCAAACCTCTCCTTTCCTTGACAGTGGTGTTTGAAATTATCTCCATCACACAGTCAAGGATTGGCCTTTCATCTGGTTTTGGATCTTCATAAATCCTTTCAACTTCTATTTCGTGACTGAAGATGGCTGCACATAGGTGCTTTCCACTCTTCTGATCACCTGAGAATCTCTGTGCAATGAGGTATGCATACATTGCATACATGCGATAATCTGAAATTGTAAAGGTTAAAAAATTTACTATAATGATGATCCTTTGGTCAATAAAAAAGGGAAGAAAGAAAGAATCACACAGCTGGGAATTTGGCATCCACATTTTCCCCTTGTTTTGCTTCTTTATGAGAAAGCAAACATGAATGAACATGGTTGAAAACATAAAAATATCTTTCGCACGTTTTTGTAAAGTTCCGAATTATACAAACAAATCCTCCTAACCTCGAACCCAAGACTCTCTGCCTTTTGGTTCGAGGTTGAACGAATCCAAGAAAGTGATATCAATTTATTGTAGTGTGACCGATACTCAGTCGTGTGACTCGTTCGTAATGACAATAACACACATCTTTTCGAATTACTGATGAAGGTGTACTTGAAAAAAAGCAAAGTATAATAAATAAAGAGAAAGTTGGTTCAGTCCGACAGAAAGACAGAGACAATCTTTGTCTGTTACAGAAATGATTTCATCTTGCTATTGAATCACGTGACTAACCTTCATCGTTCATATCTTCCATCTTTTGAAACTTCTTCAGTTAAAGGTTTTCTTCAACGATAACA
This sequence comes from Turritopsis dohrnii, assembly GCA_027922465.2. NCBI lineage: Eukaryota > Metazoa > Cnidaria > Hydrozoa > Anthoathecata > Oceaniidae > Turritopsis > Turritopsis dohrnii. Next base: position 288,086 of record BQMF02000323.1, read on the forward strand.
AGCACTGTACGTCTGATACTTTTCTACGAAAAGCACGAATGACTCTGGAAAGGGTGTGTAAGTTAATTTGTTGTAAACACAAACGAATTTTGTTTACCCCCCGAACTTTAAGTAGTGGAAGAATGATCTCCATCGTAGTTTGGAAAACATAAATTTCTGAAACCATAAGGACGAAAAGTTGACTTTCCATGTTCTCTCGTTTTGTTTAAAAAAGCGAAATACATTAAATTTATTTATTTAGTTATTTATAGTAGCAATCGGAAGAGTGGTGTTATGATTTCATCCGCAAACATCTGTCTTTTTTGGGTTCGTTAATTTTGATTCGTGTAATTTGCCGAGTGTCAGAAAATTGATGCTTTTTTTAAAACCACTGCTAGGGGGTAAATTTAGCTAATAAAAACAATATTATAGCGGTTTCTCATTGGTTTCGAAACTTAAAATTAAGTAGTCACGAGATAGAAAAGTTGATCTTGACAAACTAAAGTCACATCCTCCACACGTTAAGAGTTTTTTTTCTGGCAACAAAAATTTTTCATGTCTCGCTTGCTTTGTGAACATTATGGCAATTTTATGGGAGTAGGTTGAAACGCCTTTATTGCTCTGAATGAGGCGAAACGAAGTGTTTCACAAGATGGTGTCATCAGAGATGTGTGATCATTTCTTGCCAACAGAAAAACGTCATTATGACGCCAATAAAACCGTTTAAAACATAATACGTTTCACATAAAACAGAAGATGTTTCACAGGTTTCTACCATTTTTCTGACGGACTTGATGTAAACCAAATAAAATCATCTCGAAAAAATGTTGTCGGAGGTTTCGTAATCAATCTGTGTTGATTGATTTTTCTATCCCAACAACAGGCCTTTCAAGTGGTATGACAAAAATTTCATTAGAATTACTCAGCTTTTGTTAAGCCTGGCACACACGATGCGAGAACAAAAATGTTGAAACTACTAGAAATAAACGAAGGTACAACACACTCTGCTGCCACCAACCAAATGTTAATGTAAATGAACTGCAAGTTTCGCGCAGAATTTATTCAATCTCAATTTATTCAATCTCAATTTATTCAATCTCAATTTGTTCAATCTGTTGTCAGTTCAGAGTTTTTCGGAAACATGTTTTGATCGTGAATAAAAACCAGGTATCGAAAAATTGAGAGGGCGTATGGTTTCCCATTGCAACCGTGCTCAAAACTTTTGTCATGAACTTTTAGTTTCGTCTTCTTAAAATCTTAAAATAGAAAGTTTCGGTGGTTTGAACCTCGTTCCTAGACCCTTTCTAAACACACAGAGGAGTCGTTTAATGAATTATTTTCAAAGAAATCTGTTTGAAGGAATGCGGGAAAATCTTCACACAAACCAACTTTAGAGGAACTTGAAAAGTATATCGACTTTGTTAGAAATAGTTAGACAAGACGCTCTCTCAATCTGCTTCTACTTTTACTAGCTATGTATGATTTCTTATATTAGGTTCGTATATTTTGATGATATGGAAGTCCCGAACGACGTTTGAAGGGAATAACAGAGAAAATTTCCAAATCTCCAACCCTCCTCCACTATCCCTCCTCCACTGTTCTTCAAGATTCTACTACTTCGAAATAAAACCGCAATACGTGTAGGATGTTGTAGGATGTGTTTATTTTGGACAAAAGATAATAAAAAAATATTTAAATACAAATCGGTACTAAAGCTGCTTCTTTGAAATTTAATCGATTGATTCGTCTAGAAAAAAAAATGAATGAATGAGGAATGAACGAACGGATATTTTACATAGGCTTTCGAACGAAACCGAAACACAACAAACCTTTCGACATTTTTGGACATGATTGAAGATGTCGGCATAGTTTTCGGGCCTTGCGACGGACGAAAGATTTTCTTTTCTCCGGTGGTTTCGCGAAATGACCTTTTCTTCAAAACATACGGATCGTTGGAATGAGACGGATACTGCGTGAAACAACCGGCTTTCGAACCACCGATCTATAGAACATGCAATTATGGTAACGACACACGAAATGAGAAATAAAAATGACTGGCTGAACAAATGCATACCTCCTTTCCAGGAGAGCTCGGTTGGAATGGTTTTAACGTTTGCTTTTCTCGTTTTGTTTCTTTATATGGCGGCATGGCTGCACAAAGAAATAAGCATGACGACACAGATTCTCTTAAGAAATAACAGTAAGCGCATGCGTACTTACGTTTGTCTGTTTTATATGGGTTGTTATCGAAATAAGCCTGAGGGTGGAGATTCAATCGGAACGCTCCTCCTTTCATCATTTTCTTACTCTGACTGTTGGAGTTCTATAAAAAAATACACTGGATTGATGAAGTCTATTGCAACGTTCGCTGGACCAAAGTTACAAGGATAAATACCTTCAGAATTTCTTTCGGCCGATCATATGGTTCCGAAGCGTATTGTTGAGGCTTGCCAATAAAAACATTCACATATCCATACCCAGTCCCCTTTTTACTGGGATTGGTGATGAAGTTGCGACCAGGAGATATATAAGATCTCTTGTTCTTTTCTGCTGGACTGAAGAAAGAGATCGAACCTGAAAAGGTTCCATAATGGCTGCCAGCACCTGACCTATAACATAAAAAACAACACATGTTATTTAGACAGTCTGACAGAAACCAGGCTACATAAAGGCCGGTTTTCAGTTCATTGGCTGTGGTCGCACGAATGAGCGATCTGATTTTTGATTGGCTGACGCAATCTCATTCGCCTGGTAGTTCAAATCATTTCAACTACTGAGCGAATGAAAAAGCTGTTCGATCAGTCGCGCGACCACAGCGAATGAACTGGAAACCGGCCTTGAGATGATGCAGGCTACATACGCGTTCTTTCCAGCATGACTTGGCATAAAGGCTTTCCCTAAATTCTTTTTCGCATTTTCCAAACGAAATTGACGACGTCGTTTCACTGGATCCGAGTAACCTTCCCCTTGCATGATGCGGCTGAAATTTTTGTCGAAATAACCCGCCTGGAGGGCGCTCTTGCTTTTACTTCCGCCCGGTAGCATTTGCTTCCCCTTATGTGCAGATATGTTGAACGGTTCTGCAAAATAAACACGAACATGAACAACGACTCGATTAATATTCTAATCAATAAATAAAATCAACTCACTGTTGTTGGGGTTGTTGTAAGGGTCACCAACAGATACATATCCCAACTCGCTAAACAAACCAATCCTGTTCAAGTCATTTCTTGCGTCACCCATCATTCAATATTTAACTCTAAAAGATGGCAAGTGATATTGTCATATTCCATTCCATTTTCCATTAAAAAACATACATTTCATCTCAAATTCACGACATTAGTTGCAGGAAATGATGTAAATGGTGTAGGTTTTAAGAAGTTGCGTTGAATATCAGGTGTTCTCGATTAAACTGGTGTTTTTGTACCCATTTATGACATTTGATATGTAATGTTCATAACACCCAGAGACTATCTTGACAACGAAAACTTTCGGCAGGAAACACTTTCGGACAAACATTTGTCCAAAGTTTTTCCGTTCATTTTAAGGACTTTCGTGAATATCTTTTTGGTTGATTTGGTGCCTGATTAGTAACATACTTTAAACATCCCGTCAAATGCACTCGCTCATAAAATTATGCTCCAAGTGACGAGAGGAGGTACTAAGCATTACGATGTGTATGGTACAGAATACAGACGCGCCGAGGGTTTTCTGGGTGACTGAAGTGATTTTCAGGGGGGGGAGGGGGGGGGGGGGGGGGGACTGAAAACTTGCTAACAAATGAACCTGATCACATTAAAAGGATTATTTTGCATTAAAAAAAATGCAAAGTAAGGGTTTTCCTGAAAAAACTAGCATCGGTTCTATACTACATGCTCAATATAAGAACTTGACCATAAAATTTAACAAAAACAGCCACTCACTGCTAAGAGGATTACATTTGGGATGAACCCAGTGTTCACAAAAGTTACAAAAAATAGCATCACTTTTAATTGGTTTATCGCAAATAGAACATGGATCACTTCAACAGACATGATATCAAAATGATAAATGTTTCTCGAACCAAAACTTTAAAAACCTGTGATAAAATAAAAAGAAATAAAAGAATAAAGTATCAACGATGTCTTAAAACATTTAATAGACAAAAAGAATCTATTCTAAAAGTTCTTTTTTAACCCTAACCCTAACAGGAAAATTACTAAGAAGGTCATAAAGATGCGTAATTTTCATGACTTTTCATGACATAATAAGATAGATACATAGATATAGATAATAAGATATATCCTGGGTAAAAACACTTTACAGGTTTTAATTTCAAAAATGACATCTCAAAAGGTGATGAAAAAGAATGGTGAATGGAAAGTGTATGCATGTTGTAGAAGCATGGAGAAGTAACTAAAAATGGTTATCTTTATCTTTTTTCTCTTTTGCTTCTCGAGATATTTCCACCAAATGTTTCATTCAATTAGGGACACACAATGCAATGGTTCCCCTGTAATACAAAAACCTGACATCATTTGGTATATACTATTAAATTGAAAAAAACACTCCTCACTTGTGTGTGGTTTTACACACTCAATATAAGAACTTGATTGTAAAAACTCAAAAGCTTGTGAAAATATGTTTTTTTCTTGATGTATTTTATACTCTGTTTATAAAAACATAAAGAAATACATATCATCGCTTAGTGTGCATCCCACTTTTATTTTAGAGAGTGATATATATACAGGCTTTTTTTTTTATAAGAACAATTTTATAAGAACACGAGCCTCAGATTTGGCCAAAAAATAAGAACAAAATATGAACAACCTGAGGCTCAAATTAATGTTTCAAAAATTAAGAACAGCCTAAGCCTGAATTTTGTTGTAAAATAAGAACAATTCATGATAGGAACAACTTGAAGGAAGTTGTTGTTTTTTTCACCTTGCATACTCATATCAGGTCATTACCGAACAGCAACAATGCTTTTAAACAGTTGCTTTTAAAAAGATTTATTTTAATTTTGCTGGAAGTTCCATAAATAAGAACAAAATGAGGCTGAAATCTGAAACATCTGAAGCATCCACAATCGAATGCAATGTTTTTGGGAAAATATCTCAAGAACCAATAGGGATTGACATTTTTTTAGGGTCCGCGATACAGGAAATAGGGTGACGCAAAAATTGGGACTAAATTTTATTTGGTACTGCGGCTATGACGTCATCAATATCTTTCATCAAGGATATCTCTGCAACGGTCTAGCAAAGCGATCCCATATATACATTTTTTGATCAGTTTTTTGAGCTCTAAACATGGATGGACTTTCCACTTGCGATTCCGTGGTTTAATTTTTCTCCACCTATTTTCGACACAGGAATTCCGCATATCTTTTTTGAAATTAAAACCCGCAAAAAATTTTTACATGAGTTGCTAGTCTTAATACATATACATAGCGGGTGTGCATCCCACTTTTATTTTAGAGAGTGATATTGCATTGCATTGAATATTGTATTGCATTGTATCTCCAATCGAATGTGACATTTTAGGGGAAAGAGAATCAATATCGATAACTGATGTTTTTTGGGGCCGGTGTTAAAGGTGATGGGATGATGGAAATTTTTGGGCCTAAATATTTTTAGGTGGTGCAACTATGACCTCATCAAAACCTTTGATTGAAAATATCTTAATAGCCGTAAAAAACTTTTATGCTGGTTACTAGTATGCATATATATGAATACAACTTTTAAAATTAACCTGTGAAACTTGATGAAAAAAGCAAGACTTGGATTGACTTGGATGAGATTGCCTGATGACTTTGGGATGACACTTAATAAAATGATGTAAAAATGATGGTAGAGACAATGGATTGGATGTATTACAGTTGGATACAATAATTACTTGTTTATACTACTTTCTTCCTGCTGGATGAGTTGAAGAATTAGAGGAAAATAGACTGATAGAATTCATGGAAGACCCACTTGTTTTACTTATCCAACACACCACACACACACAACATGAACGCAACAGAACCAGATGATGGAGTGCAGATACATGTTTTTTTATATAAGAAACATTTACATAAAAGAAACACGAGGCTGAAATCTTGGAAAAATTGACACATTTTACAAAAAAACATGGTATATATATATATATAGGATGAGAGCTCCTGATCCTGATGAACATTTTTCAACAACAACAAGAATATTAAACATCAGTGAATAAATCAAAAACATTTCCATCAAATTTGTCCATATATTTCACTACCATCACGTCATCAAAACAAAGAAATCAAATGATAACAAATTGAAAAAATGTTCTTTTTCAACTCATCAAAAGATATATAAATCAACGAGAACGTCCCTGCCCAATGCTTTGTTTTTTAAAAATATTTTCTAAGAAACACCTACGGAACATTTCAGGCTGAAGATAGGAAAATGTTAAGAAACATTCCGGCTCAACTCAAATTGTGTGTTTGTTATATTAAAAAAAACCGTGCCGTGTATATAAATATGATGATGATTTGTGAGGATATAACGATAGTTTTAGATAGGTAAAAATAAATATATATAGTGCCTTCAACTACCATATATTTATAAAAAAAACTTCTTACCAATGGACGCTACGATTTTTTTCTCCGAAAGTTATGATATCAGGTGAATAAACGTAAAATTCAGATCAGATAGATCAGACCATTTTGAAAAGAACACTTAATTTGGGATGGTCGCTGCTTCAGCACCATTATTGTGTTAGTTAGTTTTTTTTCGGTTAGTTTATTGTTACCATGGAATCAAGAAAGCATAGAAAGTACAGGCCGATGTCCACATACAAAACTTCTCGTTTCGCATGTTAATTTCCACTACCTATCCCGGTAAAAAAAAGTCGGCAAAAATGTTAGTCGGCAAAAATAAAAAGTCGGCAAAAAAATTATAGAATAGAATGGAATAATAATAATGGAATAGAATAATATTTATTCGTCATAAAAAATAAATAATTTTTTTTTTTTTTTTTTTTTGTCAGTGCAAAAATTTTTTTTTTTTTAAGCAAATACAACCAGAAACATAATAATAGTAATACAATTTACATATTTACATATAAAATTATAACAATGCTATTTTTCTATTTATTTCTCCGTCATCGACTTTTCTGCGATAATTTTCAAGTCGGTATCAGATAGCGAGTCTACCACTTGAATCCTTTTTCGTATCCCTCTTGATCCCCTGATACAAATGAGCTGCGATCTTAGCAGACTAAAACTGAGTTTTGCTCTTAACCAACTTTTGGTGACACTCGGCTGTTCCCTCTTTTTTTCAGCAAGCATTTCTGCGAGTCTGTTATAGAACGACTGACATTCCCTTGACATTCCTCCGAAACATGTGAATACCAGTGGTGTGAATGATCCTTGATCGACATGATTTATTCGGTTCACATAACAGCGCTTTTTTTGTTGTTCGTTACTTCGATGAGCAGCCTTCAAGGTTTGGTTCAGGTAGACTTTGGCCGTTGGGTTGAAAACCTTTACGTCAAAATAAGCCATCTGTCCCCTTATCCAAAATCCTCGCGCTGCAACATCTACTCTCGCTTCGGTCGTTGTTATAGTTGACTTTGGCAGTTCTTCTCCAGTAAGTTCTTGTAGTACTGGCTCAGTTCTTACATCTCTGCATACTTCCGATAAAATTTCTGCAGTAAAATCCCTTACTTCGTTGTGTCTCAAAGTAACGAAGCCTCCTTTTGGACACGATAGTGCGTGTTCTACAGTAAACGAGGCTCCGCATACACAATGTGTATTTAGCCTTTTTAACTGGATACCAAATCGAATGTATACTGCGTCCCAAAACGATTGTTTGTCTAATAAGAAACCTTGCTGTTTTAATGGCAATACTGTCAACCAACTTGATGCTCCGTTTTCCAGGGACGCTTCTAGGGCTCTTAAACGTTTTGGATCACTTGCTAAATTTTCTTTTATATATTGTAAATTTTCATTTTCTTGCTTTGTCGTTTTTCAGATCGTTTTTCACTTTCTGTTGATCATTTTCAACTGATTTATCGTATAAATCATCTTGATTTATAACTTTCGATACCATTGATTTCGTTACTTTTCTTGAATTTTCATACTCGATCTGGCATCTTTCCGTGGGATCATAAATTCCCAGTCCACCAAACTTAACTGGGAGCGAAAACAGGAGACGTTCTATATCGCTACATTCATAGCCGTTTAGAAGACTTTTAATGAAGTGATGTCTAATGGCATCTTCTAAAGGTTTCAATAACTCTTTTATATTTGGGACAGTGCGCATCATATAGGTATACTTGTGTTGAAAGCCTTTAACGTAGGCACTGTATGCAGCGTGAGGATAAGCAGCAGCAATTTCAGATAGCGCTTTGATTTCTTTTATCCAGTCTTCAACTTTATTTTTGATGTAGATACATTTATATTCATCTCTACCGATAATTGCACCAAGGTGTCTGTTTCCTTCCATTGTTACTTTTACCCCTGTTCCTTGAAATATTTTCGTCGCTTCCTCGAAATGTGGTTCCTTAACAATCAACCAGCTTTTACTTGGTTTTGGGAGATAACCAATATTAGGACCATGTAGCATTATGCCATCCCACCACGAACGCAAGCCTGCAAGTTTCCCTATCCCAGTAAAGTCATCCGCATATGCAATTTTTTTGACAGAATCTTCATTTTTCGTATTTCTCAGCATAAGTAAGGGAAGAATGCCAGTAGCATACATTCCCATCGCTACAGGATCCCCTTGGGTTGTACCTTCCCTTGATTTAATCTCTTTGCCACCCGTTATAAACAAGCGAGCCGAATTATTGTAGCAGTTGTAAACATACGTCGAAAATTCTGGACATAAGATATCAATGTTATGGAGTGTTGTAGCCCTATTAATCGAGTTGAAAGCATTTGATGCATCGATCTGAAGGACAGCTTGGCATTCGTTTTCATTGAATGCATCTACTGCTGAATGTACAGCTATCTCGCATCCCGAGTTTTGCCCAGCACATAGTTGAACGTTGCCATTAGTTGATATGATGTCATCTTTGACGCAGGACATTACAGCCTTACCAATTATGCGTCTCAAAACCTCTCCGATTCCTATCGGTCTAAGGCCAGGATTCTTATCCAATGGAATTAAACGGCAGGACATTAGTGCCAGGCTTCCAGGCTCTCAGGATCTTTAATCTTTTCTGTATTTAGAGCTTTTGCCAGTTGAGATATCTCTTTCCGAAGGTCTGAACTAGTTGATCCATAAAGTGTTGAGGATAGTGCTCTACGCCAGTCATCAGCGTCCCACCACCCGGATATACCAGTTGCGCCTTTTGTTTTTAAAGAGGCTTTCATAATACTCTCTTCATTTATGGAATCATAAATTATACCATGAATGGTGTTGACAGGACCTTGAATTAAAAGGTCATCATTTAGTGGTTTAGGTTCAGGATGTTTCATATTGAGTTCTTCCATAGTTTCTTGGTTGAGGGGAAGGATACCATTACATTGCTTTAACGTTAAAAGACGTATAGCTCCGTTAACATTTCCCTTAAGCATTAAATTTGAAAATGATCTTCCCAGGTCTTGCTTGTTGGTTTTGTCAGCTTTCGTCATACGGCTTTGAATCACTAGACATTCAGCGACAAGCTGCGAAATCTGTCTGTTCTTCCAGGTGCCAAGCCTTCTTTCCAAGGCGCTCTTGTTTTCCTGAGCGGAGCTTTTTGGTGATGTTTTTTGCAATAATAGGCTTGGAAGAATCATGAGAATTTTCAAACTTATATTTCTCATGGGTGAGCTATTGTTCTAAAGCTTAATTGCTGCAGTCATTTCATTTAGAAATCTTTTACCCAAATTACCTTTAGGCAACTGAAAAAGATTACGTCTCCATACTGTCATTTTTTCGTAAAGGCTGAAATACACTATCATTTTTCAATGATCATTTTTCAATGATACATTCCAATGACATTGAAATTTAAAAATTTTGGCGCGAATACACTATCATTAAAAATTACAAACATGGACTCTGAGGAAGAAACAGCAGCTTCTGTCGTTATCAAAAAAGAGAGTTGAACGCAGAAAATCAAAAGAAAGAAGTGCATGGGTAAAGGCATGGCTATATAGACGAAATGAACTTGGCATATACAATACCCTCATGCATGAACTACGCGTGGGGGGAATCGCAGAATATACGAGATTTTTAAGAATGCCACCGAGTATTTTCGATGAGCTGCTTCATCTCATAGACGTTGATATTACGAAACAAACTCGAGACCCAATCCCTGTTCAAGTTAAAGCACATTGTCCCAGTTCATCCCTGAATTTTGCGAAGCCGTTTACATGCAATTAAAACTTGGTTGACTCCTCCAAACTTCAATGAATATTTCAGTTGCTTCTCACGTCGTCATTTTCGCGTGTAAAAGTCTTCAAAATGTTGTTTTCGTTTATGTTAGTATCTAAAATCACATCGCGTGAACCGAACACGTGCGCGAAAACAATAGATTCGATTCGAAACAATAGAAAAAAAATGACATTGAAAAATTAAAAGTTGAACATGTTCAACTTATCATTTTTCAATGTCATTTTTTTTCTATTGTTTCGAATCGAATCTATTGACATTGAAAAATTAAAAGTTGAACATGTTCAACTTATCATTTTTCAATGTCATTGAAAATAAAGGCCGGTTTCCATACAGCTGCATTTTACGCTCTAGCGAAAAAAGCTCGGGAGATTTTTTCTCGGGAGCACAAATTGATTTCCATTAAAGGCCGGTTTCCATACAGCTGCATTTTACGCTCTAGCGAAAAAAGCTCGGGAGATTTTTTCTCGGGAGCACAAATTGATTTCCATTAACTATTTTTCATGCACGTGCAAAAAATATCAAAACATTCAGATCTGAAGAAAGTTACTAGTTTTGCATAGTTTTTTTTAAACTAAACATAGTGTCAATTTTATTACTGTCGTCAAAAAAGAAATAGATAGATAATTTGAAAATGTGAATGAGAAAGCTTTTCTTGGAGAGACGTTCCAAATATATACAATGTTAAATAAGATTTGATTGGGTATAAGGCAAAACAAACTTAAAATTTGATAAATTTTCTCTTTGATCTTTGTCAAAGCAACATCAGATCACAACAAAAAAACTTTAACAACATCTAGAATACGTATAGATAATTCAAAAATGTTATTTATTCCCTTGATACAGTTAAAAATGTTAAAGGAGATAATTAAAAGATATTTTACAAAAGGTTTCTCCACGCCGATGATAAAAGCTTGATTTCTCCTTGTAATACAATGTTTTGGTTAAAGATTTAATGCTGTTTGCTAAAGAATATTTTTTCAAAGCATTAAGAATGAATCCCCCAATGTTCGAGGAATTACTTTTCTCGATTTCACCCTTCATAAAAGAAATCTTTAATATTTTGTTTTATTGACGTTCGCAAATTAAAAACAAACAATACTCAAATATGATTGGCTGATATAAAATTTAACAAAAGAGAGAGAAAAAATACGCGCTCAAAAGTAGAATGAGTTTAACTTTTACGCCAAGCTCAAGAGCAGCTCAAGAGAATTCTAAATCTCTCAGTCAGCGGTAATTTTGATTTTATGCGCATGCGTCGGCAAAATTCTCACGAGCTTTTTCCGCTCGAGCGTAAAATGCAGCTGTATGGAAACCGGCCTTAACTATTTTTCATGCACGTGCAAAAAATATCAAAACATTCAGATCTGAAGAAAGTTACTAGTTTTGCATAGTTTTTTTTAAACTAAACATAGTGTCAATTTTATTACTGTCGTCAAAAAAGAAATAGATAGATAATTTGAAAATGTGAATGAGAAAGCTTTCCTTGGAGAGACGTTCCAAAGGGCTATATACAATGTTAAATAAGATTTGATTGGGTATAAGGCAAAACAAACTTAAAATTTGATAAATTTTCTCTTTGATCTTTGTCAAAGCAACATCAGATCACAACAAAAAAACTTTAACAACATCTAGAATACGTATAGATAATTCAAAAATGTTATTTATTCCCTTGATACAGTTAAAAATGTTAAAGGAGATAATTAAAAGATATTTTACAAAAGGTTTCTCCACGCCGATGATAAAAGCTTGATTTCTCCTTGTAATACAATGTTTTGGTTAAAGATTTAATGCTGTTTGCTAAAGAATATTTTTTCAAAGCATTAAGAATGAATCCCCCAATGTTCGAGGAATTACTTTTCTCGATTTCACCCTTCATAAAAGAAATCTTGAATATTTTGTTTTATTGACGTTCGCAAATTAAAAACAAACTAGAAGCCATTAGGCTTGAACAATTTCCGCATCAGCCCTTGAGAAAATTGCTTTAGGCTATATCTGAATGACTTGTACACTGACTAATAATTTGATACAGTCTGGAATTCATAAAATTACTCCCTTCTTTAATTTATTTAACTTAATCTTGACAGCTTTGCAATTCACAACGATGTTTCGGGGCCAGAAAAACAGTTCACCAATATCTTAGGCATGATGTTTATTCATGAAAATTGAAGAACTTTCGAAATTTGGTCCAAATATGGACCCAAATCGTCCAACTTCAGTCAAATATGACAAAATGACTGTCAAATTCGAAATCAGCACCTTTCAAATGTAATCCATGCAAAATTTCATGAAATTTGAAGAACTTTCGAAATTTGGTCCAAATTTGGCCCAAATTGTCCAATTTTAGTCAATTCTGACAAAATGACTGTCAAATTTGAAATCAACACCTTTCAATTATAACACATGCAAAATTTCATGAAAATTGAAGAACTTTCAAAATTTGGTCCAAATATGGCCCAAATCGTCCAACTTTAGTCAAATCTGACAAAATGACTGTCAAATTCGAAATCAGCACCTTTCAAATGTAATCCATGCAAAATTTCATGAAATTTGAAGAACTTTCGAAATTTGGTCCAAATTTGGCCCAAATTGTCCAATTTTAGTCAATTCTGACAAAATGACTGTCAAATTTGAAATCAACACCTTTCAATTATAACACATGCAAAATTTCATGAAATTTGAAGAACTTTCGAAATTTGGTCCAAATTTGGCCCAAATTGTCCAATTTTAGTCAAATCTGAGAAAATGACTGACAAATTTGAAATCAACACCTTTCAATCACGGTCGTTCAAAGCTCGCCGGAACTCGGAATTTAATTATGCACATGCGCAGTTGACCGCCTCTCGTATAATGTTCCTAGCGACATAATTTAGCGCTGGCCAAATAGACCCTAGTCTCACAAAACCCTAGATATTCAAGTTCACATGCCTTATACTTCACAAAACTTGATTTTAATTGTTGAAAAAATGACCAAGGCCAAACAAACAAAAAGTTTTTTTGATCTTTTTTGATCTGACATCTCAAAACAAGCGAATATCGTCCAGGAAAAAAATCTGTAAAATTCCTTCATTTCAAGACCCTGAAAACACATAAAATTTAATTTTCACAGCAAAATCAACACAAACCCTCGGTTCCTCATCGTCTTAACTTCAAGAAAATACAAAGCTTGGTTTCCAATCATTTTTTTTACCTTCAGTTCATATCACATTTCGGAGGCACCCAGAGCCTTCCCTCTTACCTGTCATGGCCGAACACCATTCAAAAAAACTACAAGCCTTGTGTAGAATATGTGGGGAAAACCTTCAAAAAGACTGCATACTTGTCTCCTCACTTATCGATAACATAAAAGCAGTTTTTTTTATGATGTATCTTCTGATGACTTAACCATCCATCCAGACAAAATTTGCCAAAAATGTTATCAGACTATCAGAAATGTGGAAATTAGATCTACCACAACATCATTAAAAATCAAAGTATGGCAAGCCCACAGTGAACCATGCACTGTTTGCAATAAAAAAGTGGGAAGAAAAACAAAAAAGAAAAGCCCAGCAAGACCAAAAACAAATCAAAATAAAATATGGACAAGACATAACATAAATTCATTAATAAATAGTTTACCGAAAGAACAACTAATTGACATAAATGACATAAAAATCTGTGAAAATTTCAACAGCCACTTAGATCTTTGCAGATGCTGTTCCTGCAACAAATTCATGATTCAACCGGTTGTCCTTACTTGTCGACATACATATTGTTTGTATTGCATTGTACCATCATTGGAGGGAGAATCAGTTGAAAACACAGTGTGCAAAATATGTTCCAAAGCTATTTACCCAGGAGATATTGAATATGCTCATCATGTTGTTGAAATGATCAACTGCATCACAATAGAATGTAGAAAAAAATGTGGAGAAGCATTTAAAATATCAGAAAAGGCAAAAAAGATCAATCACGAAAAAAATTGTAAAGGTCCGCAACCAAAAGAGATCTCCACCAACATCATAAACGAAATATTTTCTATTCAACAAACCGATTCTTTGACGCGAAACATGGAAGATGCAGCACTCCACATTTTGAAACACAAAATGGCAAATGCAACATCCAACATTATCACATTTCCTTCTGGTGGTCCTAGGGTAAAACATAATATATTATATATATAATATAAACATATATAACCGTGACACATAATATGAATATATATATTTACAACTTTTAATTTATCTTAGCCGCATTGCTTCACATCCATCAAAAAGCCTGTTAAAGACAGCAGTACTGTATGCCAAAGAACATTAAAGAAACGTGCAAGGCATATGTTGGACACCATTTCTGTTACATCTGGAGAATCCGCTTCTTCAAAAGAAATACAAACTGCGGAATTGGTAAAGCTATTTGATGACGAACAGAGAAGAAATATTATCTCAAAATCCAATGTCGGGTTTGCAGAAATAAGTGCTGAAGATCTCGTTGCTCTCAAAGCGGAAATGGGTGTCCCATGGGAAAAAATGAAAACAATGGCACGGTATACACATATATATATACATAGTAAAATGCAAAGTCGGTAATTAATGTGTTGGATGTTCTATTATTTAAAAATATTGATCGCTATTTCGATATATTAAAAATTTATTAAAAATCTTTGTCAAGTGTGTAAAGGTTAGTGCAACACATGTATTACTGACTTTTTACATATATAAACAAAGTGTTAACTAAGAACCCTTTATTTTACAGGTGGTTGAAAACGTTCCACATTAAAACTGCCTCAAATGCAAAACAACGTAAAACCGCAAGTGATTGGGCAGGCGATGATGTTATTGTTGAGAATTCACCATCTACTTTTGAAGTGAAAGATCACAAGGGGCACTTCGAAGTAAAATTAGCACCTTGGGGTTATATCAAAAATCTAAATAGTCACATTATGAAAACGCTGAACTGTTTGCATGAGTAGGTTGATAATACAAATTTTGAAAACACCTAATAAATATATATGTCTACTTATTCAGCAAGTGGCACTCGAATCTAGATAAAGTTAGAATTAATCTTGATTACATATTTTTCAGGAATGATTTTCTTACCGAAGGAAAAACATTTGGTAATGAAGTCCACGTCAAGGTTGGAGGTGACCATGGTGGCGGAACATTCAAAATGGCTTATCAAATTGCAAATGTTCAGAAACCAAACAGCAAAGGAAATACAGTCATATTCAGCATTTTTGAAGCAAAAGATTATGTAACAAATTTGAAAATAGGCTTAAGTCCTTTTTCTGAACACATTGATATCCTGCAAAGTATGCAGTGGCAGTAAGTTCAACAAATCTTTTTCTTAAAGATAAAATGAAAATAATTAATAACTGTATATATTACTTACGTAGAAACAGGAAGATACGCTTATTCTTGTATGGTGACTATGCATTTTTGTGTGCAATGTATGGAATAAGTGGAGCAAGTGGTATGTAAACATGCTTAAAATTCATCCAAACAATATCCTTTTAACAGTGTCATTTAATAATTTTGTTGCATCATTAGGACGACATCCTTGTTTATTTTGTCACATCACTAAAGCAGACATGCAAATTCCTCACGAGAAGGCTACTCCACGATCCCTAAAAAGTTTGAAAGATGATCATGAATCATTTATAACTAATGGTGGTGACATCAAAAAAGCAAAAGATTACAACAACGTCATCGATGAACAAATTTTTAATATTCCGCTTGATCAGGTAAATTTCTTGTCCATCATTATATTTGACCATATTTCTAGTGTATGCAAGTATCTTTTTTTATTTTTTAGGTCGCATTACCTGTTTTGCATATCTCGCTGGGTATCTATCTGAAAATTTTTAATTTACTAGAAAAGACATGTCACTTCCTTGACATCAAAATTGCTGGTCAATTGGCAATAAATGATGAGCAAATAAATCAGCAGCAATTTGATAAGTACATTGCAATGCAATCGCAAATTATTGTTTCACAAAACCAGCTGGCAGATATTGAAGAAAAAATTGACCTGGTTCACAATGCCATAAAAACAAATATTTTAAAGAAACCAGAACACACAAAGGAAATTCAAAAAATCTATGAACCTAGATTAAAACATCTACGAAACAAAAAAGGAGAGAAGGTTTGGATTTCATATCAATTAAATCTAAGTCTTTCACAGGGCATATCATACGTAAAATCACTTTTGTATAATTTCAGGAGAATGAAATTGCTACGTTGCAAGAGGCATGTGATTTAAAACAGGCTGATGGTCCTTGTGTTAGAAAATTGGATGACATGTTGAAATCACTGAATGTTGAAAGACAAGCCTATCATGGTTGATCTTTTGTTGGAAACCATGTCCATAAAATGTTGAAGGTATAATCATAAACAATTCATATTTTGAGATATGCAAGCAACATAAGGATATCACATGATTTCGTACATTTATATTTTCATAGGTCACAAATATCATTAAATTGTGCAATTCTATCCCCATTTTGGTTGTACAGCTAGGTCTGTGCAATACAGCTGTGCATCAAGAGGCCATCAAAATATGTCAAAATTTTAAAATGCTGTTTAACAAATACAGTTTATGTCATGTCATGTTAAACACAACAGATAATTTTGATGCTGAAAAAATTGAAATGTTTCGTAAGTATATTTTTATATATACATCAATATACAGAACTAATATACAGACTATTATACAGACTATATAATATACAAAATATGCATTTTAGGAACTTACATTCTTCAGAAGAGAGTGGCCAAATGAATCAATCACACCAAAAATGCATCTTTTAGAGGACCATACCATAGATTTTGTCCTGAAATGGAATTTGGGACTTGGTGTTTACAGTGAGCAGGGTGGTGAAAGCATTCATTCTGAGTTTAATAACTTAGGAAGAATGTATTGCCACATGCATGGAGCACTGAAGTTAAAAAGCATGTTGAAAGAACATCACATACGTGTGAGTCCTATGGCAAAAAAACGACAACCAGAGGTTAAAAGAAGAAAATTTGACAGCCACAGTTAACTCTCGTTATTAATTTGTTACATTTGAGAAAATTGTTTCCTTGTTACCAGCACTGGACTGAGAAAAGATATTTCACTGAGCGCAAATGACTTGTTCGTAGCAAAAGATTCCAAAACTTTCTCTAAAAAAATGATTGGACATTCAAACCGCTTTGGGAACTTTATTGGGGTATTGAACAACAAATAAAACCATATTTACCTTCTCAAAAAATTCATTAAAGTTCCAAATTCGAAGATATGGCATAGCCAGTAGTAATGTATTCGAAATCTCAGTACTAAGCAAGAACAGCTTTCATATACAGCGACATGGAAGTCATCTTACACTAGTGACGCCTAAAATTCTTTTTCAACTATTTATCCACACGTGGCGTATAATTTATGCAATCGTAATTTCAATGTAAGGCATAATTATTAGTATCAAAACAATACGTTTAAAAATAACAACTTAGGTGTCAGGCCTGAAAACATAGCGCCATCTTTAAAATTCATTATCAAAAACGGTAACGGCTGCGCATGCTCGCAATTAAAAATACGCGCAAAACGACCGTGCAATTATAACACATGCAAAATTTCATGAAAATTGAAGAACTTTCAAAATTTAGTCCAAATATGGCCCAATTCGTCCAACTTTAGTCAAATCTGACAAAATGACTGTCAAATTCGAAATCAGCACCTTTCAAATGTAATCCATGCAAAATTTCATGAAATTTGAAGAACTTTCGAAATTTGGTCCAAATTTGGCCCAAATTGTCCAATTTTAGTCAATTCTCACAAAATGACTGTCAAATTTGAAATCAACACCTTTCAATTATAACACATGCAAAATTTCATGAAAATTGAAGAACTTTCAAAAT
The DNA here is from genome assembly GCA_027922465.2 of Turritopsis dohrnii. NCBI lineage: Eukaryota > Metazoa > Cnidaria > Hydrozoa > Anthoathecata > Oceaniidae > Turritopsis > Turritopsis dohrnii. The sequence goes on from BQMF02000323.1 coordinate 306,267, forward strand.
TTGGTCCAAATATGGCCCAAATCGTCCAACTTTAGTCAAATCTGACAAAATGACTGTCAAATTCGAAATCAGCACCTTTCAAATGTAATCCATGCAAAATTTCATGAAATTTGAAGAACTTTCGAAATTTGGTCCAAATTTGGCCCAAATTGTCCAATTTTAGTCAATTCTGACAAAATGACTGTCAAATTTGAAATCAACACCTTTCAATTATAACACATGCAAAATTTCATGAAATTTGAAGAACTTTCGAAATTTGGTCCAAATTTGGCCCAAATTGTCCAATTTTAGTCAAATCTGAGAAAATGACTGACAAATTTGAAATCAACACCTTTCAATTATAACACATGCAAAATTTCATGAAAATTGAAGAACTTTCAAAATTTAGTCCAAATATGGCCCAATTCGTCCAACTTTAGTCAAATCTGACAAAATGACTGTCAAATTCGAAATCAGCACCTTTCAAATGTAATCCATGCAAAATTTCATGAAATTTGAAGAACTTTCGAAATTTGGTCCAAATTTGGCCCAAATTGTCCAATTTTAGTCAATTCTGACAAAATGACTGTCAAATTTGAAATCAACACCTTTCAATTATAACACATGCAAAATTTCATGAAAATTGAAGAACTTTCAAAATTTGGTCCAAATATGGCCCAAATCGTCCAACTTTAGTCAAATCTGACAAAATGACTGTCAAATTCGAAATCAGCACCTTTCAAATGTAATCCATGCAAAATTTCATGAAATTTGAAGAACTTTCGAAATTTGGTCCAAATTTGGCCCAAATTGTCCAATTTTAGTCAATTCTGACAAAATGACTGTCAAATTTGAAATCAACACCTTTCAATTATAACACATGCAAAATTTCATGAAATTTGAAGAACTTTCGAAATTTGGTCCAAATTTGGCCCAAATTGTCCAATTTTAGTCAAATCTGAGAAAATGACTGACAAATTTGAAATCAACACCTTTCAATTATAACACATGCAAAATTTCATGAAAATTGAAGAACTTTCAAAATTTAGTCCAAATATGGCCCAATTCGTCCAACTTTAGTCAAATCTGACAAAATGACTGTCAAATTCGAAATCAGCACCTTTCAAATGTAATCCATGCAAAATTTCATGAAATTTGAAGAACTTTCGAAATTTGGTCCAAATTTGGCCCAAATTGTCCAATTTTAGTCAATTCTCACAAAATGACTGTCAAATTTGAAATCAACACCTTTCAATTATAACACATGCAAAATTTCATGAAATTTGAAGAACTTTCGAAATTTGGTCCAAATTTGGCCCAAATTGTCCAATTTTAGTCAAATCTGAGAAAATGACTGACAAATTTGAAATCATCACCTTTCAATTATAACACATGCGAAATTTCATGAAATTTGAAGAACTTTCGAAATTTGGTCCAAATTTGGCCCAAATTGTCCAATTTTAGTCAAATCTGAGAAAATGACTGACAAATTTGAAATCATCACCTTGTCGAAATTGCCCAATTTTAGTCAAACCTGTCCTAAGTTCCTAGCATAGGTCAGTCATTAACTATTCTGAATAAACACACAATCCGAAATCCGAACGGACTTTCCGAAAACGACGAAAAACTGTGACAGAGATAGATACTTAGATAGAATGTGTAAACCAAACAATTTCCTACGCTATAAGCGCGGAAATTGAACAATACTCAAATATGATTGGCTGATATAAAATTTAACAAAAGAGAGAGAAAAAATACGCGCTCAAAAGTAGTAGTCAGGGAGCCATGGGCAAAAAAAAGTCGTTATTTCACATTTCGGGGGACGTTATAACTTACATACAGTGAGTTACAGAATCCTCTCAGGAAACAAAATTTCTTTACTGGCCTTCTTAAAAGTGCTTATTCATGAAGTATAGTTGAAAAAACAACTCAATAAAATCATAACAAATTTTCTGTCTCAGCACTGCCATGTTTTCTTTCGTCCCTGTTTTTATAAACGACTGCGAAAGAGCACCTTATTTTTGTCGGGGGGTAAAATAAAAAGTAAATCGGAGTAAATTAAAACCAACACTAAATTCTTTTCGCAGATCAGTCTTATAAAAAGTATTATATCTTTAAGATAATTTGTTTTATTTTTTAATTTTTTTAACTATTCTATAATGATAGTTAGAAAATATTACATGAAAAATTAAACACCCCCTGATTCAGAAATTATTTCTACGATGGAGCGCGTTGTTAAATGTAAACAAACTGAAAAGCGGGAAAGTTCGAAATGCAAAAATGGAGAAACGAAAGCGATTGAAACTTTGCTTTTCTCCAAAAAAGGTTGATTCAAGTATTTGTATATTTCGTTGCAAACTCAAAGATCGTCTACGTAAATTTACAGAAAATGAGTTGAGTTTTTGTTAGGTGACTGGGCACATGAAAATAGATTTAGCCAAATGATGATATCAAAACGGTTATATGTGAATGTTGGCTCTAATTTCTACCAATTACACGTCGATGAGAATATGAAGGTATAAATCAACACTTTTATCTTTTAGAAACTCTGATGTTTACCTTAAAGACATTAATTCCGAGAACATTAATTTTCTTTATCCAACTAAATTGTAGACCAAATTGTTTTATTTTCATGCAATTATTAAGAAATTCGAAAGTTTATATTATATTTTTATATTTTTTATAATTTTCGTTCTGAAAACATTCCCTAGCAACCTTTTGTTAAGATAATTCAGTCAATAGAGCACATAGTTAAATTATTGCTTTTTTTATTCAGGTATGTAAGAACAAGGTTAACTGTTTGCAAACAAATCAGGAAGAAGCAGATACAAAGGTATTCCTTTGTGCGCAGCATGCAGCCTCACAAGGAGCAGAGAATGTTTGCATTTGTACTGTAGATAGTGACATACCAATCTATGCACTACACTTCAACGACAAAATCGATGCTCATTTGTACGTGAAAATTGGCTCCGGAAATCGAGTTCGCATCTTAGATATCGAGAACATGGCATCTGAACTCGGATTACAATGTTGTCATGCATTACCATCATTGCATGCCTTCACCGGGAATGACTACACAAGTGCATTCCTTGGAATCGGAAAGGTGAAGGCATTCAAACTTCTAAGAAAAACAGATGCGTTCATGGAAGCATTTTCAAAGTTCGGTGATTCATTTACATTTGACGTACAACTTTTTCCTGTACTTGAAGAATTCGTTTGTAAACTATACGGTCAAAAGTGTTCAAATGTAAATGAAGCCAGATACATGAAGTTTTGCTCAAAAGGGAAAACACCTGATCCTCAGCAACTTCCACCGACGAGAGACGCACTTTTATGCCACTGCAAACGTGTTTCGTACACTACTGCTGTTGTGAAGAGGGCTTTGGTGTGTTTCCCTGATACGCCAACTCCTGATGGTTATGGCTGGAGTTTAAAACCGGACGGAGGTTTGGATATTCAGTGGATGCTGAGAAAACCAGCCCCTCCAGAGTTATTGGAACTAGTGTTTTGCAATTGCAAGAAATCTTCGTGTAACAACCAAGGGTGTCTATGTAAAAATCATGGACTGAAATGCACCGACTTATGCGGCTGTGATGCTTGTGAAAATGGTAGATGTGTAAAGGATAATGATGACAGTTCTGATGAAGAAGAAGGCGACGATGATGATGATGGTGATGAAGAAGAAGAAGAAGAACAAGAACAAGAAGAATTAGACGAAGATGAAAATGAATTTGAAACTGATAATGACAATCTATATTAATTTTAAGTCATATATAGTACAATAATGAATACAAAGGGCGTAAAATAGAAACGCTCAAATCACAATAACATTCTTGTCTTTTGTAATTATATGAAATAAAGTAAACATTCTCATCTTACTTTTCTAAGATCTATCGATTAAATCATTTTTTTTCGATTTATGAGTGACTCTTAAATTTCAACACCCTCTTATGACGTCACAATATGGGCGTTTATCTTTAATCCTCCTGGGTGGGCGCAATAAGCACTTTCACAATGGCCAGTAAAATTTTTTTAGATCTTCAGATGCATAGGAAGCCGTCAAAGTAGGTTTTGGAATGTCCATCTTGCTGGCGCATTTTTTTGCCCATAGCGCCCTGACTATAGAATGAGTTTAACTTTTACGCCAAGCTCAAGAGCAGCTCAAGAGAATTCTAAATCTCTCAGTCAGCGGTAATTTTGATTTTATGCGCATGCGTCGGCAAAATTCTCACGAGCTTTTTCCGCTCGAGCGTAAAATGCAGCTGTATGGAAACCGGCCTTTAGAGTGTAAAAAATGACATTTTTTTCTGAATACACTGTCATTTTTCAATCAATGATCATTGAAAAATGATAGTGTATTTCAGCCTTAAGCATCAATCACTTCTTTTTCGAATAACCTTCTGTCCGTCTCTCCAGTACTTGATATTAAAATAGTTGTTTCTCTTTTTTCTGCTGTTACTTTTTCTTTACAGGCTCGTTGATGATTTTTAAGACCAGATACATTCTTGAATATACGTTGACAGTTCAAGCATAACAATGTTGATACGTTAGCGTTACTTCCGTTTTTCAATTGACTTTGCATTTTGTTTATGTAGCTTCAGTAGCAAATAGTAGTAGAAACGTATTTCGCTAGTTCTAGGGTTCAATCGAGGCCCGATTTACTCCTTACTAGTTAAATGAAATAGAGACTGGAGACCACCCCAGTAGATATATCTAAACAAAGGAGGAATAAATAAGTACAGTAGAAAATAGAAAATAAATAAAAAGTGTTGCGTGATTATGGAGATACATTATTTCAAGGGAGAGAGAGAACTAACTATAGAAAGAAATCAGTGACAAGCTGTTTAAGATTATTACGGAAGCTAGGTCGATGTGTTTATAGGTAGACTTGGAGATGATTCCACCAAGATATTGATTGATATGTAAAAGAATTTATACCATATATGCTAGTGTTTATATTAAGTTTACAAAGAAATCCTGCACTGACTTACCTCTGGTGTTGATATGATGGAAATGGGGTAGTTTGGAAAAAGTGAAAGCACTATGAATGTGATCAGGAATCCTGTGATTGAGAATTTGATGAATGAAAAGGATATTTAGGGCTCTTGTCAAATCAAAAATCGAAAGTAAACCAAGTTTAGAAAAGAGTGGAGAAGAATGAGATCTAAAGGAAGAAAAAGTAACGAGACGAATTGCAGTTTTTTGGATAAGAAGATTGCGTTTATTATTAGTAGATTCATGCAAGGTAAACCAAGTTTAGAGCAATTGCCGAGAGTTGACTGTTTTGAAATTTGTGTTTTAGCAAGATTCAAATATGTAGTACAACCATATAGTAACAGAATACATTTGTAGATTTCGTCGCAAGATAAATCGTCAGCGATGAAAAGTCGCAGTTTTTCTGATGTATTAAATGAAAGCGTCTTTTCCAATACACTTCCCAAGTACTTGTATTCTGTGGTTAAATTGAAAGTTTGAAGGGCATAAGATCAATGGTATTTTTGCTTTGATTCAACCTTTTCCGTGCATCAAACATCCAAATATCAAAGCGGTTCGACGCAACAAAATTGATTTTGCGTTTTCTACTTGAGAGTCTAGCCACTTCACAAAGAAACTTCTTTTACGCTTTCAATCCAATTTTGTTTTCTTCGGCAAATTCTTGAAACACAGTCGTTACACTGTTATTAGATGAACGAGTTAAATTTCATCTCTGCAACTCAGTGTTAGCGGCGCTCGTCCTCTAAAACCCATGCTGGATAGACCTTATCCGAAAACGTATCAATCATGAAATTGTGAACGAACTCTTCAAAAAAAATAATCTTCTATGTTTTAACCAAGTTTTGTCATTTTGAATTCATCAAGGTTTGAACAAACTACCAAACAAACCCACATCAAAGATAGTAAATCATAAAGATCCACAAGTGTTGCAAATATATTTCTTGATGTTTAGAAACTGGATTGATAATGGCATCTCAGGGAATGGCGGATGAAATAACCACAAGAGATTCTTCTGATAATCACCACGATAATGATGACGTCAATCTTTACCATATGATGAGAACATTGGTTTGAACTAGATATTTTTATCATTCATATTGTTGTTTCATTACATACACTGACTGGTCAGATTTAAGGTATACATATTATAAGTAGTAACACCCCTTTTTGAAGAGAACATTTAATTTTTTTTTGCTCTTCTGGTCCTGTCAATGTCAATAAGTAATCAGGAAATTTGCCGCATTAAATTTATTCGACTATTTTAGCGACAAAAATTCAAACTACGGACTATGGGAAGGTGACTTGAAAAATGCCTGTATGACGTCATAAACAACGAATATTGAATATTTCCCGATTCAGTTTTTTTTTTTTTTTTTTTTTTTTTTTTTTAATCATCAAATTGGGATCCATACAATAATATATGGTTCTTCTCCCTAGAACATAAAATAAAACAAATAAAAATATCAAAATATTATTAAATACTAGTTAGTAGCTAAAGCTAAAATGCCCCGCCTCAAGCTTATCCATTGAATTTATCCATTCTTTTCTTGTTTGAAATGCTTATACAGAGAATAGGTCCAACAATTTGCAAATTAAATTTAAAATATAATAGAAGTGAACCAAAATCACTTGAAAAAAGTTATATAGATTGACAACTTCCACAATTGTATGCCTCAACACTATTCAGGTCTATTACAACCAAATGATTAGGTCAAACAGGTCTAAAAATTGAAGGCATATGCCTATTTATGGCTAAATTAGAAAAAGTGACTGAAAAATTCGAAATAAACACTTTCCACTTCTTCTTTGAGCACTCTTTAAAAAATTGGCACAAATTGGGAGCAAATTGAAAATTCACCAGTTGAAGCTTATCAATAATATATACATTATGAACAAAAAGATGAAACTTTTAATTAACTTAGAGTACGTTTACATGAAAGCCGTAGTGAACTAAAAATCGAAACAATAGATTTACTAGTTCTAGTTCTCTCTACGAGTGTGTTTTTACATGAGAACCATACTGAACGGTTTGAGATTTCAATACCGGTAGAAAAATTTTCTATACACGATGGAATAAATTTAGCACATTCTACATTTTTATTTCGTTATATGTCAGCAAAATTTAATTAAATTGCGCATGCTTGTTAACACATTTTATGATAAAACAATGAAATGTGAAAACTTTCACACCTTTCCAAGCTGTATCGAAATTTCAAACCTATTATTTGAGAAATAGGTTTGAAATCATTACGGGTAAAATTTCAGTATGGCCGTTATCATGTAAACATCACTGAAGGTGTGACCAGGAACAGTACTGAAATAAGAACCCATATCGAAACTCGTAACTGGAGGCTTAAAATTCCAAACCGGTTTGAGTTCAGTACGGCTCTCATGTAAACGCACTCGTTATCGCAACCACTTTTCAATTTACTATAGCTTATCCACATTTCGTAGCCAGAAAAAAACTTTGCATTGTATTGCACATTATGTTTATACTTCTTTCAGTATGTAAGTAGACACACTCTACATTCAATTCATTTCCAAATTTTAGAAATTTGTCCTTCTTTGGCAGTTCTAGTTGTCTACGTTTTTTCGATATCTTCAAATGTCAGTGCTCTTTTGAAGACAGTTGATACAGATACCAATGTTCTATCACCAAGCATTATGCACATAATATTCTTAAATTAGCGTTTGTCATCAATATGTGCAAAAAACAACAAAAAACATTCTCTTTATAAAGTTTTGTGCCAGTTCTTTCATAAGTCGATAAAACTTTCTTTTGATTGAGATGAGCACGTTTCATGCATTAATTAGAAAATTTTGTGCATGTATTGATTACATATTTCCCCAGTAATTTTGATATTCTTGATGGATGCTGAAAGTTTTTTCATCATAGTTTAACTTGTTATGAAACCTTAATTTTCTTCTTTCTCGAGCATATTTCCCAAAAACACAATCATTTTCTCTCTAAGAAGTCTTCTAACGATTAACATTAGGTATAAACAGGAAAATATTCTTAAAATTCTTCTTTAAAGTTTCTTACGAAGTTCTCTACAACTTCTACAAAACATAACGAAATCGGTTCACGTGTCGCACGTAAATATTTTAAGGACTAGTTAATAAAACTTTTAAAGATTGAAATGGAAATATAAAACGTCCAAAATAACTTCCAAAAGTAGTAAAAGGTTATAAAAGAATAACAATTTGATGAAATAATATTAAAAATACCCTTTTATGCATTATGTTTAGCATGGAGTGCTGGTCTGTCATTATCTACTCGGAATAAACAAATTATCCGAAATGGAAACTCAATTTCCGAAAACGGATTGTCTTAAAAAAGGAGAAAATTTGCCAACACTTCGCCTAGGTCGTGAAGCTACAGAGCCCCTTGCGGGGCAATTATTATTATTAAATAACTTGATAAAATGTGTAAGGGGAGAAAAAAAAAAAAAAAAAAAAAAAAAGGAAAGAAAAGTGAGCCAGTGCACGAGACTATGGACAAGGTATTACAAGTTGATATTATGATGGAACCTAAATACTTGTCCGATGTATTTTGGTTAGTACTATTCATTAGTTTTTACAATTTTCTGATCAACAAAAAAAAAGAAAAGAAATTTACTGTTGTGACGTCATCAAAACACATTTTGCTGCTGTGAATGAAAGACCCACAAGAAAATCCAGAATATCCAGCAAACATTTTTTGCACTTTCTTATGTGTGAGAACAGTTTCAATTTGTCCGGCAAATTCTTTTTGATTTTTAGTTCTCAGCTTCCCCTACCGGGACTATCAGGACACACTGTTCAAGATATGAAATTAGCTATGGTAAGGTTTAAGGCTGAAATACATATCATTTTTCAATGACAATATTTCAATAATACATTCCAACGACATTGAAAATTAAAAAATTTTGGCGCGAATACACTATCATTAAAAATTACAAACATGGACTCTGAGGAAGAAACAGCAGCTGCTGTCATTATAGTGTATTTCAGCCTTAAAGGTTGACATATGTATTGCTTAAACGTTTTGGTATGTCAACTTGAAGTCGATCATCGGTCAGGATCTCTTGTGTGAAGTCGATCATCGGTCAGGATCTCTTGTGTGAAGTCGATCATCGTCAGGATCTCTTGTGTGAAGTATTCAAAACTTCTCAAGTGGTTTCTGATGCTCTAGCATTTCACTATCATTACGTCATCGCGTCGTAAGACAAACATAGTTGCGACAGCAGAAGAGGAGGGGGAGTGTAGTTCGAATATAAGTTACATTCTGTTGTTGTTGTTACGCAATTTTTAATTTATATGTCGAGCTATCTTCTCAAGCTATTCAGCCCGCCCTCGCTTTCAGTAAGTTACTATGTAACACGCGATAATAATCTCATGAGAGTATTTACAATCATTTTTACTTTTACATATCAATATAGGAACGAGGCAGGTATTTATCTGAGAGGTATCAATATCGTGATCTGAGGAGTAGTAAATGCCTGTTGGTTACGGAACGCTGCAACAGTGTCTTCCCAGTAACCATGGATACCAAAATAACTGGTCGGATTTTATTTTACGCTACATTTTTTTTACGTAATTTAAGGTTGAAAGGTATGTTACAAAAAACTTACAGCTATTAGAACCTGCTTTAAAACCATATGTAGCGTCTAAGATTTATAGCAACGTAGAATTCTTTTCTCTTGCCTGAAAGAATGCGTTCATCGAAAAAGTTTGTAATAAAAGAGATTTATTCACTGTCTGTCCCTCTCTAACATGGAAGAAGCCTTATGCGTATATGGACGAACCTGATGTGAGAAAATCACTTTTTACTTTTGTTGAGATATCATATCTTTGTAGGTTGTATATTTCTTTATTTCTCTTGATGTTTACTCAAAACTAATATTGACCCAAAATGTTTGCTCGCTGGCATTTCGTAATTTTGATGACGTCACTATTAGTTTGATCAATTTTATGTAAAATGTCTTTGCTACCTAGAAACTTAAAGACGACGCTCTGTAAAATGATACGACTGCATTATAAACATAAACCGTAAGACGAACGTCTTTTTTGTGTACGTGAAGGTTTTGTCGATTCGTGTTTCGGAGAAGAAGGTAACAACAGGTAACAATTTTTCATAATTTTCTTTCTCGACTGGTTCTCCAAAACAATGGACGACTTAACTTGAGAAAATGAAATATTTTTGGAGAAGTGAAATTGGAAAAAGATAGTTCATAAGAAAATAACATAAATTAACATAAATTACATTCTTAAACACAGCCTAAGATTTATCTACATGAAGACAAAAAGCAAACCAAGATATGGCTTTTGTCATCCATTGATGGACTGAAATAAAATGTTGAAATGAAATGTTATAATCATTTTCCTGAACTATATTATATAACTGCTAACTACGTATAAATATACAGCATTTTGCTCTTGCATAGATATGATTGTTCTGGTCATAATCATCTGTTTTCAGAAAAAAACAAGTAGAAACAGCCTTGTCAACATCAGGGCCTGCGATGGAATCACTAAATATAATTTAAAATGTTTCTCTAGTGCCTTCTGATAAACAAAGTATCTGATGATCTTGATTACGTGTACACAAGTTTCAAGCAGACACGTTTTTTTTAAAAACAAAAACAAAACACCATCAAACATTTATATATTTCGTTAAATACTTCTACATCCAAAAAAAAGTCCTTTAAAAGCAAATGCAAAGAAATTCAAATGATATAAATATCAAACATTTTTAAAATTCCTTCAATGAGCCAGCATTTTCGCTGGTTCTATATATAACTTGAAAATTACAGAATAAATCTATTTACAGGACTTAGAAGCAGTGTTAATTGATGTTACTGATAACATGAAACACAAACATGACGTCACTTTTTGCAAATGTATGGCTTAACATTATCAAATATTGAAGCTTGGTCACACCAACTTTTTATTATACAATACACTGAATTTCCCTTTTTTTGGTTCAAAATGAGAGATCTCAAAACGAGGCATCCTAATCTATAAATTCAATCTTCCAAAATAATTTGTATATGCAAAAGGAACTTTACCTGGTCTATTCCAGGAAATAGCAAACAACATGAAAGAGCTATATAGAACAATAATTAGGTTATCTTACTGGAAATACTGAAGATTAAAATTTTCAATAGTGAAAAATATATTTTCCTTCGATTGAACAACTCTCATGAAAATGAATGTTGAACTGGTGTTGGAGAATTACCAGCAGACCATTCAAATGGAGCTGACCATCCAAACAATTCACAAGCAGTTGTCATGGTAGCAATATGGCAATACGGTTGTCATAGATCTTCTGTTATCTGCTCATCATCAATTAGTTTGATAATAATTAGTCGTAACATAAGAGCCTGGAATCCTTCTTGATCTTCTTATCCATCATTTGATTTTGTAGTTGTAACATAGCTTTGGCTTGGGAGGTGTCTAATCTCGAGCCGTATTCTTTCGATGCTGTTACTGGTCGGCTCATAATTTTATACACTGAAGGAGGCTTTGATGGTACTGTTTTCTTTTCTTTGACATCACCCTGTTTACAAGAGAAATGAATGCTTACAAAATTAAACCTTTTTTTTTGCATTCAACTTAAACATGTGGGGCCTATTTGCTTCATCAATCCGCATGAAGTCCTCTGCATTTTCATTCATTCATTCTTCATTCATTCATTCATTCATTCTGCATTCAACTTCAGAAGGTTGCAATCAATTTAAATGACTGTTTAAAAAAAATTTCTAATGATACAGCAAAAAATTTGTTATCTCATTTCCTTGAATATAGACAAATAACCAGTCATGCTAAGTTGATCTCAGACAACAGTAAATGCTTTAAAACATTAGATGGTTGTTCAGTTTTGGGATGGAAGCATGCCACTTGAATTGTTGAAACAAATAGCCTCAATGTTAAAGCATTAAATGAGATTTTTATTTTCAGATTGCTGTCATTTTCATTTTATTGTTATATAATATTTATGTCAGTTATTTACCCAGGTCACCCTTTTACCAAACATGATGACAACAGTAGACAAAAGATTAGTTGCATAAATTAAAACAAATGGACTGATGAATTAGATGGGCTGCCTTTATTGCAGTTCACTCCCGTAACTATTGAGTCGTTCTTTAAACCTGCAATTTTAAAAACGATTTCTGACATGTTCTTTGCTCGACATGATGGTTCGTTGCAGGTTTAAAGAATGGGCCAACAGCTAACTGCAGTTAAGCCGAAAAGCTTTTAAGTTTTGCCTTTGATTCATTTCATTCATCCTGGCTTGAAACAAGATGAATTAGATGACTATGCAAATCATCTAGATATGTATAAACAAGTGAAATTCTGATATCATATAAACAAATAGCCCGTAACATTGGGAACTCCTATGAAATATTCACTATTTCATTAATCACATAAATTATATTGGAAATACGTACATATTGGTCAAATGTTGCTAAAAATCCCAGGTTTTTTTCCCTAAAACGAAAACATGACAAAAAGTTAAATTATAACAACAACATGGCTAACCTTTGGTTTAAGAAAATCATGAAAAACATCTCACCACTGCTTTTGTAATGTTCTTTCTTTACGAACCCTTTCTTCCCAAATCATTTCTTCTGCAACATGATTGCAAATTTGATAGTCCCGAACATTTCTGGTACGTGGTGGAGCAGATTTCACCCTCTCTCTGGTTTCTTTTGGGATACATTTTTCATGATATGGACTTGCATCTTGAATTAACAGAGTATTTGAAGACAAATATGATCTGTTTGGTTGAGAAGAGCCAGCTCTAAACTGTAAGGAGGAACCCATGAAAACAAAAGACCTCAATAAGTGGAGAAACTATATAAAGATAAGATACAGATAGCTATTCAATAAACCATTCTTTTATATTTCACCTTTATATTACAAAAAATTACTACTGTTAAATAATTAAAGATACAACTGGAAAGAAATTTAAGTCGGTATAATTTTGAACATCAGATTTGTGATCATGGATTACTGGAAACGAATGTTTTAATTTACTTCCAAGATATTTAAGAGGGTACTGTTGGCACAACAAATGTTTTTGAGGAGAGACGGAGAGTTTTTAAGCAAAAAAGGGAAAAGCAGACGAGTGAGTGAGCGCTGGGGAGTTTGGAAAATTGTTTAAAGTTGATTGATGTTTCAAATTAAAATTTAAACAAATAAACAGAACACTTCATACTAAATAAATACTCAAATAATAGTTTACTTTAAATGGAACAAATAAAATAACAAAACTGCTAAAATAAAATGTAATAAAATTATAAATTACAAACCTCAACTCCAGTCGCCATATTGAATCGGGGGTGTTTGTTTACAAACACGTGTTTCGTTCCTACCACGACATGTTTTGACGTGAGTAATCTCAGTTCAAATAATTACGAAACAAGAAGCAGAATTTTCACGTTATTGTCACTGTGTATATTGAGGGACGTTGTTGAAAGTAGAATCAATATAAAAAAGAAAAGTTATTGGAACCACATAAGAGGTTACACATACACTTAATGAACTCCATAATTGTATAAGCTATAAACTTCCTTTTTTATTAGACGTTTAGCGAAATTTTCGAGATGTTTTGAAGGTTTGCGACAATATTGTGCCGTTTTTGTACTTCCGATAACATGATATGACGACATTATCGATCGAATTATCTCTGTTACTCCAATTAATAAAAAGAAATTTTAGACCAAGGATTCACTGATTGTTTTTTATAATTTACATACTTCTAGTCATTTTGTTTTTTCAGGATGGTGTAAACTGCTACTATGGTGCAAGAAGAAAAATCGAATCAGATATTGGAACAAGCAATCACGATGAATGGTTATCTTAAAAAGATCAAGGTTTGCATGATTAGCATAATTAGCATAATTTTCGTATTTTTATGATGTCTGAGCTGAAGTTGAAAATATCGTGGTTACAGTTTCACCAGAGATATGTTATATGTTCAACATATCCCTGGTTTCATCCAATATTCGGATTTTTTGACGGTAACTGGTCGCCATCAACATTGCAGCGAGGCTTCTGTTTCCTTAATGATTTTAAATTTGATCAATCAATCAATCAGTCAATCAAGACTTCGGAGTATGTTTGGTGCGATACTTTTTCCTGCTGGGGATTTTTTATTGGAAGGGATCGAAAAAAATATTTTCTACTATAAACGAAAGTCTCAAATATCAAAGTCTCAAGCAAAGTTTTTGTGATTAGCAATAACCCCACCATCCATGGTCCCACTGACCTCAAGTATACTGTGCTAATGCATGGAAATTTATGGACCACACTTTATGACCATACTTTTATCGTAGAGTTCCAAGAAAAGGTTTCTTGTGCTTGATGACGTCACGTTGTGTTTGCAAGTTTATGAAAATCACCGAATATTCCGACAAGGAAAACAACCTTACAAAAGTTTCAACCTTACCGAATTACTGGATGTGACCCGATTGAGTAACAGGAGATACCCGTATGCATTTGTGTTGTTCTTATCGGATGAGAAACTCTCGCTTGCCGCCGATTCTGAAGAGGATTTGATGAAATGGATTAATGCGATTGAAACATCTCGACGAAAAAGTAGGAAAAAAAGTTTGTTGCCAGGTAACAAGACTTTCCGTAAAACTAAATATGACAGCTTTCAGAATGAGATGAAACTGTTTTGATTAAAAGAAATTTGCTAAGGTAATTTTACTGACATCAGCGTATTTTCTATGTTATCATGGTTATATTTGAACAGGGCATCTTTATATGGTCTGCAGTTTATATGGTCTGCAGTTTCTGTGGTCTATAGCTTTGCTGTTTTGATAATTCTGACAGTTTAATCTTTTTTACAACGTTTTAGCACCATGAAACTTCAGAATAGCGGCTCAGAATAACTGGCCCTAACAAAATTTATGTTCTTCAATCTAATTTAAATCGTTATTTAAAAGCTCTTTTTCTGAAAAGCCGTCCGAACAATTCCTAACCTTTACCCTTTAAACAACTGTATTGGAATGCAAGTAACAAATGTATTTCTCTTTAAAGAAATCTGTAATTGATGTTGTACTACTGATACTAATATCTTCGATCATTTGAACCATCTGCAACTTCCCGACTCGACATCAAGATCATAACAAGAAGAAATTATGTTTCTGTGGTCGTCATAGTTACATTATGTCAGCTTCTTTCACCATTAGCATCACCTTCGTCATAAAATCCGTAAACATTTTTGTCTATGCTTGGCGCTTCATCAACTCACTCATGACGTAATGTTTCACGTCAGCCAACTCTATTGACGTCAACTTCTTCAGACGTATCTAGAACAGCTTTCTTTATTTATCTGTTACAGTTTATTGTTTATAATTTTCACCAGCAAAAAGTAATCTAAGAAGGCAAAAATACGCTTAAAGTAACATGGAGAGAAGAATCATACTCGTTATAAGGCTTTATGTTGGGTGAATACCCTCCACCTCATAGCTTAAAAAAGCGGCTTTGCTCCCTTGTGGGTGACTGCGGCGGTCACCTCACAAGTGTTTCACACTGACTTTGGATATACACAGATAAACCGTAAAGAATATAACAAGTTTCTTTGATCTTAGAGAAAAGTTGGAATGTAGCAGTGAAGCTGAAAGGAATTGCTTTGACAAAACATTTGGAAGGAACCTTTAAGCTGTGTGTAACGCTAAACACTTGCAGTTTGGTAGATCTGCACAGTGATGCTACCATGTTGTCTATTCCCATGTGGTTGATCCGTAAAACTGGATACACTGAAAATGTTGTCTTCCTTGAACTGCGCGAAAATAACTTTTTCTTGAGTAACGAGTTATGGCTGGACGCCGAAACGAATGAAACAGCAGAAAACATTCATGCTACTTTTAAAAGGTAAACAACCTTCAGAATTCTTTTGCTGATTATACTTCGCAAGTGTTGACAAAAATTAAAACTAGCTTTTCAGAAGAAATTTTACATTACCATTTGCATATTCCTGTACATATAATGTTTCAGAAAGTAGGGTATTTTTTCAAGTTGAAATGTGATGGGCGGAAGAAACAAACAACACATTTACACCTTGCTAGCTTAATTTAACCACAAAACCTACCCAAAAGCCTTTGTAAAACATTTTTTTAACAAGTTTTTGAGCTGCATTGCGAGACCTGAGGTTAACACCTAGAGGAGGATTTTGGGAATGACACTGCTTCGCTACCATGCTTCATTTAGTTTACAGAGACCTCGAACAAACACCTTGTTAGAACAAGACACGCAAACAAGGTTCGTTCCTTCTGGAAGAACCGCTGGCTATTGTAAAAGCCTGTGTGATGCTGATGATTTTCCATTCACTGATATCAGAAGCGCCCCAAGTCCATACACTGAAGTCACAATCGACTCAACTCCATACACTGAAGTCACCGTCGACTCAACTCCATACACTGAAGTCACCGTCGACTCAGGTAATTCTTTGAAATCCTGCTTAATTTAGATATACTAATACGGGTGATTGAAGCAACTTTCCGATCGTTTAGACTTTGGAAATTCATCGAGTCCAGCTTCCGGTATATCTCGCTCCTCCTCCATGGAAATTCATGACTCTCTTACACCGAATATTCTATGCGATGACGTATTCAGCTTTCCACCAATCATCGATGAGAATGAAAATGAACTGGAGATTGAAAACTGTAAGTTTCAACTTTGGGCTTGTTCACTCAAACATTTTTGTGACCGAAAGTTATGTTGATCTTTTTGTCTCGTTTAGCATTCGAAAAACATTTTATAAACACCAATTACGTCATGCATAAATCTTCAACGTCATCAAGCTTTGCTGATGATGAAAGTGAGGCTACACAACAGAGCGAGGCTTGTACGGGAGATTATGGTATGTAGTTTGTTTCATGTGATTTGAAATCATTTCTAAAATAGTTTTCTTACAACTCACCATCGTAGAAATTCCTACAAAATGAGAAAAACAGATATTTCGCAGTCAAGGTGATAATGACATGTTACCAAGGCAACCACGATTGTTTGTTAGTAATGATATGTAAAAGCTTCCAGAAAACCAAATTTCTGAAAAACCTTCAAAATAGTTCCACATTGACTTCAATATGAAAACCATGTTTTTAAATGACTTCAATTTTAAAATAAAAACATTCATTGTAAAGGATTGTCGTAATAAGCATAATTATCGTGTTAATAAAATCAAAATGCTGGAAACGAGATGTTTTGCCCTGTCTACATCGGGAGGTTTTTCAATTTTTAAATCATTTGAAAGTCAAAAAGCATTTTCAGAGACAGCACACTCTTTATCACAACCACAGAGAAAGATATTGGAAAGAAATCTGTAAGATCACTGACCGTGCTCCCTTTATGACAACATATATCAATCGATACTTCTTAGTGTAATCTAGGCCTTATTAAGAACTCCAAAGTCTATCAGAAATCTACATGACTACTTAATTAATTTTTTTTTATCAATGCAAGAGTAGGAAACTTATAGATAGAAGAAAGCAGGAAAATATGGTTGTTGTTGTTGTTATTGCTTAGTTTGTTTATTTGTTTATTTGTTTGAATAATTTTCTTTATTTCTTTCGTTCAAAATTTGATGCTATAATATTTTTGAGTTCTACGATTCATACCTAAAATCTTTTTTAAAAGAATGTTGTTTATTTGTTGTAAAACCAGCAGGGAGAAGGAAACTTATAAACTTAAAAAAAAACAAAAAAAAAAAACAACGAAATCATCAAAAGTTTAGCAGCAATGTTTGCCATTGTCGAATTTTCAGTTAATGCTGTTGCATCGCACTTTGTAATTCTATCAGAGTTTGTTGTCCAAATTGTCTAACTTTGAAAACATAATCGGAAACACTCTCTCATCCATCCTGTCTATCCATCCTGTCTGTTCATCCTGTCTGTTTATCCTGCATGATTTCCTAAAACATAGATAGACCTTTTAATGAACACTTCTCCCCAGGCCCTTGGAACTTTTGTTGGAATTAAGTACTGATGACGTCAAGATTAACCACGGAGATGTCTTGACATTTGGCATGTAGATAAACTTTCGGTCAGGGTTCGGTAAGTACAAGAAAACCATTTGAGAGTGGAGGATCACAAAGTGTGACGAGATTTAGGTGTCACAAAGAGTCTCTTCAGAACAAAACCATGTTAAACAAGCTGAAAAAATGTTTTGTTTATTTTGGACATCAGATTCATCGAGATCAAACTCTTTTCGTTTAGAAAGATATGTGAATCGAAATTCTTTTATCCATGCCACAAGTGATTCCTCGCTTAACCAAGAAACCGAGAGCTTTGGTGTATGCAACCATAAGGAAAGACAACTTCGTTCTATTTCACTGAATGAGGAGCATTGCTACAATTTCCAGACAGCTATAAGCAACCAATCAGATGCAAAGACAGAGAAGTACGTTAAAATGGATCCTGTAAAATTAGTTCACTTCAAGACCGAAAACACACACTTTGGTGAACCATTTTACGAAAGCATCAAAGAATCTCGTAATTCCCCTTTACTAGGAAATAAAAAGTATAATGTCCTCTCAAAGCAACAGCCGCCATTACCAAAACGCAATAATCAGCATAACTCATCTTTCTACGTCAAAACCGAAGAATATGAAAACGAAAGTAGTTACGAACGCGTTGAAGAAGAGAAAGAAAAACTGAAAGATGGAAACGAAAGGAAACATTTGGACATGATCGATCGAAAGAAAAACCAACATCGAAATGGTAGTTACCAGGAAGTTAAGCCTAAACTACGACAAACTGCTCGAAGTCGGTCAGTGGATCAGTCCAGTTTGAACAGGGAATTAGTTACTATAAAATTTCCGAATCGGAAATCTGATGAAACCTTACGTGAAGAAGATGAGAAACCGGTTCCTGAAGATGAGAAACCAGTTCCTGACGCCTCTCATAAAGTTCCGTCACGCTCTAAAAGCGCTCCGACAAAGTCGACCAACTTGTGGAAGCATCCTGTGGAAGCCGATGTTCATAGTGACGATGCCTTAGACTCGGAATATGCCATCGGTGAAAACACAAGCTATGTTAATAATGAGGTACGAAAAGTCCCGCACAACAGAAATGTCCTCCATAACAAAATGCTTTCTGGTTACGAAGTCATGGCGCCAGCAACGGCTGAATTCAATAACGATGAATTGGAACAGGTGACGTACGACAACATTGACTCTCCGTCGCGGATCTCAGCGGCATTATCATATGCTGATATTGATTTGAAGAAACACTATAGAAACACTTTTTCCGTATTCCAAAAGAACACTGAGCAGGAGAGACAGACGCCAGAAGAAACCACCTCTGTCCGAAAATCACGTGACGTCCCGATAAAATATACTGTTATTGATTTTGAAAAGTCTCTCGGCATAAGTCAGGCCGTCAAAGGAGCTCGCCCAAACGTCGAAGATCTGTCGCATAAAACTTTTAAAAAGTGACGGGTTGACGCTGATTTTTTAATGTTATTGGAATTACGGATTTTTTTTTATATATATTTTTTTGAGAAACATTTTCTAACCTGTTGTAATTTTAAAAAGTTGAACTGACTGCGGGACAGATCAGAAGTAGTACGGTATCAGGAATCATTTCTAAACCTTCCGATTATTTGGTCCAATTAACATGTTGGGTGAATCGGGTAGGCAGTTCGGGAAAAGTATATTATTGTGGCTGTTTCAAATCGAGACTGCTTCAATATTGTCATTGCATAGACCATTGAAATCGTTGGATGTATACATCTACAGCTGGATGTATACGTTTACAGTTGGATGTATACATCTACAGATTTTCAACCTAAGATTAGGTATGAACTTTCTCAAACAAATTTAACGAAGGTCGGACTAAAAAGGTTGATGGGAACAGAACAAACCGTGTTTAAAAGGTCACGTGATTACAAAACATTCGTTGTTTGAAAAGTATATACATATTTATATAGCCTATGTGCAGTGTGTTGAGAGAGAGTGTCGATAATATGTGCAGAGTAGTCTGTACACATTTATTAAATGTGTTTTGAGTAATTCCTTAATTCTTTTGACTATACACAGTATGGTAGATGTCATTCATCGTGTCATACACGCGCTCCCACAAAGCCGTCGGCACCTCCGTCACAGTGTTCTTTCTCGCAGCTTCGTACGGAGTCGCATCAACTGACATAACGCTATCTTTCACGCCCTCGTCAACATCATGTTGCGCCTCAATCAATTCACCTGCATTCTTATTTGGGCGACCCGCCCATGCTTTAATCATGATGGGGCTTGTTGGCATTGGATTGTGAGGTGGTTTCAAATGATAGTTTTCTGAAAATTCTGGCAGTTTCTTTAAACGAACAGATTTCATGTTTTTGATCGGTGGATCGAGATCGACTGGATCATCCAGCAATTTAACTGACTTGCTTTTTCCAGGCATGGGCGTAGGGTGTGTTTGTTTTAGCGCCTTTACATGCTTCGTTTTAGTGGATTTAATGAATACAACTAAAGGTGTTGGTGTAACACTTTCTGAATCTGACAAAATAAAAAATTAAACAATATAAATCATTAACGAAAATAAAAAACACTCTTTCAATCCGATGGACCAGGAAATCTAGAATAGTTTCTAACCTGGTGTATCAGTCACAATCTAGAATAGTTTCTAACCTGGTGTATCAGTCACGTGGAACACACTTGCCTCTAAATCGTCTGCACCAAACCCATATTGATCTGTAAAAAGAATATTTGAAAAAACATTAGATATTCTAAATATTAACCGGAACTCAAACTGGAAAATCGGAACTCAAACTGGAAAATCGGTTCGACACATACGCTCACAGTTCTTTCCTTCATATCCCAGCATGCATTGGCAATGATATCCATTCTCGTCGAACAACTCATGAGGTTGTCTCGCTTGGTCAAAACATGTTCCATTATGAAGACATGGCATGGAATAACAAGCAGGATAAGGCACTACACAAACGGTGAGAAAGTGGTTTTGATTTCATTATCATTAACTGTAAGAAAAGCTCTGTTTAAAAATGTAATTACCTTCACAGGTCTTTCCGCTGTACTGAGATGGGCAGAAGCAGAAGAATTCATGTTCATAATCGAAGTGGAGGTCTGGGTCGTTGTTATTTGTGATGTCCACGCATCGTCCATTGTGTAGGCAGGGGCTTAAGTGACATGGACCTGGCCCATTCAACATCACTGGAATTTAATGATTACGAAAAAACTAATTGTTCACTTAAAATTATTCTACTCCACAGAATATAGTGACATACTGTTCATTTCACGGCTTGCTATCTAAATTCGTTGCCTTAAAGTCACTGCTAATTTGACTTGGGATATCGAGATCGCGACTGCATCAAACCTCGTTCTGTCGAACGAACTAATAGACGCAAGAGACTCTCTTAGTACTGTATGACGTCATGAACAACCACCCTCTACTGACCGGCATCAAGTAATCACGTGACCGAAACAAACGTTCATCCTCTTGGAGGAAAAACCTAAGTCCTAATTTTTGACATTTCAAAAACATTTAACCAGGTCGCACTCACCCTCACAAAAACATGTAACCGAGTCACACTCACCCTCACAATTTCTTCCAGTAAATCCTCTTCTGCAACTACATTTATATCCATGCGCGTCAAAGCTGACACCAGGAAGTTTGTCGGCGTCCAAGCAGGATCCGCCGTTCATGCACGGCGAAGAATAGCACGGGAAACGGTTTACTGGAAATAAAAAGAACAGTCTAGTGACGTCATACGGAAAGTTCTGATGTGGTAGACTCACGAAATTCACATACGTTCGCAGTTTTTCCCTGTGTAACCACTTGCACAAAAGCATTCATAATCGTCAACACTGGAGAGATGCTTGCGATGGGAGTCACTTGACGCGTCAAAACATGTACCGTTGTGAAGACAAGGGTCTGAACTGCACGCACCAAGAAGTTTTTCTACGGAGAAGCAACGTGAAGTGAATTGAAAGTTCGCCATGCGTCTATATTGACAGAGGAACCATCGAACTTATTATCATCATACAAATCAAACGACACAGGAAATGATGTAACTTTAAGCGATAGGGCCGATCGTCAGATTTATAGCCATAAGTTAAAGAAACTAAATTAAGTTTTATAAACATCGAAACCAAATTCAATACCTTTACAGTTCTTGCCTCGATAACCTTGGGTGCAGAAGCATTTATAAGCTTGCCTCTCCATCAAAAGAACGCCCTTCTCTTTGCTGTTTGATTCGTCTACGCATGCGCCATTATTAAGACAAGGCATACTGATACAAGGATGAGAAACTGAAGATAACAAAAACAATACATTAGACTAGGTGTAAGTTACCGAACAGAATCGAGTATATAACACAATGTAACTTACATTCACATCTGGGTCCGAGAAATCCTGCGGGACATTTACAGGAGAAAATTTTTCCGTCTTGACCAGGTTTACAGATGCCTTCATTATCGCACGGATTTGGCGAACAAACGTCACCAAGGCCTAAAATAGTCAACATAATGACGTCACGCAGCGCCGTCGTCATGACAACATGATCATGCTATATTTTACCTCTGCATCGAAATCCGTTTCCGACGTATCCAGGCTTACATACACAGTGACCATGGCGACAGTATGCATTGACGTCACAGTCAGCACATTTATCGACTAAAATCAAGAATGTCTTTTTTAGTGGTACAGTCTCCATGAAAACAGATCAACAGTGAATAACGACAGATAGCATACTTTCACACATTTCTCCAGCGAACCGTGCTCGACATTGACAATCCACCCCATTTGGCGTATTGACGCATTTACCGCCATGCTCACATGGGTTTTGGATGGCGCAGTGATCTTGAACTATATAAACATTTAAATTTCAGGATGACGTCACAAAGTGCACGTGATCACTAGTCTCAGTTGTTACCTACCGTCGCAGGTCTTTCCTTCCCAACCTGTCTGACAGTCACACGTGTATCCGCGAACAGACTTGACCAGCATGCAGTTTCCTCCATTGTTGCATGGGTTAGGAGTGCATGGATGTGGGTCTATAATATCAGATGAGTAAAAATAAGAAAAGATTTGTCACCATAGTAACTTAGTAATAAACCAATAAAAACATGAAAGCACATGAGGAGAAAACATCTGACCGTTACAGTTCAATCCACCAAACCCATTCATGCAGTGACATTGATACGCTTCACCACGTGGTATACATATGCCGCCATTTTGACACGGAGAGCTTCCACAAGGATTTAAGTCTAAAATGAAGACTGTATTTAGCGAGCGCGAGTTATAAAACTGATCTGCATTTTCAGCATTTATACAGGTCTTGTCTGGCGGAAATTTAAGAAATTAAAAAAAAAATCCATCCCATAATGCCACAGTGGTGAAATTTCCAGTTTCCATGTAGCAGAAATCATGAAATAAAAGTGATTGGAAAAGGGGGAGGTAGAAGCGGACAGACTTCAAAAACAAAGCTTTTTTATATATATGAAGTTCAAATATTTTTCATATACAAACTACAATTTGTTTTACAAATAAACAGCAAAAATTATTTTTTGGATGTAGTTTGTATGATGGAGAGATGTAGTTTGCATGAGGGAGATGTTTGCATGAGGGAGATGTATGCATGAAATAAATTTTCATTAAAAAAACTTTCTTTCACTTTTCTTTAAGCTTGATGAAAATCACAAGCGTTTCAGTGGAGTGTTATGTGCAGGTGTCATTCTGTTCACCCCGTCTTCAATTTTCACAAAAGCATGAACATTTTCCGTCCGTTACATAGAGTACAAGCTTTTAGTAAAGACCAAAAATGTAAAAGTGGTACACGCTTTTATCAAATTGAACAAAGGGATCCTGAAGAATGACTTTTAGATTTATGATAAAATGAGAAACAGAAAAGAATTTTGGTTTCAGAATCCCTTTTAAGGTATGGTTACATTATGTAAATTCTTAACTCTGAAAAAGTGGCGTTGTATCGGAAGTTGTTGAACGGACATAATGTAACTCAGACCTTACACAGAGTGCACATTATGACCTACGTTGACAGTGAGCGCCCAAGTATCCTTCCATGCACTGACACACGTACAAATCGTGCAATGTTCGTTTTATTATAGCTGACGTCGACTTTTTTCGTATAGTGACTATCACTTTCGGTATAATATTTTCATTCACATGGTAACCATGGTAACGATGAGATCTTTTCATGTTTCTGGCGTGATGGCGTCTCCCTAAAAGTATGAAACAATTCAAATGATAACGCCCCACATCAAAGTGTGAAGCCAATGAAATTGCAAACCAGCGCAGAAAAAGAAGTTCATTGCATCATTACAAATGTGTAAATGGCTGTGTGTCGGTTAACTATCACACACACAATGTACCTTTGCTCTAAACCACTGAGCTAGCTACCGACTAATTATTCGAATTACAGAGATTCGACTGTACTTAATAAATCACTTCAAATGTTTTCCAGGTTTCGAAGAAACTGCTGATTTTACTTTAACGAAAAAAAACAAAGATGGTAACCCTTACTGAACGATCTCTTTTCCGCATCATAATCGAGTTGGTACGCCTTCCTCATGTTATGGTGTTCTTCTTCCGGATATTCTTCAACATGGTAGCCATGGTAACCAGAAACGAAATGCTTTCTGTGTGGCTCAAATAAGTTCCCATGATGCTTTGCTGTCAAACCATCATCTCCACTGTGAAACCTTTCCGCCGAGTCAGCATCATAGTCGTCATCTCCGCCGACTTTTGCATGATACAGTTGACTCTATGGTAAAGATCCTTCAGATGAAAGAAAGAACTTGAATATTTTAAGTGACTTATTATCCACCAATTATTTACCTGGTAGACTTTACTGGGCGTGTCAGGCGTCAGATGAAAATGGTTGACTTCATTGGTCTGCAGATTAGCATCTGGCAAATAGCTCACGGTATGCGCATGCTCGTCATAATAAGGGGTATGGTGAACAGTTTCATTGTGTATCGGTCCAACCACAGACACGACATTCTCGTCCGTACCATGAAACAGCGGACCATGATGAAAGTTTAACTCGTGTATCTTCATTAGATGGCTTTGACAAGTACCAGCGTTTCTGCAGGGGTTTGGGACACAGGGATCCCGTTCTGAATGTGAATGACATAATCAATCAAGCACTTTATTTAGTGTATTTGAGGAATACAAACAAATGAGACATACCATCGCATTTATGTCCATGATATGGATAGGAACACTCACAAGCAAAGCCAATATCGTTATTTGCCGGAATACATGTTCCACCATTTCTACACGGATGTGGATCACATATATTACCTAAAAAGGAGTTGCTTATTCAGTCGGCTCACGGCAATATAGGAAGGAATATTTTTGGAAAAACAGACTTACTCTCGCAAAGCCTGCCGAAATATCCCAGCCGACATTTGCAGTGGAAAGTATCTTCTACTTCGATGCACTGAGCATCGTTCAAACACGGGTTGGAGAAGCAGTAGCGACGCTCTAAAGAAAATCCTGAGTGTGTAGGAAAGGCTACCACTGTTAGCAGAAAACAATATGAAAAAAAATTGTGTGACGTCACCTTCACAAAATTTTCCGAAGAAACCGTGCGGACATTCACATATGAAATCATCATCTCCATCAAAGCAACGACCGCCATTATGACAAAGGTTAGGACGACAGTGGGAACTCACTAGAACAAACATGTCCGAAGCAACAGTTATAACAAGTTCAGTTTCTTCTTCTTGTTATTTCAAGAAAATGTTTCTTACAATGACACCGATCTCCATGGAAACCTGCTCCACATCGACACACATAGGTACTGCCAGTTCCTTCGCAAATTCCGCCATTTTCGCAAGGATTTATGTGGCAAGGTGAACGAACTGCAAAAAAAAAAAAAAAAACAAAAAAAAAACATCATCAAAGATTTAAGAGAAGTAAACATTTACCAGAGAATACAAAATCATTCATTCTTTGATTGACAACAATTCATGTTTTAAAACTTACATTCACAGCTGTTGCCATGGTAACCTTCAGGGCATATACATTTAAATTCTTCAAGGGTATGGACACAAGTCCCACCATTCACACAATGATTCTTCTGACACAAATTTTCAACTAAAACACAACACCAAAATTATGATAATGCATCACTTTAAACAAGATTATGCTGCAGTGCAACATGGGAAAAAATGTTCTGACTTACTGTCGCAATAGTCTCCCATCCAGCCATGAGTGCAGTTACAGGTAGTGACACCTGCAGTTTCACCGCACTGTCCATTTTGACAAGGATTAGGAAAGCAAGGATCCTTTTCGCGACAATTTTTGCCACGATATCCATGCTTACAAGTGCAGGTAAACATGGGACCTTTCTCAGTGCAGGTGGATTTGTGCATACATGGATTACGGCTACATGGACTAAGTTCTGAAAATATGAGTTTAAGTTAATAACAATAGCATTCTTTTCATGAATTTAAAATTTATTCTCTGATTTCAAATTTGAAGTACCTGTGCATTTTTTGCCTTTATAACCGGTCGCACATCTGCAATGGTAACCGTCCGGTGTTTCCAAACATGCTGCTCCATTCATGCAGGGATGAGTTGAACAGGCTAGTGGAGCTGTGAAGATAACAATAAGGATCAGTAGTTTCACTTTATGTAAGTGGTGACGTCACAAAGAATGATGTTAGAAAAGTTAACTGTACTTTGGCAATCAGCTCCTTTGAAGCCATATGGGCAAATGCATTTGTAATTCTCGTCACCATCTTGAACACAAACACCATTATTCTCACAAGGATTCGGATTGCATAGATCTGGTGCTTAAATCGAAATTAGAAAAATGTCAATTACAAATCATCATTTTTTCTTACTTCAAATTTGAACTCTCTACCCTTTTTTACACAGGACACATAAAACATTTGAAAAACATTTGTAAATATTGTTGATAACCTGCATAAATATCGGTGTAAAAAAATAAATAAATAAATGGTACATACTGGCACAGTCAAGGCCATGGAAACCAGTTGGACAGTTACAACTGAATCCAGTTGAACTTTTGATGCATGATCCACCATTTTTACATGCGTTTTCTGGACAGCCAGTTGCCGTGATCGTTAAGGAAGCAGTGACTGTTGGAGATCCTGACACTGGTGCTACTGATGGGTTTGCAGCTAAAACATAAACACTCTGGTGAAAAACTCAAACATCGAAAAAAAAACATCGAAGATGGTCCATAAAGTATAAATCAAAAAGTTGGAAAAAATAAAAATCAAAGTTGGAAAAAAGTCAAAATGCCTTTTTCCCCAATTTTTTTTTTTGTGATCTACAGAACAGTAACCACTTGTGAACATATAAATGATAATATAAAAAATTACATAATGGACAAGTACAATCCATGCAACCAAACCCATGAGGACATAAACATTCGAATCTTTGTTCTTCTTCTATCTCATGGCATGTTCCACCATTGGAACAAGGGCTGTTGCTACATAAACTAATTTTTTCTAAACAAATAGGAATGAATTTTATATAAATGTGCTAAAATTCAGAACACTAAACAAATGCTTGAGAGTTCTTCAGAGTTCCAATACTTGGCTTAGCCATGCTAGCAACAAAGCATGAAATATAAAATTTATTCATTTATGGGATTATCTAGTGACTTGGAAATGCTGAAACTGTAAGTGCTCCGTGACAACAGTTCTGACATAATTCCTTACATGAAAAATTATTCTAAGTGGCTACAAGAACAAAGTTACCATTGCAGTTTCTTCCAGAAAAACCACGCTGACACTGACAATAAAACCCATCAGCAGTTTCGATGCATTGGCCATTATTAAGGCATGGATTATGGAGACACGCACTGACAACTAAAAACAACATTGACATGAAATCATTCCAATTATAAATATCTGAAAGAATTGAAATGATATGTGAACTAGAGCAAGGGTACTACACAAAGAATTTTCTTTCATCTTTTTATCACCTGGGTTTATTTGCTTAAAAGAATTTTTTTTGAATTATAACAGCTTATTTATTCATTCCTATTATGACAATAAATTTTGATAAATTTTGGATTGCATGAGCTCTCAAAGTTTCTTATGTTTGCTTATTATCTTTAAAGCTAGTTCATTGCCAAAACTTTTGCCCAAAACTGAAAACGTACAACAGTGAAATCAATACCAATGCTATCAAGCCATCTTATATAACACCATAAAAATGTTTTTCTTCTACAAAGTTATAGAACAATGCTACACTTTATAACACTGTGATGCCTTCACATGTAATTCATAAGTTATGAATGGATGTCTATTTGCAACTGTAACGAAACTATTTTTAGCCTTATTCTAACAATGAACTTAAACTCAGAAAATAAATTTGTAAAATGAATCAAACTTTCTCCATTCTTAATTGTAATTGAATTCATTTTTAAAAAATAAGCACCATACAATTTCAACATTAAGGAAGAGAAAATTATTTATGATTTTTCTATAATAGAAAGAAATGAAACTATAACAAGAAGATAAGTGCTTCAATGCTGTTTGAGCAATGGCAATAAAAGATCTCTTTATTTTAACTAGAATATATAAAATGATTCTATAAAAATTATTATGTGAAATTATGCTAATGGTATACATTTGATAGCTGGCAATATATTTTCAAAAGACCCTCAAGCAACAGAAATCCTTTGCTTTCAGAAATGGAATTATTTTGTAAAAAAAATGTGTTAAATTTTAAAGTAGATACCTTCGCAACTGTGTCCTTTGTAATCCTGTTGACATGTACAAAAATAGCTTGCTGGCGTTTTGGTACAAAGACCACCATGTTGACAAGGGTTTGGGTGGCACGAGAACTGTGTATCTGTTAAAATATTTAAAACAACGAAGGTAGATAGTCAAAGTGCTGTGTTGGTTTAATTTTTTTCATAGGAAAACATAAAAAGTGAATGTGCTTATACTATTGTTATTTCAAAATAAAAAAGTGTTACATACTTCATTTGGAGAAACTTTCGCGAGAGAAACTTTCGCAAATTTTGGGCTTTTTCGCAAAAGTTTATCTCGCAAAAAATTTGAAATCGTCCATTCGCGAAAGTTTACCCAGTAAAATTATGAAAAATTTTCTGCCAAGCTTTTAGAAACCTTTTTGATGATGTTTTTAATCATTTTGATGATGAACAGTCTTTTAGCATTACATTAGAATTGTTAAGCAAATGCAAATTCAAATATGTTTCGTAAAAATTACCCTAAATTATTTCAAAAAATTCTTCATACGCGAAAGTTTATCTTGCGAAAATTGAACAATTTCTTCGCAAAAGTTTATCCAGACATTTTCGCAAGTTTCTCAGCTCGTTAACTTTTATGTCTTTTTAAAAATTCGTTGCTAATCATGAAAGCTTCATTTTTTCCTGCAAAATGCAAGTCTGCATTACAAAAGTTTCTTGCAAACACTTTCTTTCTTTAAAGTAACCATCACAGAACAATAACAGACGGAATTGCAAGGAAAAACATAAAATAAAAAAACTTGGCGGTATTGATGTATAAGTTTGACTTTATAAGTTTGATGATAGTTACTATTTTGAGTGCTCAAAAATGTCACAAAATGTCACAAAATGTCACGAAAGTGTCACAATCGTAACATAATTTTCTTGAAAAATGTGTAGCAAGAAACTTGCCAGTTGTAAAGCCAAAGTAGTTTTCCTATTTACACCAGTTCATGTATGGATATGTTTATAATGCTGAGCATTTCAATCATTTCAATGTTTCAATTTTTGTTATTGTTTGGTCTTTCCTGGGTAAAAATCTACTTTAAATGTTTTATCTGTTCAGCTATGGTTTCATGTAACACCTGTAAAAAGGTTTTACCCAGGAAACTAGTAGATATCATAAGAAAAAAATCAAATAGCTTACGTTCACAATAGTGTCCAGAAAATCCATTAAGACAGTTACACTTGAAATTGTAGGAAACCCGTTGATGTGAAAAATGACATGACCCTCCATTGAGGCACGGTTGGTGCTCACAGGGATTAAGCACATGTCTGTGATGGTGAACACGAGGAAGAGATGCATAATCAATCCAATGGTCATCTGGGTGTCCTGAAATAAAAAGTCGGATCATTATCATGAAACACCTCTACTTACATATTCATGGAAAGTATTAGAGATAGTGCTCTTAGATCACTTGGAGCTTTTACGGTGCAAACTTTTACCAAACCAAACTGATAACTAATTGTATGTTTATATTTGATAATTGTCACATTTGATCAATATCATTAGCATTCATTATGGAATTGGACTTTTTCAACCATATTGCTATATAACACTGTGAGCATAGCATTACACCTCTCACCAGTGCAGTGTTGAACATAAGTTATGATATACATAGTATAGTGTTGATATAGGCCAATAAATTTATGGTCATTGATTCTCCAGATCAGATCCAGGTCTTTATTATTTTTTGTTGAAAAACTGAAGATGTTCTGAAACCTATGGAAAAAGTGTTGGTACTGTCAATGTTGTTGTCAAATTACGGACCACCTTCCTTATTATGGGCACAAAATGTAAACAAAGATTCTTGTCACAAAAATATACATTTACTCTTACCAAATTCACCACGTATAACTGAAGAAAAAGTTTTATAAAAAAGAGCTATAGAGAGCAATTTACCAGCGTGAAGAATGAACCGCGAAGAATCACGATGGCCTATTTCAATACTCATTAAGAAGAAGTGTCCTCCCCCACTGTGATTGACGTACAAAAATTTTTTTGTTTGACTTATGTTATGTATCAACTTTCTAAAAGCATGTTCTGAATTCATTTTCATTCCTCAACTAATTTTTAAACATAAATTTCAGACCAGCCAAAGCCCTCTGTTCCGTACAATATTTCATGACGGAGGTGGTCATTATTATATTTCAAATATGGCTACCATTGTACGTAGAGCTCACAAAAATACGCATGGCTCTCAAGAGAGCAGTCAATTTTAGAAGAAAATATTTAAAAAGAAACCTTTAGAGTTTCGAAAAATAAATTCTATAACTCCATATTGGTAATTTTCTAACGTTGAAATGAATTTAATTATAAATTTAATTTAATTATCTCTGAAGTTTACTCAAAAATTTCCTTCAATTTTGAGTGAAATACCTCTGCTAGGAAATAATGAAGAGGACGTTAGTTATGATGTGGAGTCTTTGTTCAGGAAAACCCTTCCAAATTTCTTGATACACAAATTCACCGGAAAACAAATGGTTCAATGACATTTAGTGTCGTAAACAAGGAGACCAAATTGCGGTTCCATTGGTCATCAAAAGTCCCACTTCAATACAAACGAAGCCTAATCAAAGGTGAATTAAGTCGGGCCAATCGAATTGCCACTTCATTTGATTCCGAACTCAAGCGGATAACCAAGAAATATCAGAATGCGGGATATCCAATATATATACAGTTCACCAAAAAACAATTTGAGCTGTTCAATATGTCAAAAAATGAAGAACAGATTATACCAAGTTGGCTAAAAAGAACTAATGAAAACGAAAGTATTCTTGAAGATTCCATATTGTCCAAAATAAATTGATTTGGAAAGGTAATTGGAAAGCTCAGAAACTTTACGAACAATAATTTGGATATTATTTACACTTGGAAAACTACTAAAGTCGGAACACTATTCCCTTTGAAAGATACAGTCTCTTATTCAAAGAATGTGGTTTACAAAGGTGAATGTTCTTGCGGTGAGATTTACATAGGAGAGACCAAAAGAAACGCGCAAACAAGATGGGAATAACATGACAGTGCAGACAACAAATCGGAATCTTCAAAAAACCTCGTCAAGAATCCGGATCACAAATTCAACTGGTCAGTTCTTTCCAAAGCTCCAAAAGATACACGAAAACACCTTATATATACTTGAAGCATATTTCATTACGTCACAAAAGCCGTCACTAAACGATAAAAAAGATATAAAAAGTTTATTTTTATTGAGACACGGTGTAACGTAGATATACTACCTAGTAATTTGTCTAATTTCGCTTCTTTTATTTATTAATTACCTCAAGATACTCGTGAAATATTGTATGATGTAATATAAAGCAATTATCTAAGTTAATGATCCTTTTTTAGCAGTGTATATTTGTATATAAGTAGACGTTTTCAACTTAATTTTATTACCTGAAGATGTAATATCAGTTACGAAAAGCTTTGTAAAGAATTTTAGAAAAATATCACAACATGTGTTTTTATTGATATATCTGAAGTTTGTGTTATTACAGTTTGGTTGATAGTATGCGATGTGCTGTGTTTTCAATTTACAAACAGTTGGAATATGTTTTGATTAATGTCCGTAATAAAGAAGGCTGTCCGTAATAAGGAACATTGATTGGTTGTCCTTGTATTACACATAGAACATTTCATCATAATAAAATAAGTTGGCTATTAAACTTAGGAATTCAAATTGGAATCTTACTACAAGCTATACATATAGAATCTAACTTTTCTACTCTGATTTCAGACTCATTTGAAGTCTGAAAAATATGTCATCTCTAGAATCTTTAAAATACAAGTCTGCTTTTCGTTTCTTAACTTCTTTTGATTTTACAGCTCGCTCTATGTTCTAGTTTATGTTTCCATTCTTCTAAACTCTTCTTCCAATCCTTCTTCTCAAACCAAAATTCATTCAATCTGAACTATTTACCTACTTTACTAAAAGTAGTTGTGAAGGGATACTCTCTGCAAACCTTGTATTATCACAACAGGCTAGTAACGTAGTGGACGACTTAAAATCTCTTGAGAAATTACCTGAGATAACGCAAACGTATCACATCATCTTGTTCTGAAGCACATAGCTCGAACAACTTTTAGCAACTTTCGATTTTGTCCGCATTCACGGACCATAAGGAAACCATACGTGGCTATTTCATGTATTACTCCATGAAATCAAAAGACGGTATATTAAAGTACGTTTCAAATGAACTTGCATGCACAGTTTTTATAAATGCTTGGTAAATTTGAAGGTTACGAGATATTTCGAAAATTCAATTTGGGCTGTGTCAAGCTTAAAAAGCATTTTTTCATGATGTAAAAAAATTTGGAAGAATAATGAAAATGGAAGAAGAAAAACGAAGATGAAAAAAAAACAAGCTTTGAGCACAACAGCTCAATTTTTTGTGAGACAAACTTCAATCTTTGATCGTTTAAAAGGCGAAATGATTTTTCAAAAAAATGAAATAGATCGCAAGATATAATCCTTTAAAGTCACTTAGGTCGCTTATATCATATCACTTATATCATGGGAAAGTGCTTTTTACGGTAGCAGCGATAGCGAATACCGTATTAAAACACCCGCGGACTCCTACTACTACTACTCCTCCTCCTCCTACTCCGGCCGAAATGGCAATTAGTCTGCGATTTAGAGTCTGCAAGACTCTGCTAATAACGCAATGTAAATTCTAATGAAGGAACGCAGCCTTCGAAAGAGGTTTCACATATCAAGCATTTAAAAGGTCGTTTTCTTTGATGTTATATGAAATAATTCATGAAAGAATGAATATTAATAAAATAGATCTGCATAAAAATGGAAGTTTTAGCTATTTATGCTAACTGAAAATACATTGATACTTAAAATTTGGTTATATATACTTTTTCTTGTTAGTAAAGCCTATCAGTTCAAAACTTCTTATTACCTCGTTTGTTAGCTACAACACTGTTTTGTGTATTAAGAAGACTTTCGAAGATCTAGTTCAAAAAGGCAGTTATTTGTTGGAATTCATTTTTGGTTTCATGAAATTATAATTAAAAACATATTTTTTTTTTCGAAACGCGTGGTTTTTTTCTACACATGGTCTTACAAAAAATTTTCTTATAAAAATATATACAGCTCACGCATGTATAATTCTTTTGTCTTTAATAAATTAATTTCTGGTGGCTTATGATTAGACCCTTTTTACACTAACTTATCATTTTAACATATTATCGTTTATGCCTGTTTTCCACCAGTGAGATATAAAAAACACAACCCTCAAAACTTTTCATAACTTTAAGTACAATATTGCTGCTACCGTTTTGCGCCATCTGGCTCTTGTTAAGCTTGACACAGCCCAAAAAGAATTTTTGAAATATCTCATAACCTTCAAATTTGCCAAGCATTTATAAAAACAGTGCAAGTTCATTTGAAACGTACTTTAATACCCACTTCTTTTGTTTGCGTTGGACTATGACTATTCATTCAGGGTCAAAAAGTAACGGCGGAAAATATTTCTTTTCAGTTTTAAGTGTCAATTAAGTTAATTGGAGTTTTTCTGTTCTACTTCAAATGGCTACACCCTCCTCCACAAAGTTTGACTGATCTCACGCCTGAAATTTTGCAAGAAGAAAAGGAAAAAAAAAAATAAAAAAAATACCTTCATAAGGCCCATACGTCTCTGCTCCTAAGTGTTTCATTAAGGTATGCGGTATCTCCTTCAAATCATCGTCCAAACCAAGCGGCTGCTCTCCATCTGGGATGTCAACAATATCACCAACAGCATTCGCAAGATTTATTGGCGGAACACGTGGTCCCATCGGAGCAATGCGACCTGGTTGCATTTCCATAAACTCTTTCGGCATTTCGTTTAATTCAATATGTTTTGGTGTGAAGTGGTGGGGAGCATCAGGCCACGACTGTGGTGTGTGCATCCACGGCTCATAACCCATATTAGGAAATGTTCGTCTTGAAGCTGTTGCTGTTTTTACTCGGCGACGATGCGCGATATGTGCTCGGTTTCTACGGTTCGAACCGAATGGATGATAATAACGCTTGGCAAAATGTTTCCCGAACATAGACGGGATTCGGTGAGAAAACCATTTCGGATATAAATTAAACCGTCGGTTAATATCCCTATCAACTTCTTCATAACTGTCGTTGGGTCCATCATGTATGTCATACATGACGTTCTTATTGACAGGAATGACAGTTTTTTTCAAATCTTTGTTACTTGGCCGATCAGAGATATAGGCGTGCACGATAGGATGTTTTTTATTGGTCAGTCGATCTTCTTCGTCGCCCGTCGTGTCGCCCATCGTGTCGGGGTTAAAAGGAATATTTTTTCTCTTTTCCTCCCCTCTGGCTTCATCTTCTTTCGACTTGGAAGGAATATTCTCCCTGCGATTCAGTTTCCTTATTTCGCTCTCCAATAAATTATACTTTTCATGAGCAATGTCTTCAAAATCTCCATCTTCGTTTATCTCGCCTTCTATCGCTCCGCATAAAAATAATGCATAAAAAATTACCAAACTCTTCATGCTTGGGATGTTAATCTCCTAAACCATCTTGTCGATCATATTGGATAGGAGAAAGATTTATTGAACTTTTTCATTAGACAATATGCTTTAAGTCTCCCGTTTTTTTTCCTTCCGAAATGATATTTTTTGACAGCATACCGAATTATCACTCGTATTCATGCTCAATGAGGCGTGTCTTCGCACCTTATTTTTCTAAGCATGTGTGAATGAAATCTCATACTCAAAGATAGATTTCAGAATAGACCGTGCATCTTTCTTAGTCCATCGTGACTCGAAATAACATTTTCAATCGATTATAGCTAATCAAATTGCTACTATAACTCACCTCAAATCCAAAGTATCTTTGCTTCATTATAAAGTATTAGTATTATATCTTGAAGGTAAGAGGCCCTGGGTCCGAGGTTGCTTGCAATTTCACTGTGTCATCTGACATTGATGTTGCAAAACATTTCGCACATTTACTGTGGCGCAATTCATTGGCGGGTTATTAACTCACTGTTAGCGCCATTTATTTCTTATTTTATGCTTTATTTTATTGACTTATGTTTGACCATAGAAATCCTGATTTCACTGCACAAATTAAAGGTGCTGATTTCGAATTTTACAGTCACTTTGACAGATTTGACCATAATTGGGCAATTCGGGCCAAGCTTAGACCAAATTTTGAAACTTCTCCAATTTGGATAAAAGTTTGGATAAAAGGTGGCGTCGGAATTTTTGTCAAAAATCATATCAAATACAAAGTTCGCAACGATCTCAATAACATCGATTCCGATCTAGAACACCTATGGATAGAAGTTGCTGGAAAAAACAAGAACAGTTCCTTTCTCCTTGGTACGTTTTACCAACCAAGTTCAGTTGAGGAGGAAAAAAGAATCTGGCTAGAAAAATTTGATCGTACCATTGCGCAAGTTCATACAAAATGGCTAGGGCCTCTGATTATCACCGGGGACTTCAACATCAACCTGCTAAAACCTCAGCAACAGCAGTTACAATCAACCACAACATATCTTGATATCCTACAGAGTTACAACCTGACGCAGCACATCTCTGAACCGACAAGAGAGGGGAAATCACTTATTGATCATATCATGACAAACTTTCCATCAAAAGTATCTCGGCATGGTGTCCTCCCTGCTGACACAATAAGCGACCATGATGCACCGTTTATTACAGCCAACATACGGAAAGAGCGATACAAAAAAAGATACAAATATATACGCAATGAAAAGAACTTCAATTTACATGACTACATTACTGATTTCAGTCGTCTGCCTCTGAACCTGATCTATGCTTTTGATGATCCTGAAGATCAAATATCAGTCCTGAATGATCTCATCACCACATGTATCGATGAACATGCTCCACTTAAGCGCACAAAGATTACTCGCCCTCCTGCTCCCTGGATGAAAAACCCAGAAATAACTCTACTCCAAAACGAAAGAGACACACTTCGTGATGTCGCCCATCGCACACAAGAAGAAGAGGCATGGACGAATTTCAGAGCAACTCGAAATAAACTGAAACAAGTAATCAAATCAGCAAAAAGTAACTTTACAAAAGCAGCTCTTTCGTCAAAGAAACCGAAAGAAGTTTGGCAAACAATCCATCGGATACTGTCACCCAGTCCAAAAAAAATAAAGTTCGATCCAGAAGCACTCAATGATTATTACACCGCCCTTGCCGAATCAATATCCACCGTAAAAGAAGTACCAATAGATCATCTGAATACTCCTGACCAAAACAACGCTTTCAAAATCAATCCTGTTACTACTAAAGATATAGAAAGAGAGCTTCAACAACTCCGTAATGAATGCTCGACTGGACACGATAATATACCAGTCAAGTTTATTAAACCCGTCAAAGATTCTCTGGCATCTCCAATCACTAACATCATCAACAACTGCATCGCCAAGTCAGTATTCCCATCCAATTGGAAAATCAGTCGAGTGTGTCCAATTCCAAAGGTAGAACATCCTCAAGCACCACAAGACTTCCGGCCAATATCTGTTCTCCCCATTCTCTCAAAAGTCTTCGAGAGGGTAATCCTACGGCAAACAACAAAATACATCGAAAATCTTAACATCTACAAGGACACGCAGTCAGGTTTCCGAAAAGGTCATTCTACAACGTCACTGCTACTAAGAATGAAAGACGATATCATGAAGTCGATGAAAAGAAGCGAAATCACCTTAGCTGTCCTCGCAGACTACTCAAAAGTCTTTGACACCGTACACCATCAGCTGTTATTGATCAAACTTAAGGAACACAACTTCGCCAACTCTGCGATCAAGCTGATAGAAAGTTATCTGCTTGCATATCATCAATTTGTTCAAATTGATGATATTAAGTCTACCACCAAGGATATCAACTATGGTGTACCACAGGGAAGCATTCTTGGTCCGATGTTATTTAACCTTTACGTAACCAGTATGTCCAACCACGTCCGTAGTACGTGCCTTCAATATGCAGATGATACCAACATCTATCAGCACTGCAAGCATAAGAACATTAGAGATTGCGCACAAAGTCTCGAAGACGACTTGAACTCCCTTGCAAGCTGGTCAACAGAGAACAACCTGATCTTCAACCAACTCAAAACAAAATCTATGTTATTTGCCACGCCTGCCATGTTCAAAGGACACAATCTCGGTGATCCGAACACATATAACATTAGTCACCTTGACCGGACAATAGAACGAGAGAAGACGACGAAAATACTTGGAGTCATCTTTGATGAAAAACTTCAATGGAAAGATCATATAAATAAGCTGTTGTCTTGCGGTTATTCGACGCTGAGAATGATAAAAAAATCAAAAGATTCACGCCATTCCACCTGAGGAAAAGTTTAGCTGAAATGTTGATCTTCACTAAACTTGACTACTGCAACATCGTATTCATGGAATCGTCCGAAGAATTGAAGAAACGGCTGCAAAAACTTCAGAATGCAGCAACAAGTTACGTCACCAACCAATATAGTAGAACTTCTAACACCGTCAACCTAAACTGGCTTCCGATCAAAGAAAGAATGGAGTTTTCAGCAGCAAAGATAGCATACAAATCTATCTACGATGAGCACTGGCCTGAACATCTGAAGAATCGGTTTCGTGAACCAAATGAACGTCTACGAAATGCAGGAAATTTTAAACTGCCGACGTCAAATATCAAGAACTCATTTCTAGACGTAACTAGCAAAGTATTCAACGATTTACCATTGTGCATACGTAATGAAATTAATTCTATAAACTTCATCAGAAAATCCAAGAGATACCTTCACGACAAAGCTCTTGCCAGAACAATTGCTGATTGACTTTTATATAAAACAAAATATTGATAATTAATGTTGTGTTAATTTGTATTTTCACGTTCTTTTATATAACACACATGCACAATTTCATACGCTATTTCAGGAGAAGAGCCAATGTAATATATTTGGAACTTGAAATATAAACAATTATTATTATTATTATTATTATTATTATTATTATATTACCTAACATCTCGAAAACTCGAACTCTCGATAGGTCGAACTTTTTTCAGTTTGACTGAAATTCGTGAGGTGTAATTCATTTATCAAAAAATTGTCACTGTCGCTCTCTGAGAAAAACGGATCTCATCTCGATCACACGAGGCTACCTTTACTTTCATTGTGCTGGGGGTTTCAGTCACCCAAACACTCGCAAACTTGTTATATACTCCTTGGTCTGTGTTTCAAGGCGGGTCGTATAAAACCATATAACCGCCAACGAGAATGAAAGGGGTTTACTTGACGAAGGCTAGATATAGTCAACCTGTCATCTTATATCGATCACGAAAAAGAAAACATAATTCATGTGATTTTTACATGACCATGAAATACACCATCTTTGTTTTTATAGATACCAATAAATTACAACTCATAAAACCGGTAGACGTAATATTCGTTGATCGTTCCCACACCATTCTTGCAGTACTTGGAACCTCCACCTCTGTTGTAAGCTTTGTCGGCAATCTCACCCGACCAACATTCGCCGAAGTATTGAACTCCGAACACCGACCAGGAACGACGATATGTCGACGACGCACATTTCGAAATTATTTCGCCGGCGTTTCGTGAAATTTTTGACCTAAAAAAGACATAGTGAAATTCGGGCATATATTTTTAAACTGAACGAAACAAACCATGTCACATGGCGACCTACCAATCAAGATGGTGTCGAAAATTGTCTAAATGCTCCGGCAGTGGGCGAGGTTTCATCAGGTCGTCTTTAAAACATCCGAGCTTGACGACAGCTGGCAAACTTTTCGTCACTGAAAAACAACATCAAAGGAAGGTAACAAAAACAACATCATAAAATTAATATTTATAAGGAAATTGTTCCGACATTTTTTTTAAGTTGAACTCGACATACCGTCTAAATCTCCAATTTTGTACACGAAATTAGTCGCTGCACCACCGACTCCATTCGTGCATGACGTCGCAACGCCGTTATTATAATATGTTGTCGATGTCGACGCGTCACCTGCCCAACACTCACCGAAATTTTGAAGTGAAAAGTATTGATAGCCGAGGGAGTGAGCTTTTTTCCCACACTTTTCAATCAACGCCGAGGTCTTATTTCTAGATTACATTAACGAGTGATGAATTGAATGAATTGAATGACGTAACAAATTATCAAAAATCACAAAACTGATCAAAACTGATCAGCTTCTTACTTGTGATATGAGGAGCGCATATCCTCTATGTAATTTGCCACTCTTCGGGGCAATGGAATGTCGTTATAGCAACCAAGGGCATAAACAGGGGGCATTCCAGTTGTGTTGAAAACTAAAAGAAAAGGAAATGGGAGCCTGTAAGAAATTTCAACATTAACGACGTTAGCGACGGGTTTCAACCTACCAGCGACACATGGTTTGACGTGACAGCTTTCGTCGGCAGGGAGCGGTTGATCTTTACAGTATGAAGAAGCAACAACATGTCCACTTGATCGTTCGATGCAATCTATCACTTTTAATCTTGATCCTAAAACAAAAGTCACGATTTTATTTTGATTAGTCATGGAACGGGTTTCAATGAAAGTTCAACTTTCTTTCAACCAAATGTGTTACCTGTTCCACAAGATGCGACGCAATGACCGTACGTTGGTTTCCAGTGGTGCTCGCTCATACAATCTTCCATAACACATGGTTTTGAGTTGGTTTTGGGTTTGGTGGAAGGATCACACATGTCATCTGTTATCACCTGAGAATCAATATCTCTCTTGCAAACCACTGAAGCACTTTGACTACCTATCAACAAAACAGATCGGTGTAAGGTCAAGGTTTCAGAGTAATGAACGTCTGAGATGAGCAAGACAAGAACTATGAACTTGACATGACTGATCAATATATTTGAAAAACAAAAGGTCATAATCACATACCACTGCCACATGTGACGGAGCACGATGAATACAGGACTTTCCACGAATAGGTCGGTGGACACGATCCCATGTTGCATGTTTTGTTTACAAGTTCAGGTCGCTTCACGTCAGAACATGCTGACTCAGCAACTGTTAGGTTATTGTCTTGTCTTTTACAAACAGCAGATGCCACTTGCACACCTTCATAAAGGAAGAAGATGAACCTTCATAAGAGAAGAAGATGAACCTTCATAAGAGAAGAAGATGAACCTTCATAAGAGAAGAAGATGAAATTCAAATCAAAGTTCTTCTGACCAATGAATGTTTTTCTTGTTTATGTTTTCGAGGCGCAACTCATCATTTTCTACGTGGCTTAGAATGGGGGCGTATATCATTTTGATAATTATCGCTGCAAAGGGTGCTCAAGAAGGGCGTAATAAACAAGAGGGCTAATAGAAAAAGATTTGTTGTTATGGCTACCATTTGAACACGTGACTGAACACTCCCCATACTGGACAGCATACCAGTACAAAACTGGGCATGCGTTTTCCGCGCAAACTGTCGTTGTTACGGAAGGCTTCGTTGACGCGTCACATAAAGCATCTTCGACAGTGAAGCCGTCAGATTTTCGTTTACAATATGGTGTTCTTGTAACGATTCCTATTGGTTGAAATATTCAGAATTATAACTTCTTTTTCTCGGATTGGATATCTAGAATGAATTACAAGAAACAGTACCTCCTCCACAGGTCTTACTGCACTCTCCATCGTGTTGCTTCCATTCATAAATCTCTGGACATGCTCCAGCAAAACACTCTTTGGTCGATCCCTCATTTGGTTTATCGTCCGTGCAAAGTGCATCTTCGACAGTAAAATTATCCGACTTCCGCTGACATATGACAGATAAGGATGCCAAGCCTAAAAGGAATAAAAATGTCTTATCCGAACAACGTATGGGGAGTAGATGTCAAGTCAGCTACGACATGTGTCAAACCTTCTCCGCAGGTTGCGCTGCAAACAGATTGACGAACTATCCAACGATAACTAGCGCAGGAACCTGCGTCACACAATTTACTTTCGGGGAGAGCTGGTAACGAAATTGCATCACAGCCTTTGTCTTCAAGAATCTCTTCACCTGCCACACAAATAATCTTTGGGCTCGATAACCCTAAATAACAGACAAGGGCATGTATGGGAAAAACGTTCATCATCGAGCTAATCTCATAAGTTAGTGTCGCACCTTCACCACAAGTCACAGAGCAAGGTGAATACGAAATCGTCCAAGCAGGGCACGGAATCTCCGAATTACAAGGCTCAGTAGTTTCGGGTTTTTTCTCGTACGAACATTCCAACTGGTTGACATCCATCACAACACCACTACTGCTCAACCTCTGGCAGATGACGTCACGAGAGAAAATGCCACCTTCGCAGGTTTTCGAGCACTGAAGAAGAAAAAGTGACGTACATATCCCTACCGTGTTAAGTTAAAAGTAATAGGCGCGCTTACTTCTCCCCATGGCGACAGTCTCCATTCCGCTGGACAATGAACAAGGTTGCAGCGCTCCAGTGACGTCACTATAGGTTTTTCGGATGGACACTCCTCGTCTGGTACGACAGTTGTACCAGTCTTAGCGGATTCGATGGAACAGTATAACTGACGTGTCCGGGTACCGTTTCCACATGATTTTGAACATGAGGTCCATGCGGTTAAATGCCAACTAAAAATAATTGATTATCATTTCACGTGTTTCATGAAGAAATGTTTTTCGTGAAAACTAAAGGCTCGTACTGTGCAGGGCAGTTCTGTGTGTTACATGGCTGTGTGTTGGGAGGACTTGGTATAGCGGAACATGAACCTGCACTGACTGGACTGTTATCATCAGCACGCGTGCAGGTCAGCAGGCGGGTTTGGATTCCTAAAATCAGGTATGCAGGATAGAAAATGCTTGTCGAAGAAATTCTTGACGTCAGTTTAAGAATCATACCTCCACTGCATGTTTTACTGCAGCTCGACCAGTCCCCAGTCTTCCAAATAAATGTGGGATCTGGGACTGAAGTTGTAATCGGTCCATAATACCTCCACGTGACTCCCTCAGATGTTGCGAGGTAATAATTTACAAGCTGGAAAAAACAAACACAATTAAGTTGAAAGCACATTTCTTCGTTGATGAGGAATGGTTCGAAATAACTTACGAAAATTTTGATGTTGACTGGAATCTTATCAATTATTCTGATTTCATCAGGAAAATACCATCCCTCCATGTTGTAATAGACTTTAGTTCCTTCTAGATCATACGTGGCAGAGTAGCTTGGCAGAGAAATAGCTAGGTTGCTGTTATTACCCACTTTAAAGCCTACAAACAGGACGGAGGAGAGCTATTAGATGTGGTGGAGAGCATGAAGGGAATTGTTTTGCAATGTTCTAACAACATACCTAAGAAGTTGAATGTACCACCAACTTCTTTGACCGTTATGTCAAGTGATTGTTCTGGGATGTCCGTCAAATGATATATTCCTACAACAATACAAACAAGTTAAGTGGAGGCTTGCCAGGTGAAAAGCCCCCAAGATGGAGTGCAATCTCACCCTGTGTTGAGTATGGATTGGAGTCATTTCCAGTGTACAGCTGACAGGTTGATCCACTTCCTTTGCACACACCACAACGATCAACAACATTACCAGAATTTATCTGCAAGTCACAACCAACAGTCTAAAAACAATACATTGCAATACCAAGAACGCAGTGATGTTTGATTTTGTTTCTTTTTATTGAGTAGCATGCACTACAAGGCAAGGAGTTACGAAAGAAAAAAAAGAAGAAGAAAAGAGGTGCGAGGAATGATACCATCCTGATAGAAGAGGTGTGAGGAATGATACCATCCTGATAGAAGAGGTGTGAGGAATGATACCATCCTGAGAGAATTTTTGGTTGCTGTTAGTTTAAGAAACACTGCAAGGATGAGACTTCGAAGGAAGACGAGTATTCCGCTTAAATGTTTTTAAGGGAAGTTTTATTTATTTATTATAGCAACACACTTCTGAATTTTATCAAGAAACGAAAGAGTTGAGGCAGGAGCACAGGCCCAGATATGACAACAGTATGACAACAGTACTCCATGGAAGGCAGAATAACAGACTTATAAATGTGAAGAAAGAGTCTTAATGTTATCTTGCAAGACTTACCTGACATTCTCCATCAATGCATACATCATTACTTTCACTGCCAGGGTAACATTTGGTTCCATCGGCTACTTTACCAAAGTAATAAGCTTCGGAAACTGAACCACACACTAGCTGACATGGTCTTGAACCTTGCAAAGATAAATGAAGCATTAATTATCCCGACCTCATAATAAAGCTGCAATGAAATAATAATGAAATACCATCGTAGAAATCTTTATTTTCAG
Source organism: Turritopsis dohrnii (assembly GCA_027922465.2). Lineage (NCBI taxonomy): Eukaryota > Metazoa > Cnidaria > Hydrozoa > Anthoathecata > Oceaniidae > Turritopsis > Turritopsis dohrnii. The sequence continues at coordinate 350,245 of BQMF02000323.1, forward strand.
GGTTGATGGCTTGACACTGCTTCAGTCTGAAAGATGGTGTTCCTGCAGGACAGTTCTGTAACAGGAGAAAATAAAATAAATCTTATATCAACTAATTCCAAAAAAAGTTTTACGGTTTGAAGCTTACATTTGTGTTACATGTTTTGAAATGGCCTTTTTTATCACCAATGCAGTTAGCACCACCATGAGCTGGTCTATAGGAAATAAATGGAAAAACTATTCAGAATGCATTGCAACAACCGAAACAATTCAAAACATTATTGCATTTTGAAAAGGTGATTACGTGGGGTTTGTGCAATTCCTTTCACGCCATTGAACACCAACTCCGCAATCCTGATTGCAATTTACATAGTCTCCCCACTCTCCCCAGCCTCCATCAACAGGAGTTGGAGGTTTGGTACCATCTGGGACACAAAAACCATTGATACACCACTTAAAACACAATTAAACTGAACATTTTAATACCAATGCTTCAGTAGCATAATGCCATCAAACACACACAGAATTGCATTTTGGGTATTTGTTTAACAATTTTTACCTTGTTTGGTCCACAATATGTTCCATGAACTGGAGGGTAAGTGAGGCGAATACAAGAAGAGCTTGATGATTTATCTTGACAGAATAATGCATCACAATGACTCTGCAAAAACATGAAACCATCAACAACTTCTTATTCATAAGTAACTTGTATAAAAAGCTATGCATAGATCTCTCATGTTTTCAATATTCTGATGAACTACTCACTTCGTAAAATGAACATTTTCCAAACGTACTTCCAAAAGTAAATTCACATTGTTTATCTGCATCAAAGACTTGTCCATATAACTGGAAGGATACATTGGAATAATGTGATGCTGGCTCATCATTAAAACAGTAGGATTCACTTGACCTGAAATGGAGATCTGGTTAAAAAAACATTTCACTCAAATAGTAAATGGAAATTTGATTAAATCTGACAAAAAGAAATTGTTTATATACTCCAACACAGCCTTCAAACTTGCATCTGAGCAGTTTGACCATTGAAACACTGTTGTTCCAGATGCAGCTCCTGTAGCCATTATGTTTTTCCCATCTGGGCAGTGACTGGATCCACCATCATGACCAAGCCCAAGACTAAATAATAATATCAATTATAGACAATATTGACTTTGTGACTAAAACTCTATCTTCCAAAACATACTTGTGTGCTACTTCGTGAGCAACTGTTAAAGCTGTCATTAATCCTCTGTCCTTGTTCACACTTTGAGCATGTAAGCCACATAATGATGAGTAGGCAAGACCTAAATCATTATAACCAAAATGTTAAAAATTTTCAATACAATAACATTCAGATTAATTTGATGCTTGTTTAGCTAACAGAAGGATTAGTAACATTAAACAAAGCATTTTGAAGACCTTCTTTTTGACAACCATCAGCACATCCATTTCTAAATGAATAGTTTTAAGAGCAATTAGTGATGGAAAAACTTCAAAATTTCTCCTTTCCTTATTACTCTACTGTACCGTGTCAATAAAATAGCATTATCCACATGTTCAGGGTTCTCGTCAGCAACTTTGTTGTTCTCTTGAACCCATGATGAGAACTTAGACAAAAGTTCGTTTATTGTTGAAGCTTCAAACTATTTGAAAAAAGAATAGATTTCACTTTTTTATATGAAAGCTACCGTGGTATTGCACACAAGCTACTTTGGTAGAGTACACCTGGGCTTTTTAAACGTACCTGCTTCGTTTCAAATATCACTGTTCTTGTGACAACCAGATTTAAATTGTAAGATAGGGAGGAATCCTTATAAATTCCTGACACCTAAAACATTGAATAAGATGTACTTTCAAAAATCTTTCATTTTTATTTTCCATATTAAAATCATCTTAACTTACAATATTAGCTACAGCTAGAATATAACTTGGCAGAAACTCTCTACCATAATGCTTAACCATCGTATCATCAGCAGCCATCATGACTTCCATTGTTTTAGGTATTTGAGCTTCTCTTTTCTCCCTCTTCGATCTTGTTTTTATTGTTGTGATACCCTCTGAAAAAAATGTTTTTATACAAAAACACAAAAAGCAAATGTATGAAAACATCCTTTGTAAAATTATAGCTACATTTTAGAAATCTTATGTGTATATATTTAATATAATAATCAAAACAAATGAACACAGAGAAAAATATTCGGTTTTATCTATAGTAACATTCCCACCATAGAATCAAATTAACGTTAACAATAAAATCTGTATAATATTCTTCCAATCAGATTTTGAAATAGAACAAACCTTTTTCATCACACTGGTGTTGGTGCAGAGGGTGATCTTTGGGTAAATCAGTACGACGGAATATCACATGATTAGGTGCTCTTGCTATATCAGGTTTTTGTGGTAATGGATTGATGATGTAGAAATTCTTGCCAGTTCTGATCGAACCACTCTGGAATAAAAAGAATAATGCTCAAAGAAAAAAAGTACCTTCCAAAACCAAAACATTATGTAGGAAAAGTTTTGTTTTCCAACTAGAGAGAACAAAAGAGAACAGAACAACTTACAACTCCTCTACCAGTATGCTGCAACACAACTTTCGAATCTGGATGGCCATGAACAAAACCATGGGAGAAACTGCCATCTAATCCCTGGTATTTTTCAACTTTTCCGTTTTTTCCATAAAATTCAATGGTATGAGAGTTTGCAACAAAATTCTTGTTCAAGGTGACATTCAAACGTAATTTTGTCCCAAAGACATCTAATACGATACTTGCATGGGGATTACTCACGTCAGGTATAGATGATGATTTTGGTTCGATATAAACTGGATGGTAATTTGGTACTAAAATAACATTCAGGATGAAGTTATCTTCATTTCGAATAATTTCACACAAACGACTTTCAATTTCATTTTCACGAGTTCGTGTAAACATGCACGATGTAGTCGTGATCTCGTCGTTGTTATACTAGAATGTAATGTAGGGCCGAACACACGAATACCGAATTTCTGTATAGCAATTTGACCAAGTTAGGAGTAGTTTCATGGGAGAATTTGAGTTCATCAAACTTTTTGCAGGAAAGTCTTATAAAAATGTTTGAAAGAACGAGGCATGACGTAATTTTATGCTCACTGACCCAAGCAAATTTAACAAGGTTTTCACCATGAAGTTTTAATGAACTCAATTTGTCGCCTGAACTGTATGTTAGTACATCCAACTTCAATTTTATTGTCTCATCGACTGTATGACTTTCTTACTTAGTCCTCTTTTCTCGAAAGTCACTCAAGAATCATCATCTCCCAATAATGAAACTTTGGATATACTAGCTAGATGTTAAAACTGCAGCAGTTTGGCCATATTTACTCAAGTATATAATTGTTTTTTTAGAAGCACGACTTAATCTCTCTTGCACCCTTTTTTCCGACTTATTTCGTCACCAGGTCTCCTAACATGCGAAGGAAATGTCCAACGTAATCATGACCTCCTACAGAAGCAATATCCATCCCAAACTCGTACCCGGGTTTCTTGCCTTTTCGATATATCATCCATTCGTTCAAAGCGACCTTCTGTTTGGTAAGTATAAATGGCGACATCTTGCGTGAACTTACCTTTATCTCTATCTGTCACTCCAAATATTCGCATCAACTCTTGACCAGAAAGCTTGTCATGATGAGTTGGTTTTTCTTCTCTCCTCAACGCCACCGCTTCCAACACTATGCAAAGGACAAAATAGTTACGCCATGTAGACGAAACATAAAGTATTTATTGCTGTGAGAGATTTGAACAATCTTATCAGAAATACCCTTTTCAGTGACTGAGCCGCTTTAGTCACCATTCTCCCCTAAAAGTTTCAACTGTTTAAGTGAGATGATCACGTGACTATGTTCGATCTACAACCGTGCAAATCAACTTCCTTCCAAAATTGTTTTGCCAAGCTTTCGTTTTACTTTGACATGGCACCATAGAAACCTTTCAGTTTCAAGAAATTGTACGAGAAGAAAATTTGATCAAATTTTTCAGTTATCCCAACGGTAGAAGATATTTTAATGTCTTTATAAAAACCAAAGAAAATAGGCAGCTGGATTATTGTTTGCAAATTGACTTGCAGTCCATAACACATAGAAATACACACGTCTCACGGGTGATTCAACACTTACACACGTCTCATATTTATGAAAGCATGATATCTAGTTCGATTTTTCACTCTCATAACTTCGTACCGAGACTCCTTCGTACATTCCGAACCTCGTTTCCCTTTGAAAAGCAAATGGCGTCAGTGTTTGGATCAGCAAAAAGAAATTTGATAGTTTCTTCCATGTCAGAATCTACCAAAACAAGACATGTCTACCCTGCTGTCTTCCCGGTATGACTTCAATGGTTTGTCGCATTTTATTTTATTTTTTTTCAATATACAGAAGTTCTTAAAACCTACCTGCCAATCCTACAAGAGATAAGAAGCAAATCTGATAAATGACCATTTTCTTTCGACAGTCACTGAAGTCTTCACAAAACTTTAATGAAACTTTCACAGAAATGTCATTTGTAGATTTGCACAGGTTCACTTCAATAAATTTTTTTGGTAAAACCTTTTTAGAGAATTAGAGAATATACTAAAAATGAAATTTGGTAAGTAGATATGAAATGCATGCGGAAAGAAGACGGGGACAGCTTAGCAACGGACTAAAGTCAACATCAAAATTTACGGTAGCCGACTGAAATGTGTTTAAGAAAAATAGAATATTGCTTCATATCGGATGAGACAAAAAATCAAGGCGAAGATGATATAAGGTTAAGTTGATCAGTTTCTTCATGAAGCGACAAAAATGACCATCCTACGTTTTGTTGAAGGCCTCAACAATAACATCCCATTTTCTGATTGGATTACGTTATTTTTCGCGTTACCATAGTAATCATAATATTATTGAATCTGCATTTTTTGAACTGGGGATGAAATTAATGATAAAAGGAATACTCAATATTCCACAAGCAAAGTCCAAAATATCCTGAGAAACGAGAAGTGCAAGTTTTGTTGACAAATATTTTGTTCAATGATATGACTAGGTTTTGTTTCACAAAAGCATGAACTGAAGAAAAAATTATTTACAATTCTTAAAAATGTTTGTTTACTGTTCATCGTCACTTCCTTCTATCTGTGGAGGAGCGTTTCCTCCGGGGAGGTGTCCTTCATTAATCATTCGTTGAAGGTACTGTCTCAGACCATCGGGTGTGTCTGTATCCTCAGGAACGTTTTGTTCCAAACTCTCCTCCCTTGTTATCTTAAACGTTGGTGCGTTGGCGACCTTACAGTCAATCTGTTCTTCCTCGTAGAGCTCATTATCTTCGTTAATAACAGACGTTTGGATAGCGTTAGGTACTGTCAAATGCCTGGACGGACCACGCATTATTGGAGAGGCACGAGGATTTAAAGTGCCGTGTCCGACGCCAAATGAACTGAAACGTCGGATGGCTCTCACGGCGCTGACGTTATGCTATAAAAAGAGAATTTGAACATGTAGCAGAAGAAAAAAAACCAAAGTGAGGTTTAAAACTGAAAATGAGGTCGTACCTTCTCTTTTCTCTTCTCAAGGAATTTCTTCATGCAGTCCAACTTGATTTCTGTTCTTTTTGCTTGTGGTGTCACCTAAAAACATAATAAGAAACGAAACTGCGATTGTGTTTTTCTCGACACATAATGACGTCATCACATAGTTTCTTCTAACCTTCAACCATGAGTGGTTTAAGCACCGTGACACACTTGCCCGCTTTCTAAAGTACAAAACACAGGTCAGCACTTGACGTTGAAAATTTAACATCCGACTATTACCTAGCAAAGACTTACTTAGGGACTGGAACGAGCAATGCATTAATGAAGTCTTTTGCATCTTGAGATATTTTTTTGAAGGAGTTTTCGTGGAATTCGAATTCACAACAGGAGACGTTCAGCAACGTGTCATTATCATCCTCTCCGATGAATGGTGAAATCCCACTCAGCCTGAAGTAATCGAGTAACATGATGACGTAACACGACGTTGAGCTGGGAATCGAGTTTTTTCATACTTTAAGAGGATCATATACTTACATAACATACGTCACAACACCAACGCTCCTATAACATCCATATTAACAACTGTATATATATCGGTTGATAGGATTTCATATCAGAAGTAAACAGGTGCTTAGAGATATTGAGTGTGAAAGGCTCAGTTTACACTTACCACATATCGCTGGCTAATGAAACAGGATCAAAGCTGAGTATCTCAGGAGCTAAAACGTAATGAGCATGCGTGAATTATAACAAACTGCTTGTTGGGAATTAAAATGACTCATTCAGATTTTATAATTAAGAAGGAAAACACCGGCATTAGTAAACAATATATGGTTACCATGGTTACTCACCAACGAATTCTGGAGATCCTGCTGTTATTTTGATGTCCTTCTTATGTTCAAGCTGTTTCGCTAATCCAAAATCGATTAGCTTGATATCCATTGATTGACGGCTTTGACAAACAATGTTCTCAGGCTAAAAATCATTTCAATAGCAATATTTGTAAGCTTATCTTTTTCAGACTTCAGATGGTATTTGAAGACTTTTTTACCTTCAGTTCAAGATGACAGATATTTTGTGAATGGATATGATGAAGGCCTTGGAGAATTTGTTTGACGTAAAGAATGCAGTCGGCTTCCGTGTGTTTGTTATTTTCCATGATTCTTTCAAAAAGCATTCCACCGCAAACACTAGAACAAAATATGCTGACATAGCGAATAGTGAACAGAAAAGATGGTGGCGAAGACGTGACGAGGTTGCTTACTATTCCTGTATAAGGATGATTTGTGTACCAAGATCATAAACATCAAACAGATTCATCAAGCGGGCATGATGCACTTTCTTCATCACTTCTACGGTGTTCAACACATCTTCACGAAGTTTTGGCGTCACTTTAATATATTTGGCGGCATAGGTGTCGCCTGTCGACTTTGCAACGGCCTTGTAAATTTTGCCAAACTTCCCTCTAAAGCAAAACAATAACATCTGCTAATAAGTTTTTAAAAGCCATCTATGCACCCTATGCATCAAGCTACATTCTACCTTCCATCAAGCTATATCCTACCTTCCTAACTCCTCAGCTAAGTCAAACACTTTTGCAGGATCACTAGCCTTGAGAATTATGTCGTTTCGTGGAGGTAGAAGTAAAGTCAAGTCTAAATTTCAACAGAGTAGAAAGTCGAAAGTTGAGGAAAACAAGAAAAGCGAATGAAGACAAACCTCGCAGCTATCTCCACAATATTATAAATGTCCATGATATAAAACCTACCTTCTTCAATATTGATACACTAAATATAAAAATGCTGATGTCATCAAATACATCTTACTTATGAACAAGACAATTTCTATCGACAAAAACATCACAAGAACTCAACCTCTTCTTCTTCCGAATCATTTTCATCCGATTTTGTTTCGTTCTCTTTATCGGTTTCTAGATCGGGTTGATCGACTTCTGGCAGACTTGCTTTATTGTTTTCGAAAACTGTTTTCCAGATCTTCACCTCGTGTTTTAATCGTTCACTCTCACGAAATAACTCGTCATATATTTGAATGATTTCATCTCTTTCTTTTATCAAGTCTTCATTATCCACGGCTAAGTCTTCATTTTCTTCAACGATTTTCTCGTTTTCTAATTGGCTGTTTATGAGCTCTTGTCTCAATCTTCCGATCTCATAATTTGCATCTTCTAGTTTTATGGCCAACCTTCGATTTTGTGTCTTTTCTTCTTCGAAATTATTCTCCAATTTTTCAATATTACGTTGAAGCTTTTTCAATGTTTTAGAAAGATCTTGCTTCTCAGAGGCAGATCTCTCTAACTGCTCTTCAAGCTGAACAAACCTGTCTGAATTCAACTTCCCTGCAGCCTTAAAATTGCTTTCCATGCTTTTCAGTCTTTCTTGTAAAACTTCACAATTTCCACATGTTGCAGAGTAATCACCATTCGTAGCAGGTTTACCACTGCTTACTTCGCCATTTCGTTTTTCCACTCGTCTTGTTCGAATAACAGGAGTACTATTTATATCAGAAAATTTATTCGAAACTTTTCTTAAATCGACAAGCTTTCGTACTTCATACTTCAGCAACGTAGCTTTCGGTGGTTCGATCTCATCTGTCTCTTTCGAAGGGGTTTTGTAAATATTCTTGTTGCTAGATCGTTTAAAATCTTGATACTTTGTTTGGTTGTCAAAGAAATGTTTTCGACTTGCGATGTCAACAATTTTTGGGCTGTACGTTCGCGCTGTTGATCCTCTTTCTCTGTTAAGTTCTACAAATTCAAAATTTTTATCAGATTTTATCAGTTCATAAAGATATTCTATGTGTATGTTTTAATACCATATATAATTTCCTTAAAAAGAAAAAAACACACGAGCTGTCTATCTAGAATTAACTGTTCATGTGCTGCGAAGATTCTCCTGCAAAATAAACACCAGAAAAAATCGTCAAAACAAGACAGCGGAAAAAATTGTCCATTTCTGTAAAACATAATTTCATGAACTTATTCGATTTGCACGTAATTGACTACCACATTGTATATCTCATTGATGTCAATTTCAACACAAAAACATAAAACTTCTGCCGACATGAATGGAAACATAGAAGTTTTTTATGAGAATTTATTCATGTTTTTATTTAGATTTATTCTCCAGAGTCTTTCACCTTGGCAAAAATATTCAGGTAAAGAAGCAACCCAGTATAGAAAAATTTTCATTTAAAGATTTCAAATGATGATTTTGCGGTTAACCATAATCGCAATTATTTCTCGAAATAGTTAATTCTATATCCACCACAATCACTAAGCGGAAAAGTGCTTATTCATGCAGAAGTCCAAAAAAGTCCAAGAAAGTAATCAGTTTTCCGAAACAACCTTGAAGGGAAATATTTAGGCGCTATTATAAAGTGTAAGAAATCTAAATAACCACCAATGGGCGCTTGTTTACACAATCCAGTATACTCACCGTTTCCATGGTAACCACGATTAACGGTTATTGAGGTCATAATTGTAATCAGTGCTTCTGATAACCAACAATTCACAGCTCGAATTTCTTTGATCAAGATTAAGCAAGGTTAAAAAGATTTCAAACTTTTTTAACCAAACATTTCAATCTTTTTATTATTGATCGGTTATCTAAAAGTGCAATTCCTTTTGTTTTGAAATCAGTTACGATAGTTTAAAACATGGTTGCCGATTAAATTTCTCAAACAAATTTGAAAGAATCAGATAAGTTGGAATGACATTTCCTGTGTCATACAGATTTTAAAAAAATAAAAACAATTTCACTTGTGGAATACATTTCAAGAGTTCTTCTACAAAAACACCAGATCTATTACACAGACCGGAACAACTCAAAAAACACCGGATCTATTACACAGACCGGAACATCTCAAAACTGACACTTCTAAAAGATTCATCTGATGGCGGAAATTAATGAAGGGATGCTTTTGCTAGATATAAAACTTTTTGAAAATCTGCTGACAAAACGTTGCTGAAAAGTTGTGATTTCAAAAGATTTTTCGAAAACAATTAAAATTAACGAACGTTAAAAACAGGACGTGATTCAGACAGATGACTTTATGTCTCTGTTAAAGATATCATAGAGCAATTTGTACCAACATTGAGGACGCGTATAGGGAGGGCAATGCTTTCTTCATGATCGCACGAAAAAATTTAAAAGAGGAGTAAAGAACTCCGGACTAAAACTAAAAGAAACAGAACACAATCTTTTCTGGTGAAAAGTATTTGTGTTTTGTTATTTTTGTTTCATGCACCTGTTAGCATGAAGATATCTTATCTTTCCTTTCGCTGATATGTTTAAGCTTACCTTCGAAATGAAAATAGCTGATATTGAATGAGTAAAAAACTGTCAAGATAGTAATGGGAATATGTCATAAAAATGTTGTTACTCACCATTGATTTCTAAAGCATGCTTTAAAACCTAGTTTACACTAGTGAAAATTAAACCAAATAATGAAATAATGAAACCTTAGCGAGGTTAAATGCTTTTGGTTGCTTGAAATGGAGTTCTCGGAGTGAAATAACTTGATCTCCTCGTTTGATCTGTTGATCTTGATGACTTGGTCATGGCGTAAAATAAATTTTTGATGAAGGTTTTACTCCATACTCGTCATCAATCAATTTCATCGCTTTAAACCAAAATTTTGATTAGTTGATAAGATTATGGATGTTCTGAACATATTAAGGCTACCTACTGGGGCTGAAAAATAACTCCTCGACATTGTACAATCCGATTTTATTTATGTTCATTTCAGAAAATCTTTTTGTCAACACGGTGGACAAAGGAGGTGCACAGTAATCAGTTTTTAAGCTCTTCTAATCCTGTTTGAGGTGCTTCATGTATTTTTAACCTTAAGTAACCATTTTCAACCACATCTAAATAAAATGTCAACAATTTTTAAGATAAGATTAATAAGAATCATACCATATTCAGGTTCTTCTCGAAAAAGTTCGGTTCCTCAAACTATTTCTTTGAAATAATATGTTTCTTTAAAACTGTAGTCTTTAAACCTTTAGTCTCCTCAACAAGAGAGTTTCAACACACTACATGAAAATTATCGAATCTAGGAATATTAATTCGGATTTAATTTCTTTTTGTCGACAAGCAATTATATTCATTAAATGTTTTTCGAATAGCTTTTACTTACTACACAGCATGATGAAATTTAATTTCACAAACAAAAAAACTGTCCGATCCCTAAATCCCCAAGGAAGTGGGCAAAAGGTGTGACTGCAGTTGCTGCATGCAGTCCTGGAGCTGTGATTGAAATGGAAAGAAATTCTGTTCGAGCTCTTAATTTGTAAATATTGTCTTTATTGACAGTTTGCAAAATAGTATCTTGCGAAGTAGATTAGAAACGAAAACTAACAGGAGGAAGTTTCACAAGAAATCGTTTTAAAAACATAAAAGTCGATCACTTCTCTGTAAAGCGACAAATTTCATTTCACTATTCATCCAAACGTGTTTCACTTCCACCACAAACACACCAAATAATGTTTGTTGAATGTCTTTCTTGTACTGGTTAACTGAAAAAACATGTTATAATTTTCTCGCTTCTTTTAGACAAAAATTGTGTTTGTCTAACCTTTTGGAAGAATAAAAATCTTCTGCAACAAATATTGACTGTAGCTCCATATTTATTTTAAATTTTATTGAACGATTTGTTGAACAATAGAACAAGCTGGAATGTTATTTTATAATCTGCTTGAAGATTCAGAGAAAGATTTCCTTTCCTGAGTTTACATTCATTCTTGTTGCATGGATTATATGTATAGGAAGGCATTGCAGAAGATTTTTTTCATCAAAGCTCATCCCTCAGACTTGATTATAATATAAAGATTATGTTGTTATTGTTACTGTAACAAATGAATATCTCAGACTTGACTGTTTCTAAAGATATATATTGAGAAAATCATCTTTATAAGGCGGTGACAGTTTTTGAAAACCACTGTGCTTTTTATTGAGTAGTTTCCATGGAGATATCGCGTAAGATCTTTGAGGGACTGGTTACTAATTTGCTGCAAAATATTTTGTCAATCTTTTAAATAATTGATGAATTGAGTACCTCACTCTCCATCATCTTAGGTAGGATGAAACAATAAGTAGATTGATACAGTGAAAATTAGACTCTACGATGGAGAGTATTTCGGATAACTTTTAGATAAAAGTAATAATAAAAGTTTAGGGACCGCTATCCAAACATTACTTTATCTTTTGTCAACTGACATGATTTCAATGCATGTGCAGGACTCTGTTTTCAATGTAAACGATTTCATGGAAATTACAAATGAATTTGATTGGTTACACTAAGAAAACAACTTTGTATTCTGCAGAATATATTAGTTAGCGGTGAAATGATGCTCTAAAACTAGCGGTGAAATGATGCGCTAAAACTAACATATATTGGTTAACATCCGCTACAAAAATTTTAGTATTCAGTGAACCGTGAATTGCATCATAGTGCGCATGCTCTGTGCAACAAATGTTTTCAACACTACTAAAAATTATAGATTTGAGATATGAATGTTGTCTGGTCATGTTATCTTTCACGACTTCTCTAAGTGACAGCTTCAATGAATACAATCAAATCAAAGATCAACACTACAATCTCGTTTCGAAGCAAACATGTGCAGCATCCAAAGAAACCAAGCATTTGTCGCTATGGAAACTCAACGAACTTCTAAAGAAAGTGACTGTTGAGCCAGTCACCTTTTGTTACGCATGCGCACTAATTCTACACGCCCCACTCATACAGCAGTACATTTATCACAAAACCAGTTTAGACTACGGACTGCCCAGTTGCATCAAGGACGATGTAAGTTCGTGTGATGCTTCACACAAAGAAACAGTCGATTCACCGAACTATTTATTACGCAAAGATGTACAATCTGTGACATCATATATTTACCTGGGAATTATTTTATCGGCTTCAATTCCGTCGTTAGTGATGGCGCTGTTGCTAGGATCGTGGTCCGATATTGTTGGCAGGAAAATTGTCATCCTACTTCCTGTCCTGGGAGGAGTGCTAGACACCATTTGTATCTTGTTAACCATGGTTACTGGCGCTCCATTGTACGTGCTTTTCCTTGGCAGTTTCTTGAATGGCGTTTGTGGTTTCTTCACCACTATGATCTTGGCTGTGTTTTCTTATATAGCTGATATCACACGAGAAGACGAGAGAGCTCTTAGACTGGGTATTCTCGAAGCTGTGGCGTTCACCAGCGGAATGATAAGTCACGTGACCAGCGGCTGGTGGATCCGACATCTTGGTTTTAAAGCGCCATATATATTTATTCTATGCTTGCATGTGACGTCATTGGTTTATATCGTATTCTATTTGCCAGACACCGGAAAGCAAAGTGGGGTTGCCATTTTGAAAGATTTATTTGCGTGGAAACATTTTAAAAAAGTGATAGTTATTTTCCGACCGGCGTCGTCGCACAACCGGTTTCAGTTGATCGGGCTCACCATTACGTCAGCATTCATGATGGTTTCAAATATTGGTTTTGGAAGTGTTATTGTTTTGTATGCTTTAGATACACCATTTTGTTTATCTCCTATTCTGATTGGTTATTTTCTTGCCGACTGCATGCTTATGCAAGCTCTCGGAGCTTTATTTGCTTTGGTTATACTACAGAAGTGTTTGTCAGAAATTCTCCTCATACAGCTTGGCATGGTCTCTATCATTACGTCACTAATCATGATGGCGCTCATCACTAAAACTTGGCAGATGTTCTTAGGTACAAATAAACCACTTTTCATCAACCACATATGTGATTGGTTTGTTGCTTCAGTTTTCACAGTCGATATTTTGTTCTTCATTCCTGTAGTTGATCTGCCCTTATTATTTTTCAGTTCCTATAGCTGGTTTGTTCGGTGGAGTATGCATGCCTGTGATTCGAGCTCGGATGTCAAAGCTCGTGGAAGCGAATAACCAAGGTAGCGTTTAAACTGCTGACCAACTAAATGTCTGTTGCTATAACACTGACCCTTAGCCAAACCGACCATTTTGATTTTACTTAGGATCTCTGTTTGCTGCAGTGGCAACACTGGAGACGTTATGCACTTTGTTCGGCGCGGCAATTTTTAACTCTTTGTATCCTTACACCGTTAAAAAGTTGAACTTCAAAGGTTTTTCTTTTCTTGTAATGGCTTCCATGTTCATTGTTCCAGCGATAATTATAAGGTGAATATTTCTTCTGTTTGTTTTTTTCCAAATGACATTTGTGAAGAACTCATCATTCCAGCAATATTTAGCATAGATGTTTTTTCAACTTGAAATTTTGCTGACAATGTTGAATTTGGTTAGTCTAGTGAGGACTAGACTAGACGTTTTTATTTTATAAGCAACCAAGCTTTGACGTTCATAGTAACGTGGCTTAAAAACATGACCATTCTTTAGCAGTAATGTTGAGCATTAATCGAAAGTATGTGTATGCCCTGTTTTGAAAACCTTTGTTTAAGTTTCTGCTGTTTAATTAAAATAGCTAAGTATAAAGTCTGGGACATTCAAATCATCACATGAGGCGCACAACTTAGCATTCTAGTATACAGCCTAGTATACTAATTATAAAAAATTGATGAGCAAGACTAGTGTAGCATCAGTAAAAACAATTTCGAAAGTGTGAATATGAACAGAAGTTAGAATAATTCTTCTTTTAAGGCGTATCACTACACAAAACGCCCTTCATATAAAAAACGCCTTTCATATACCACCGAACATATTTAGTATTAACAGTATCCAGAAGACTTTCAGAGTAGGTGTGGCCACTCCAGCGTTCATGGTGAGTAGGTGTGGCCACTCCAGCGTTCATGGTGAGTAGGTGTGGCCACTCCAGCGTTCACGGTGAGTAGGTGTGGCCACTCCAGGGTTCACGGTTTTCCCACCAGGGTTTATCTTTCTTATGATTATAGAATGTTGTATGAGCACGCCCATTAAGACACGCCTTCTGTGTGATCAAAACGAATGATTACAGGGCTTGGTGTAGACAGGCCAAAATTATGGCGTGGGAAAGCTTTTTAAGAAGTATTTGAAGAATTATTTTTAACCAATAACATTGCACATCAAAGGAAAAATGCATTTAGCCGTGAGCCGAAATCCAGTGTTCGAATCAAATGAAAATATTACTCATGGTTCTAACCTTACCCAAGAATGTTTTTATGGTATGAAATCTTTCAGCGCAAATCTTTTAAAGTGATTCAAATGATTCGTGTGTGTTGTCCTCATTGCGCCTCTGTTTTAATCCTCATTGCGCCCCTGTTTTAAATTACGCATTGCGTTCTTGTTTTGTTTGTGATTTCATAAGAATAACAAATCAAAGAAATAAAAACAAACTAGGAATAAAACCGAATCTGAGACGAGATAACTATTTTTTCTTTCATTCAAACATCAAATCCAAACAATTCTTAGGATAATATTTAAGTCTTCTATGTTGTCGAAAAAACGTTTCTTTAGCTATATGTAAAGGTGTACATTTTACTGTTCTTAGATATAATGAACTGTTACATGTAGAGATGAGGGTTGCACTATGCTGATGTCGGTAGAAATAGAACAATTGAGAAATGATCTGGTAAACGAGCAGCTGTTTATTATTAACAAAGCATTCAAACAAAGTAATAAAATGATTGGCTCTCTCGTGGAGATTATCTCAAAAAACTGCTGGCATACTTTTTCTCGACTTGATGATAGTCCATTATTTTTAAAAATTATGTCCTTTCGTTATGCTTTCGTTATGCTTTCGTTATGCTTTCGTTATGCTTTCGTTATGCTTTCGTTATGCTTTCGTTATGCTTTCGTTATGCTTTCGTTATGCTCTTCATTAATTAAGAAAAGGTTTATCAAAAGGTTTTAATACTTGTTTTTCGTTCGACATTTTCTCTTCATCGTCTGTCAAATACATGTTCTTACGGTTGTCTTGACAACATAAGAACATCTTATGGTTAATCCAATACCGAAAACCATGAACACCCAGCGAAGATTTCCTGGAAGATTTCCTGATATTTCTATGATATTAGGCATCGTTTTAATCACTTAGACATTCATTAGCAAGAGTTTCTTGATTACGTTAATCGTGGTATTTGTTTTTCTTTTAAGTGTCATCGGGTTTCTTGCAGCAAGGCAAAACAAAGGTAAGCCATGTTTTTTCTTATTATAGATTTGATATTGGTATCGGAATAAAAGGATTATCATTCGGAATAGCAGGATTACCATTATTGTAACTTCGTTTCGTTTCGTTTCGTTACAGATACTTCGACTTCAAAACATGAAGAGAGCTGATACTTTGAAATCAATCACCAATCAGATTATACTTTGAAGTCAATAACCAATCAGATTACGCTTTAAAATTTCGTTAACCAATTATTATTATTATTATTATTTACGAATTTTTAAATACAGAACGACCATTCAAAAATTAACAATATATAAATATTTACAAAATTCATGTTCTTCCATGGGTCCTGTAATGAAAGGGAAACAAATTGTTTTGGACGCTTTTGTAAAAAATAAATCTGTAAAAATCTATGTAAATACAATATATTCTTCAAAATTCATCCTGTTCGATAGTTCCTTTATTTTCACTTCAAAATATTCGCCTCAATATCAGTAGGGCGTTCACTATTAGCAGGGCGTTCAATATCAGTAGGACGTTCAATATCAGTAGGGTGTTCGATACTGGTTTCTTATAGACCTTTTCGGAAATTACGTCAGAGCAGATCTTGCCTCGCTTTCAACCCAAATAATAGTGGCATTTGTGTTGTTTTTGAAAAGAAATGATACCCGAGAGGAAACCTTACACGAACTTTTTTTATGATTCTTAATTACGTAAGTAATTAAAAACCTTAGAAACGAGGCAAGATCTGCCGTGACGTAATTTCCGAAAAGGTCTATTGATACATTGAATCTATCGAAACGAACCTCGCTTTAATGTCTTTGGTGATTGTCTAATGTCCAACATCTCTTTTGATTTCCGCGGGCGATACCTTATCGGCAAAGAATATTAGTCACCTAGCCAAAATTTAGTCACTTTTTGCCGATAAGGTATATGAAAACAAAATGGTAACGATTAAAATTGAAAAGTAAAATAAAAGTAATGTTTAGATCCTTGAATGTGACGTCACGTGATATCCATCTAACAAAAGAAATTGTTACTCCAGAAATAAGGCATAATAAAATCCAGGCTATTTAAGTCCTTCATGTATCCAACACGAAAGCGAGGTCCAATCGGACAATTGAGTCCTATTATGACAAGATTGAAAGATGAGCTCTAGGAAGGCGTATAAGACGATTGAAATCGATTTAAAATTCTGTAGAACATCATTTTTATTTTACTAACTCAATCTCAGCAATCCCACAATGCCATGCAAGTAGTAAGAATCACAACATAGCCTTCCCTTTCAATCTTTTTCATGACCTTGAGGTTGGCGTATCCAATTTACTTTGATCGAAAGTTTTGATCTTGCATACAATTCGTTATCGAAACAAAAAGGATATTATAAATATTTACATAGTTTTAAAATAAATAACAAAAAACATCAGCACCACCACTTTCATACTGAATGTTTACAAACGTTTGCTCCCGTCATTTCTTTTTAAATTCCTTTCAATAAAACCAAGAAATCGAAAAAGAGCACGTCTTCCCCCATTCACGTCACGTCACCAAGGCAACTATTTGATATCAAGTTTGCTTTCAATAGTGGTCGACCATGTTTCCTTTGACCACCATTCATCTCGTATTGTTATTTAATCTTAACAGGATTCGAGTGTATGCTCGAAAACAAACGGAAATTTAATTATCGTGCAAACTAGATGTTAGAAGCAAAACCTTTTAAATGAACTTCTATCGGGTATATTTTACTGAAGCTCCTGCGCGACCATGAAGATTCTCTATCTCTTCTATGTATTTATACTGCTTGCCACTTGGATCAGTGTAAATGAAACACGGAATGATAAGGTAAGAATGTTGATACAGTTGGATTTTTTTTTGGATTTTGGCAATATGTTCTTGTCAAATGTGTCTTTCAGGGTTTGCCTCATTTGTTCAAGTAATTTTATAAGTGTGTTCACCGTATTAATGTAATGGTAGAAAGTTTTCAGATGAAAATACTGAAAGAAGGAGATGTCTTCATCTTTTTTTACTATTGTAGCTAACAAAACAAAACCTTTTTTAATTGAAAAAACTTTCTAGAAGAAAACATTTCGAAACTTCTCGGGTGTAAGCGTACTTACTTTCAACTTCGTTTCGTTGGGGCGTCTAACTTCCTTGGGTGCAGTTTTCGGGTGTATAATAATTGCGAAATAATTGTGATTTGCAGGAAAGAGGGAAAGATTATTGCAAGTCCATTTTGTTTCAGACTTTGGTTATAAAAAAGACTTTAAAAAGAAGTTTTGGCAAAATACTGAGAGTTCTTTATTGATGGAAGTTTGAGGGTACATATTTCTGAGCAATTTCTTAAGAAACTCTAAAAGTGGCTTAACTGCACCAATATCATTCCTAACCCTACTAGCGTAATAGGTTCTAATTGGAAAGACAACTGTATAGATAGATTTAATTAGTTGATATTTCGCTTTCAAACACTTCAAATTGCAACGATTCAACATCTCCCTGTCCAAGGTTCCATTCTCCTGAGCTTAATAGAGTTATAAAGAAGACCAAAGTTGTCAAGCTTTCCAAAAAGGAAGACCCGTCTAACTCTTTCCATCAATGGTTTAGCTTTCAATATCCCCTCACTTGATCTTCTTCGTGTCGTGTCCACAACATCCCATAAGGTCCTGTTTTCACCTCAATATTGTTTTCCATGTTTGCACTAGAGATTTATATCTGCAGGGAAAGCTTTTTCTCTTTCAAAACATTTTTACGTAAACTATTTTATTATATATATATATCAGTTATTTTGAAACTTTCATCCAATAAATAAATATCGAAATAAAATCAAAAAACTGAAAACTAAATAAGAGTTCCTCTTACAAGCCGTCATCACACTTCTATCGTGGAAAGGTTTAGAAGACATATTGATATGACGGTAACGATGACAACGATTCATGAGACCTACATAATCATAAAGTGGCAAGAGGTCAGAGTACTAGTTGGAGAGGATAATGACGTCATCTGGTTAAGATGAAACTAATAGCAACTACATGATGCATGTTTTTTTCTTGTTTTTTTTGTTTAGTGCAAGTTAGTGAAACAGGAAACTGGGTTAGTGATTGTTTGTGAATCCAAACGTGTTCCACGCGCCAAGGTACGGTTTGATTCATTCATTCTTGCGTGAAAATGAATGAGTAGACATGCCAATGACATGCAGAATAATAACTCTTTCCCAGATTCCCGAAAAGACACGTTCCAATCATAAGCGTTCAAACAAGCTCCGACGGAGGAGATTTCGGCTCTCCATCAGATGTGATGATCAGGAAACAGACTGGGTGGACAAGACAAATTTGGATGATACTCTATCTACTTTGTTTAACATCCAATGTTCGAATACCAGGTTCTTACAAAGCATGACTTTAAACAAAAACGAAACAAAAGTTCAAGTGAAGTATAAATGCTGTTCTTTAGAGTGATGACTTATAATAAACTTGTTTCAATATGTTTTTATAAAACATTTATTTCAAATCATGACTAGCTTGTGTTGTATCAACGTTACAGACTAGCCTTATATATTTTCAGCTTTTGTTTCTGATGATGATTATATCACAGGCTTGACTTCTCCTCCTATAAAACTTTTCCTCTCTTCCCATTGGATGGTCAGTCACAAAACCTCTCTTCCTATTGGATGTTCAGCCACAAAATCTCTTGTTCTATTGGATGCTTAGCCACAAAATCTGTTTTCCTATTGGATAGTCAGTCACAAAACCTCTTTTCCTATTGGATAGTCCGCCACAAAATCTCTTTTTCTATTGGATGGTCAGCCACAAAACTTCTTTTCCTATTGGATAGTCCGCCACAAAATCTCTCTTCCTATTGGATGGTCAGCCACAAAATCTGTTTTCCTATTGGATGGTGCAGTTTGCAGCAGATTTTTCTTCTTCATGGAATTCTTTTATGGCGTGTTTTTGATTTTCTTCTGCATGTCTTCGAAACTCACGAACCCTTCGCTTCAAATGATCATATTTCTGTCGAACAGCTTCCAGACCTCTCTTGGTTTCGTGCAAATCTCGTGCTGATTTACACGAGCCACCGCAGTAACACGTGCACTCAATAACTCCAGAAGAGTTTGTCGATTGTTCCACAAAGGAAGCGGAAATCCGCTTGCTCAAATCATCTACCTCCCGACTATGCTTGATTTTTAACTCACTAAGTTCGCATTCGAGTTCTACAATGCGTCGCTGCGACTTTTCGAGTTGGTCTTTAACGACTTCTAAACTTTCCACGTCAATTCCATTTTGACTTTTGTTATTTTCGATATATTGTCTGAGCTCAGCAATTTCTTCGTCTCTCTTTAAAAGCATTCTTTTTGATTCTTGCATAGCACTTTCAAGCTCTTTCATACTTTCCTTGATCAGATCTTCAGTGATGTTTTCAGAAGACATTAAATGACTCACCGATCCTCTCCAGATCTGATCGAACTCGTAAGAACTTTTCGAATAGTTTTGACCAATCAAATGTCTGCTTCTTGTGCTTTGTGACTTTATCAAAGCATTTCCTTTGAAAGCTTCAAATCGATCTTTCTTCCGCAACTCCATGTTTCCTAAACACAATCACGAAAAGATGTTTTTTTTTCTTCAATTATTTCCATCTGTTTTTTTCTGTTCTTGTTTTCAGCATGACGTGAAATTATTCAAGCATATTAAGAATATACCGAAGTTGTGTTTGCGCATGTGTGAAGATATTTGAATATCTGCCAATGTGTTCTGATCATTTCTCACTTTGGACCCCCAGCAACGCTATTTCCAGCAACGTCACTTCCAGCAACGCCCGCAGTTGACAGCCTAAATCCTACGAGCCCATAAAAATCTATGGAATTGATTGAACAAAGCGCAGTAGATATCGAGGCGATCACGTGCTTTGCCATGACGACAGTATCAATCTGAAACCATGGAAACAAATCCATTATGAAAAGGTATGCTTGCGTGCAAGTGTTTCAGAAAATGCAGATATCATGTCAATCCTGTAGGCTACTTTTTTTCTGGAGTTTATGTACTGGAAAACGTTTTTTACGTCAAACGAAAGTACATGTTGTTTTCGAAGTGAGATATATCGAGATTACAATCGAGGCTACGTAATGAAACTAGTTTCAAGAGTTTGGAAAAAACAAACTTTAACACGACATGAATCATTGATGAAGAGGGAATAAATCTACAAGCAGCAATTCTAAGTGGAGAGTTTTCATAAAACTTTTATATGTTTTTGAAAAAAATATAACAATTGCAAAAACCCTCAAGTCGATGTACCCCCGTCAGTAGCTACATACACAATCTGCACACGTCATCGGCAACTTTGTCGTGGCGTCGTCGTGTCCCAATCATTTTTCTTTCTTGAACTTTTAACTCTTAATCACGTGATGTATAGGCTGGTCACGTGACGTATGTATAGGCTGGTTTCATTTGAACTGAACCCGAACATACATACATAAACACATATACGTTTCTACCGTTTGAAGTTTTTTTAGAATGACGTAATGCAAACAACCTTTTCTTACTATAAGCATGCGCATATTGAAGAAACAAATACTTCTTTACTCCATCCTAACTTCCTCACTTTATGAGAGACACTTTATGAGAGACACTTTATGAGAGACACTATGGATTACATACAGTGCATTCTTAGTTCAAACTTATTTAACCAGTTAAGTCTGCGGTGTAGACCTTGTTAAATTTCTTTGGATCAGTTAGACCTTGTTAAATTACTTTGGGTCAGTTAGAATTTTCTTCAGACGATTTTATAAAGCTTTGGGCTGAGTTACACATCGAGTTACACGTTTTTCGAATACAAAGAACCTGAGTAAAACACACCAAGATCATGGCCTTCTATTTCCTTTTTCAGGTAATAACTTGGTCATTCAGAAGTTAGAATGGTATTGAGGAAATTCATAAGGGGACCATAAATGTTCGCAAAGTACCTTTAGATATTTTATAAAAACATATTTTCACTGATTTATAAGCGTTATCTGGTTTCCATGGTAACTTGGATTAACAAAGTGAAACACTCGAAGTACATGTCAAATTTCACAGGCTAGTTCTAATCTATTTTTTGTAATCTGCATTGCACGCACTAGTTGTCCGCTTTCCATCCAAATTGTAGCGTTTGTCTAAGAAAGGTTTGGCTTGCTTACCCAGATGCTTTGTCAGTTTTAATTTGCTTTTCTGATTGTGCAGGCTAGTGTTCTTTTGATTCATGCTGGAGTCACTCTTGCACCTGATAATTGATTTGCAGTATCGACGGAAGCCGATGCTCATGCCGGCATAGATGTAGCAGTTCATGATACTGTTGGTGACAACTAACGTCGACAGCCATAAATTCAACTCCGACAGTACTTTTAATGAGCTAAAGTCGTGAAAAAAGTCCAGCAGAACGATGGCCGTTACATAAAATATGTTGTACGGCAAGCTACAAATGACGAAGACGGAGAAAGTTACGATTAACATGGAGATTTTATCGCGTTGTTTTCGTGCTCGGCCTTTCTCCCGTTTATGATCTAAATAATTTCGAATTTTTCTGTACGTGCTGGAAATTTTCTTGCCCGGACGTAATTCGTGTGTTAGATGAAAGCGTTGCGTAGAAACATTGGAAGCTTTCTTGGGTCCTTTATATGACGTGAGTGCGCACATGGATATGCTTTTCTTTCGATGAACTGGCGAAAGGTGTCCGAAAACTTGTCCGATTCCAATATGTCCGCAAGTTTGCCTGACTCCTAACTTATAACAGTTTGGAAAGTCTTTCTCAAAATGAAACTTTGAATGTTCCTCTTCGCGTGCTTGTTTACGTTTAACGAGAGGATTCGTGCGGGCGTTATCACGACTTTCAATGGGCGTTTCTGGACAGTGAACCTGTATCGCAACATCCTTATTTACATCATATGGGCGCGTTGAAAAAATGTCTTCACACTCATTGGAGTTAATTGTGGTTGACGAGGCGTAAGACGTAGAAGGAGCAATAAGTTCCTTTAGGTTAGGGGCGCTATATGATCTCTTATATCTGTCATATCCTTGCACGGTAAGATTTGCTGGTGAACGGCTTGTCAGAGGCTTTCCATTTTTCTTGAAGTTATATGAATAATTTTCTGAAGAGATTGATTGCATAGAAGATGTGGGTGTAATGACCGGACTCTTTGAAGCAATGGAAATTGTTTTCGAGTAAATGGACGAGTTAGGTCCGGACGGGTTGCTTCTTACAGAAGAGTTAAAGTTGACGGAAATCCGTTTAACAAACGGGTCGGAAATTGGGAAGGTGTTCCTATCCGATACTTGTATGTGAGGGCAAGTGCTAGCAGACGTCGCTTTAGATGATGTCGTGGTTGTAGATGACTCCTTTGACGGACAAAGGACGCTCTGACGGTTCTTTAAAACTTTTAAAATTTTCGAAACCGTATATACCATGAAGAGTATAGGCATGATACTTTGCAGAACAAGAGTGGCAACAGCTGAGGACAGCTCATAAACCGGTTCTTTCCAATTCGGAATACACTGGTTGTCAATTAAGTCAATGGAGATCATGTAGGGGATGAGGATGACGAGCGAAGCCACCCAAATAATCGCAACTGTAGCATGGATCTGAAACTTCGTCCAACGAAGCGCCAAAGGAGCAGTAATTCCTCTGTACCGTTCGTAAGCAATGCTGGCGAGTATCCAAGCCGATACGTTTACCGTGAGTGGTCCGATAAGACTAACGATGGTGCATGAGATTGATCCGAAATTCCATTTATTGCCCGATATCAAACCATAGGCAAAGGAGATCGGTGTTACTACTGCAGAGATGAGATCCGAAACTGCCAAGTGGATTAAGTATATGTTATAGGAATGCTTGCTCTTGGCATGAAACCCGAAATACTGAATAACCAACAAATTTCCACACAAACCAACAACGAATATACAGACATAGATGAATATCACTAGATAGTCTGATTTCGACAGCTGAACCGTTGCATGAACTGGTACGGATGGTGTCGTATAATTCGACGTCAATGTCGACAACTTTGGTGTTAAGTTGTCGGACGTGCGACGGGTAAAGTTATTTAACTCTGATATCATGTCGGATTGTCTACAATGCAGGCACTTCACAAAAATAAATTCAACGACAGCAATACGACAAACTGACGTGCCACTCTGCTCTAGTTTTCTTCTGTCGCATCGACACTTGCGAAGTTGTTACGTTGCGACGTTAAATTCAACGTTTTCGAAGAATTTCATGATTAGCTTCGTGAAAGAATTTTTTTTATTGTGAAAGAGGAGAGTTTCTAAAAAAAATTAAGTTATAAATTGTGTGAAAAAAATTCAAAAAAACAACTGACATAATTTTGTTGAACTTTGAAAAAGATTTACCTTCAAAGTCACATTTGCATCTTCCGAACTTGAAGAAAACCAAACAAAAGACAACTTGATAACAATCTCATAGCTATCCCGAGCAAACCAACCACTGAATGATAAGACCTGGCTTACACTGTGAGAAGATAGAAATTTCTCAAACGTCACTTGAATAAATACTCTGGTAATTTCATTTCGCAATCCTTATGACGACAAAACAGCCGAACCAGTTCTTGTCGAGCAACTAGCTATCTACGCACGAATTATAAAGTTTCAAAATAACAGTGATGTAAGCAGGACTTTATATTTCAAAATACTTCTGTTCAAACGACAATCTATAAGGAAGTGAATACAATGAAAATGCATGTAGGGCGTTTGATAATGGAGGCGTTGAATTCCATTAGCCCATTGTTCTGAGTAGACAACGCAATTAGCAAAATTCAAGGTTTTGTTTTTATTTCAAATAAGTGATAAATGTTTCGGGAATACGAAATCTTGTTCGCAGATGAAATATGATTAGTAACACTTGTAGTATGGAATGAAATTTATTTTCCCTTCTACGTCATATAGCTGGGATGTTGTTGCGATTTTGAAAATACGAATTGACGGAAGGCGTGAGAACTGACAAGAAAGATCAACTCCCACGATTACTTTGATGACGTCAACAGAAAAATTGGCATCGAAATATATTTTATAATTAAAAATCGAAAACCAACCTCGAACCCAGTGTCTCTTGCATCCGTATATCAAAAAGGCAAGAGACCCTGGGTTCGAGGTTGATCGAAAACGTGTGAAATTTGAAATTTAAAAAAAAAAAGTTTGATCTAGCCTTCCTAAGTGTAAATGACTTGGGAACGTGGCTTTTTGTTAGTGTGTCATTATTTTCTACTACAGATAACGCTATTTAACCAATCAGATTTCAGGAGTTTGATGGAAGTTAGCTGGGAAAATATGGTAGCTTTGCAAGGATGTTTTTATATAAGAAAGTTATTTTTTTTTGTAATTTTGGCCCAACCTTTTTTAACTGTTACTTTTCAAATTCTGACAGCATTATCACCCTAACAGAAAATGATTAAAACAGAAAATACGAACGACTCAGTGAAAATGATTTTAGAGACAAGCGGAAAAACACCTAGTGTATTCCAGGCTTTAAAAGCTTTTCTGTTACACGTTTTTCCAAAGTGGATATTAACAAAAAATGCTTTCTGAAGAGAATAACGTAATCTTTTATGCATAAAGGCCGACCTCCACTCAACAAATATTGTACGCGCGGACGAATGAAGCCAGTGTATGCACCTGCGTGAGTGGATATTGAAAGATCTGCACATAATCCTTAGATGATAAAATAATAATAATAAACATGGCTGCCAAACTGAACAGAAGAAAATAAAAATATATACTACAGTTAAATTTTTTAGTAGCATTTGATTGGTTTTAAATGTTCTGGTTACATCATTTTTTTCTGCAAACGTACGCTGTCGCTTGGTAGTAGACCACTGGTCTACTTACTTGCGAACGAAATATGTTCGCAGCGTTTGCTTACACGCATGCGTATAGAATTGTCGTCGGTCCGCGCGTACAAAATTTGCTGAGTGGAGGTCGGCCTAAGGCTCATTTCAAGATCAAATTTTCTCGAAATTTTTGTTTCAGCATTTCAAAAAAAAAAACCAAAACAAAAACAAAACAGAAACAAACAAACAAACAAACAAACAAACAAACATGCCTGAAGAATTGGAGCTCGAAATATTTTGATGTTTATGTGAATGGAGATACTGACGAAAGCAAAAGAGATTTTCTTTTCACTGAAGAACCATTACCACTAGCTATTCATATGGTCGGTTGGAAATTAATTGACGTTTTGGTTAACGAAAAATTTTAGATTTGTCCAGAGGCCGGATTGAAATTTTAGACAACAACGTCAAGTACATTTCAACCAAGCATGTGATTTAAAGATCGGAATAAAATATAAATAATGGAAAATGTTTTTAAAATCACTTTCATCTTTTTTATTTTCCCATCCCAAAATGGTAGATATGAAACGATGCAAAAATAGCTATCGATGCATGAATGAAAGAACGGGGAAAACATTATCCATTTAATAGTTCAGTTTAAATTTTTTGAAATAAAACAAAACGTGATACATATAGCGAATTAAATAGAAGTATAGTCCCCGTGGGCAATGCCGTCATAAATAGAACAATTTAAACAATTTAAACTGATAATTTAAATGATAACATATGTATTTCAGCCTAACACAAATTTATTAAAAACTTGAAAAACAATGTTTTGATCAGACAAAAAGCAACTGTTAAGTGAAAACCAGGCTTTATATCTTTCGACAGAATTTCAAAAGTGATGAAAGTCTGTATTTGAACATTCAAATTTTTAATTTAAAAATCTGACTTGAGGCTGGTTGTTCTTATTTTTGAATAGCTTATTTTATTCTTCACTTTAGCACAGTTTCAAATTTCAGCCTCATTTTGTTCTTACTTATGGAAATTCCAGTATGTTTTTAATCTTTTCTAAAAACGACTGGTAAAAAGCATGGTTGCTGTTTGGTAATAGGGACCTTAAGACGGCAACGTGAGGCAAACAAAAGATTCACCTTACTCCATAGATTTGCGAAGTCTTTCATACTATACTACTGTGGAATATTTTTAATTTTACGAATATCATTGTTAAATTTTCACGTTTCACACACAACGTGAAAAGTAATATTTTGAAGTCATGCTGAAAACGAAGACGTGAGAATAGCAGTACTTCGAATAAATTTTTC
This sequence comes from Turritopsis dohrnii, assembly GCA_027922465.2. Taxonomy (NCBI): domain Eukaryota; kingdom Metazoa; phylum Cnidaria; class Hydrozoa; order Anthoathecata; family Oceaniidae; genus Turritopsis; species Turritopsis dohrnii. Next base: position 377,015 of record BQMF02000323.1, read on the forward strand.
TTGGTTCCTTCATGATTCCGTCTCTCAAAGTTCAAAAAACAAACTTCATAGGCATTATAAATAAACTTCTTAACCCAAGTGTATAGTTTCTGCTCTTTTGTGATTCATTGAAGATGAATATCTTGTACATCGTCGTCTTCGTTGCCGTCGTCCTTCGTAAGTTCCCTAATGACCCATTCGGACATTTCTTGAAGGTGAAAAAAAACCCCAATAAACTTCTAAACCATTTACCAGTGAGAATTTCACATCATGAATTGTTCTTATTTTACAAGAAAATTCAGGCTCAGGCTGTTCTTAATTTTTGGAACATTTGAGCCTCGGGTTGCTCTTATTTTGTTCTTATTGTTTTTAACTCGTGTAGTTTATTTTGTACCTTCTGTCGTCTTCCAGATATTAAGAACAGTCTTGGCCTGGATTTTTGCGTAAACTAACAGCAGTCCAGGATGTGATTTTTTTCTCAAGTAGTTTAGGACTATATCACTTTCATTTCTTCCTTTTCTCACCTACAAAAAATGAGGTTCAGAATTCCCAAGTTACAAAACCGGGTTACGCATTATGACGTTAATAGTTCGAAAATTGTTAATTTTTTATTTTGCCCGAGTTACTAAAATTTTATTTGCTACACTTAAGCTTTTCGAATTACTGAATTAAAACTAAATCACAAAATGAAATGAAATAACAACTCTTTACTAACACATTACGTATTAAAATTTACTTGTTTCCAAGTTGGTAGCTAATCAAAACTTGAAATAACTTTTTTTATTTGGACACCCTTAAATTGGGAATGTCTCAGCAACAAAAAGTTATTTTCTAAATATCAAAAAACCTCACCATTTTTTATCTTATTTCAAACAGCATAATTAAAAAGAAATTGTGATTGTTTTTCTTGACTTTAGTTTTTCTTTATAAACACTTAGCCTATCACTTTTCACCTTCCAACAATAAAACAATGCTTTCCTCTGTTGGCGGTGTTCCTCTTTTTGGTGGAATTCAGGTATATTGACACATATTGTTAATATTTCGCATAACGTTCAAAATCCAAATCACAAATGTCATGAATCATACATTCCATCTTCTCTCAAGTTAAAACACGAAAATATACATCCACTCTTACCAAGTTCACCATGTATAACTGAATGAAATGTTTTATGAAACAGAGCAATAGAGAACACGTGAAGAAATGGTCCATGCAGAATGGCCTTTCTATTTCAATATTCGTTAAGAAGTGTCCTCCCCCACTGTGATTGACTTATTTTATGATAATCAACTTTCTAAAAGCATGCTCATTTTCATCCCTCAACTAATTTTTAAACATAAATTTTCGACCAGTCAAAACACTCTATTCCGTACGATGACAATATTTCATGATGGAGGTGGCCATTGTTATTTTTTATCCGTAAATATGGCTACCATTGTACACAGAGCTCACAAAAATGCTCATATATAAAAAACACTCTGTAACACTTCTCTTTTAAAATGACCATGTGCCAGAACTATCGTCTCTTTTTGTGTTCTGATATATTTTCATAAGATGCAGATTTAAATACGGACCTCTCTTACGCAGCTATTTACAAAGTTGATTGTCTTTCCGTCCCAGACCAAGTACGAAATAATAATAACGATAAGACCTCGTCATTACGTCTGGACTCGTCATGTTTGCTTGCTCCATATTATCAGCCTCTAATAAGAAATGGATATTAACGCGTCAAGTATTAATGATAAACTTTTTAATAATGTTTGCGAGTTGTTAAACATCAATTTGAAACAATTGTAACAAATCCCTAGATATTACAAAATATAATTGTACAAGGTATTTTTAATGATCATTTTCTTTTGTTTTCAGCCTGGCTTTACTAACGTGTGCATCTGATGAGCACGTTCGTCCTAACAACCTGATGAGGCCAACCCTGAGCTTTACCCTCACTTACCCAAACACATTTCACGAGGTTTACACTTTAAAGTCTGATGGTAACGAAGACAAAGAGTTGTATGTCAAAAAGAAAAAAAAAAAACACAACGAAAACAGTTCAAAAGAAAACTTGAAATCTTGACCAATGTCTTTTGCAATTGCGTGTTCTGCAAATTACCAGCATAGTTTCTTTGATCGTTATAATCATTCGAACATTTTTTTTACTAAAAGTGTGTGCTCGAAGATTAACCAATCATAAGAGAAAGTGTGTGCCCGAAGATTAACCAATCATAAGAGAAAGAACATTGTCCTTTTCGAGAAATATACAGATAAATTACGCATGCGCAATCATAATTTGAATATCTACAGAAATTCTTTATAAAAAATACTAAGAGGAAATTTTGTGTCGTTTTTAAGTTTATGTACACAAGGGAGTGTTCACGCAGTTTTATAGCTTCAGATGAAGTATAACTCTGTAGTATGTATGTCACTATCTCCATTATATCGTGATAACGTGATGATTTACGTTTTCTTCATTATAATGTTATCTCTATCATGTTGATATGTGCATCACGACAATACCTCCATCATGACGCTGTTTACTTCTTGACAATATAGCCATTATGATACTGTTTCCATTATTTCGTTATCTCCATCATGTTACAAACTTACTCAAACACATCATTGCTTGTTCTGCCAAATACCCTTATCGAATTAACTATTAATATCTCGGTTGCCGGTATTTCGTATGATGCGCTATAAAACAAACATAAGATTTTGATAGTCGTCTAGCAAAACAGTGCAAAGTGAAAGTGAAAGTGAAAAGACGTTTCTTGAAAAACATACGTCGTTTGCGTAAAATGTGTTCGATAGGTTCTTCGTCGTCTTCATCATCCAATAATCTTTTATGTGTTCTCCTTTTAATTCTTTGTCTAAACGAGTTCATCGTAGTTTACAACAAAGCATTCATATAATAACAACTCTTTTTCTGGCTGCACGTACTTACTTTCTAGAGAAAGCGAATACTGCCCAAATAAGCCCTCCAAGTGTGGCCGCGAATGCTAACGAGCCAACAATTATGTAAACTACTAAATAATCTGAAACGAAAGAAAACATTTATGAAAATTTAATCGAAATGTAAGCATCAATGCTCCTGTCCATCATAGCTGCACTTGTTTTCATTTTGAATAATTATGACGTCTTAATTATTCACAAAAAATGACGGGACCTCGGGGAAAAATTACGTTACGACGTTCTTTTGTTATGACGAATTACGTCATAATTTAAAGGATGGAGGCTGCATTGAGGGAGATAACTTATGAGGGAGATAACTTGTGATGAGTTAAACCTAATAAGAAACCATACCTCTCTGTTTTTCACCCAAACCAGCTTTATTCATATAGGCTAGTTGTACAGTATCACCAGTCCTCGACGGTTCACCGGCAGTCTGACATAATTTGCCGTCAGAACATTCGACGGAATAGCAATGGCCGTTCAGTAAATACGCGATGTCACAATCGGGTCGATCACAGCAGTTGGTAATGCATTTTTTCATATCTTTTCTTCCCATCGATCGAAATTTACCTGCTCTCGTTCCACCCTTCAATGTTTTGTTACTTACAACCTCCACATTCATACAAGCACTGTCTTCGGTCAGTTCCAAATCTGAAAGAAAATTAGAACGTAACCATAACAACAGCAACAACAAAATGTTAGTCATACGTATACGAAATGTATTCAAACCGGTTGTGACGTCATTATCTGCTTCTTCTTCATCGACCTGTTCCAGAAAGTGATCCATATATGCAAACTGAGGATTAATTTCATTTTCTCTCATTTCAACGGCGCTACATGCCGATTTTTTAAAGCATTGTATACTAAAACATTTTGAACTCTCCATGTAAGCTACGTCACAAAGTTTTTTTAAAGAACAGCATTTGGAGATACAGGATTCCATGTCTTTTATTTCTTTGAACACTTTAAATTTTCCCGCCTTTTTCCCGCCTCGTATTGATTTATTGGTGACGACAGGTTGTGTGACGCAAGATTTCAACTTTGCTTTTAATTTGCTGCTACCTAATTTAGTTGTCTTTTCTTCACTATCGTTTGTCTCGCTGGATGAACCTTCGATGGCGGTTATATCATTCTCTTTTGTGGCTACTGTTGTCGTGGCAACTAAAAACAAAGAAAGATAGAAAGACATCCAATGAAAATCAGAAGATTTTTATTTGTTTTGTTACAGAATGACCAATCAGACGTCAATTTGTTTTGTTACGTTAATAACAGAATGACCAATCAGACGTCAATTTGTTTTGTTACGTTAATAACAGAATGACCAATCAGACGTCAATTTGTTTTGTTACGTTAATAACAGAATGACCAATCAGACGTCAATTTTTTTTCTGGTATCGCCAAAAAAATGTCAAGGTGTTTGAAAAGACATTTTCCGACAACTACAGGAGTTTTTCATATCCCTTCTCCATTCTCTTTAACGAATGAACCAATTTTATTGTATGATGGGTTAAAATCTAAGTGAAGCAATTCTCTTTACATTAAATTTAAGTTTACGCCTTTGCAGTGAGTGAACCACTTTACTTCCAACCCTTTTCTCAAATGTACAACATTAGATAAGGTCTGATGCGTTTTTCGTATTGATTGTTGTCTTTGGGACAATGTGCTTTGCAAAACTGGCGGTGCTTTATAGTTAAAAGCAAATGTATTATAAACAGAAGGAAACCTCGTATTGAAAACGAGATTATATGTGGAAAATACATCAGCTACATTAAACCCGGCGCTCCAAGTGAACTCCAGGAAGAGTACGTAGAAGATTAGGAACTAAGCATTTACCTGTTGTTGGTGGCATTGGTTCAAAATCCAAACCACGCACGTATTGAACTAGTGGATTGAATTTGGTCGGCGGAGCGGGAATTGTTTTGCACAAATCCTGATTTTTACAAGACACTGAATAACAGGTGTCTCCTAACATAAACGCTAAATGACATTTTTTATCACGATCTTCGCAACATCGCTTTACACAGCTTTTCATGTCCTTCAAACCTTTTATTTCTATAAATTCACCGGATTTACGTCCACCTTTTAACGTTACATTTTTTTGGACAACTCCCGGCATGCATTTCTCCTCATTAATCGGCATTATGTTAGATTTTTGCGTCACATTTTCAGCCGCCTCCAGTGCACTCATCAACTCCTGGTCTTTGATCGATACCGGTGCTTCCACATTTACGGCAGCCGGCGCTCCCACACTCATGGCAGATGTATCGTTTTTAGAGTCTGCGGAATGGACTGTGGTCAGCGGGCTAGCTTTCTCTTCTTTTTTTTCTGTTGTTGCGTTCAAACCTGAAGAATGAAGAATAACTTACAAAGCAAACATGAATACTATTTCGGAGATGTAGGGAGGAGAGATGTAAGGAGGAGAGATGTAAGGAGGAGGGAGGAGGGAGGAGAGACAAACCTTTTTGTTTAGGTTCTTCCCCATCCAAACTTAAGGAGAGCTTGCTACTGTCGTTTTGCTTTGGCGCAAAAATTGGTTTTAATCCATTTGGAGTAATAGCAAAACCTTGTGGTGCATTGGACAACACCCCATTAGATAACGCCCCATTCGACAGAGCATTAACATCCGCAGCCAAAGCAGGTGGCGAAGTTGTGGTTGAAATAGCGGAAACGACAGGTGCCGCCTGTGGTACATCATGTGGCACTGCGTCTTTTTGTGTTGCCTGTGACGCAGAAAGTTGTTGAGCTGCTGCCATGGCTACCAAACTCGGTACCTGATTGGCTGTAGGAACAGTCCTGTTGTTAAGGAGAGGTGTGTCGGGCATGTTTGGCAATAACTCATTTGTTCCAACCTTTCGAATGTAAGAAATCTAAACATAACCATAACGTAAGGTAATAGGCGGCAGTAGGACAAAATAACAAACAAGACGGGCAGCCTGATAAAATAACAAGCAAGAAGGAAATCATCTGTACCTTTGGATAATAAGCTGATGGTTTTGCTTTCTGAGCACGACAAGAATCGACATTAGCACATTTCACTGAGAAACAGTTCATTCCAAGCATGAAAGCCAGGTGACACTCAGTCATCTCACAACAGATTCGTCGACAGATCTCCATGTCTTTCACCTTCCCATGGTCTTTATACGCCCCTGCATCCACGCCTCCTTTTAATGTCATTTTCTCCAACGTCTTAGTTTTAGGGCATGCACCTGCTACACCTGTTTGCACCGGTGCTCTTGCTATGCCTGTTCCGTAAAATACACCATCATGATAAACTGGTTAAAATAAAGATTGCCTTAAGGCTACAGATTCTGAAAGAACTTACCAGATTTGGTGATGCCAGTTCGTCCACGTCTAGTGACGTAAGCAATTTGTGGATTGAATATTGACGGTTGTGCTGGCGTGGTCACACACAAACGTTTATCTTTACATTGAACACTGAAACAGTTCTGGCCTAACATAAACGCCAAATCACATTTTTCTTGCTGACAACAAATGTCATAACATTGTTGAAGATTGGACACTTTACCAACATCGGTGAAATCACCGGCTTGTAACCCCCCTTTCAACGTTACTTTGATCAGGGGGTTCATTTTAGGGCAAGTGTACTGGATTCCCTTTTCTTGAAGAAGAACTGCAAAAAATACAATATATGAGGGTTACAAAAGACGCTCGCTCACGCGTGGTCGCATTAATAATGCTACTTCATACCTGTATGTTTTACACCTTCATTGTTCCATCGTGTGACGTAAGAGATTTCCGGGTGAAATTTCGACTCTTTTGCCGGTTGCATTGAACACTGCTTTTGATCGTAACACCCAACTAAATAACAACTTCCAGCCAACATGAAAGCGAGGTCGCAAGCAGGGAATTCACAACATTTCTTCTGGCACTCCTCCATTGTAGTGACTCCACCCACATCTTTATATGTACCGGCATTTATCCCTCCTTTCAAAGTGACTTCTTTATACACGGGAGACGATTTACATTGACCAGCCATAGATAGATCCGTTAAGTTTGCTAAAAAGTTGTTCAAAACTTAAAACAGCAGCTGGAAGATGGAAGGATGTTCTAGTTGTAAGCCAACACTACATAGTAAACACTCCTGTTAGTTCGTATCGAGTTGCCCTTGCAAGATCAGATGCATAAGTCACGTGATTTAGTAAGATTTCTTTGTTTTCAAATATGTTTTCATGCAGTAATGGCCGACAACTAGATATATTGAAACGATCTATGAAGCTGACCTGATTTATGACCTGCTCTTACATGGGCAATTTCAACTCGAATATCGTTCGAGTCAGCTCGAACTGACTCGCAACTGTCATCACTATTACACTCGATGCCGAAGCAGTCATCTTTGTTTCGAAAGGCTACCCCGCACACATCCATACTACAGCACAGATCGATGCATGTTTCCATGTTGGGAGTGTAACCCAGTCGATGAAAAGTGCCTGCGCCAATGCCGCCCTTCAACTTCCCACCTCGCACAATTGGTGTCCATTTACATAGATCGTTTGTTTTGTTTCCTATCTGCATTGGTAATGACGTCATAGAGAACATCATTACAACTGAAAGCAAAGAAGACATTCTTATTGGCAAATCCTCTCCACGGAAACATGAGATTCTTCTACACAGTGGGATTCTCATCCTTCGAAGGAAAACGTTTTAGTCGGAGTGTGTTTTAAACTGTGTTCATCTAACAATTTGAAAGCATCAAACTTCTCGGTTAAAGCTTATTATAATAGTCTGAAAGAACGAGGTATAGTCTGAACCTAACCTCACTAACCCAAACAAATTTTATAATGTTTACACCATAAAGTTTTGATGCTTTCAAATTGTTAAATAAACTGTATGGAAGTACTTGCTGGCGTCTCTTGCATCTGCTGGAGATATGGAAACTTAAAAAATATTCAAGTGTTGACCGTTCTTGCAGTAGAGTGCTCCCTTCCTGTTTGGGAGGTTGCGGGTTCAATCCCGACCGAGTCAGCGATTAGTAGCAGTAGATTACTTGCAGTAGAGTGCTAGCGATTATAACAGTGTGATTCACTCTACCTCTGCTTAGTACTCAGCAAGCGAGTAGAAATGATGCCTAGGATGGTTGTCTAGTTTCTGTCACTAAAGCTTCCGTAGTGCAAATGGAGGCTTTCAATGTTCTTTTGAACCTCCTTCGCAGGACCCTCATTGATAACAACAGTACGTTAAGGAACTGAAGAGGCTAGCCTGGGTAAACAATCGTAAATAAATAAATAAAGTACTCACCGTGAAAAAACTGTAAAAGCAAGACTATTATAAAAAGTTTGATGGAAGCCATGCTAGTGTAGTGTAGAAGACGCAGCGAGATTTGATCCAATTACAGTTGCCAGATTTGAGGATGTCTCCTGACAGGTCCGATAGTATGAAGCTGCATGTTCTTCTTGAAATAAAAAATGGATTTTGAAATACAACCATAAAATAATGACAATAATTAAGTTATTTGAATTAGTAAAAGTCGCGAAAAATCAAAACCTGAATAGTTGAATACGAAATTATCTCACCGATCAGAAATTATGCAGAAGAGAAAAAAGTACATTGTTATCGGGTTGGTCACGTGACCATACGTGTGGTTTTTCAATGAACACGGTATATCAAGTATGCGCAAAGTGAGAGGTGTAACTTTTTCGCAAAAATAAATCAAACAATTTTGCACTGCATCTCTAGCTGATGTTTGGTGTCAAAATGAAGTCGATGACGGTCAATGTGACCAAGATTCAGTTTTAGGAGTGAGAAGAGCCACACATGTTTTCCTCAAACCAGGATTTGTGAAAAGAAAACAGAAAATAACAACATTTATGATGAAGTTTCATTTTAGCCTACCATCCACGCCCACCTCTACCGTTCAAGTCTAGCGTAGCGCAATTTTTTTTTTCAGATTTCTTCTAAAACCAACACACGAATATGTCTATGCCATAATGCGCCCATGGCGCTATTTTCACCTACAGGCGCATCATCTTTTTGATATCTGTAAAACCCACAGTACTTGCTGTTGACTTTCAGCCGCAATATACATATCTTATTGCACGAAAATAAGCAAGTAAGTAATTAACGGACCCATAGTTAACGCGATCAAACATTAACGCGAATTTCAAAGTGTGTGGTAATTAACATGAATCAACGAATTTCAAACTTTCAACGTGAACTCTCGGACAGGTAGACACTTTTTATAAGTTGAAGAAAAAGAAATGTTATCATATGTATTTTATCGTTTTGTCTAAAATGCTCAAAAAAGATTTCTGATCAAAGCTTCCGTTACATTATCCTGTTAGTGGCAAGAGTAATAGAATATCCTATGTTGGTGAATATTCAAAAGAGATTTTACATGAATACATTGGGGTAGAAATTGATGAAGGAAGTAGAGATAACCGTGATTGCGGTGTTGGCGATATTGCTAATGTTGTAAGAATATGTAATTTGTTATTCAGAGGAGAAGATTAAACAGTTTAGAAATTTCAACATGTTTGTTCACTTTTTGTTTCTATTGGTCAAAAAACCACCAGTTCTTTTAAAGGCGTTGAAAACCCACCAGTTCTTTTCAAGGCGTTTAAAAATAATTTGTAGTTAATTACGATCTTTGTTATTTTCGTGTAATAAGGTAATTCCCAAAATTCAGTTTTAGGAAATATTTTGGCCTCGTTTCGAAAGATTGTACTGTTATCTTAATTACGTCCCAGTAAACACAAAAAACGTCTTCAAGACGTCTTTCAAGACACCAAAAGGACGTCTTTAATACGTCTCTATTTGGTTGAAAGGCTTTGAGACGAGTTTCTAGACGAGCGCAAAAAGGCCGTCTTTGAAACGTCTCTAAGTCGTCTTTAAGACCTCTCTAAAGACGTCTAAAGACGTCCTTTTGGTATCTTGAAAGACGTTTTGAAGACGTTTTTGTGTTTACTCTGTCATCCGAAGTTTAAATTCGGTGAAATTATGGTCTTTAATTTCAGATACTGCTTGTTGTTCCCGTTCCAATAATAACAAAATGGCGGATAATCACGTGGTTTATGTGCTCAAAAATGTCAATTGGACATACTTTCGAAGACAAAAAAAATAACTCCAGATCATCACGCTACTCTCTCACAAATTTACCCTTCCCAACATATGCTTGAAGATCTTTTATATTTCGTGACATTAATCTTGTTCCAAAGACATATTCTGAACTGGTATGGATGTTCAGCTGAAGAATAGCGTAAATGATCTACTTCTGTGTAGAGGAAATGCCACAACAAGTTCCAAATATTACATTGGCTCTTCTCCTGAAATAGCGTATGAAATTGTGCATGTGTGTTATATAAAAGAACGTGAAAAAAACAAATTAACACAACATTAGTTATAGAAGTCATTCAGAAATTGTTCTGGCAAGAGCCTTGTCGTAAAGATATCTCTTGGATTTTTTGATGAAGTTTGTAAAATTACTTTCAGTGCGTATGCTCAATGGTAAATCGTTGAACTAGTAACGTCTAGAAATGAGTTCTTGATATTTGACGTCGGTAGTTTTCTTTGCATTTCGTAGACGTTCATTTGGTTTACGAAATCGATTCTTCAGATGTTCAGGCCAGTGCTCATCCAAGCAGTGCGCGTCGAATAACCGCAAGACAACAGCTTATTTATATGATCTTTCCATTGAAGTTTTTCATGAAAGATGACTCCAAGTATTTTCGTCGTCTTCTCTCGTTCTATTGTCTGGTCAAGGTGATTAATGGTATATGTGTTTGGATCACCGAGATTGTGCGCTTTGAACATGACAGGCGTGGCAAATAACATAGATTTTGTTTTGAGTTGGTTGAGGATCAGGTTGTTCTCTGTTGACCAGTTTGCAAGGGAGTTCAAGTCGTCTTCGAGACTTTGTGCGCAATCTCTAATGTTCTTATGTTTGCAGTGCTGATGGATGTTGGTATCATCTGCATATTGAAGGCACATACTACAAACGTGGTTGGACATACTGGTTACGTAAAGGTTAAATAACATCGGACCAAGAATGCTTCCCTGTGGTACACCGGAGTTGATATCCTTGGTGGTAGACTTAATATCATCAATTTGAACAAATTGCTTACGTCCAGACAGATAACTTTCTATCAGCTTAATCGCAGAGTTGGCGAAGTTGTGTTCTTTAAGTTTGATTAATAACAGCTGATGGTGTACGGTGTCAAAAGCTTTTGAGTAGTCTGCGAGGACAGCTAAGGTGATTTCGCTTCTTTTCATCGACTTCGTAATATCGTCATCGATTTCGTAATATCGTCATCGACTTCGTAATATCGTCTTTCATTCTTAGTAGCAGTGACGTTGTAGAATGTCCCTTTCGGAAACCTGACTGCGTGTCCTTGTAGATGTTAAGATTTTCGATGTATTTTGTTGTTTGGCGTAGGATTTTGACGGAATGGTGAGAACAGATATTGGCCGGAAGTCCTGTGGTGCTTGAGGATGTTCTACCTTTGGAATTGGACACACTCGACTGATTTTCCAATTGGATGGGAATATTGACTTGGAGATGCAGTTGTGGTGATGTCAGGTAATCTTTGACGGGTTTAAGAAACTTGACTGGTATATTATCGTGTCCAGTGGAGCAGTCATTACGGAGTTGTTGAAGCTCTCTTTCTATATCTTTAGTAGTAACAGGATTGTTTCGTAAGCGTTGTGTTGGTCGGGAGTATTCAGATGATCTATTGGTACTTCTTTTACGGTGGATATTGATTCGGCAAGGGCGGTGTAATAATCATTGAGTGCTTCCGGATCGAACTTTATTTTTTTTTGGACTGGGTGACAGTATCCGACGGATTGTTTCCCAGACTTCTTTCGCTTTCTTTGACGAAAGAGCCGCTTTTGTAAAGTTACTTTTTGCTAATTTGATTACTTGTTTCAGTTTATTTCGAGCTGCTCTGAAATTCTTCCATCCCTCTTCTTCTTGTGTTCGATGGGCAACATCATGAGGTGTCTCTCTTTCGTTTTGGAGCAGAGTTATTTCTGGGTTTTTCATCCAGGGAGTAGGAGGGCGAGTAATCTTTGTGCGCTTAAGTGGAGCATGTTCATCAATACATGTGGTGATGAGATCATTCAGGACTAAAATTTGATCTTCAAGATTATCAAATGCATAGATAAGGTTCAGAGGCAGACGACTGAAATCAGTAATGTAGTCATGTAAATTGAAGTTCTTTTCATTGCGTATATATTTGAGTCTTTGTTCGTATCGCTCTTTCCGTATGTTGGCTGTAATAAACGGTGCATCATGGTCGCTTATTGTGTCAGCAGGGAGGACACCATGTCAAGATACTTTTGATGGAAAGTTTGTCATGACATGATCAATAAGTGATTTCCCCTCTCTTGTCGGTTCTGTGATGTGCTGAGTAAGGTTGCAACTCTGTAGGATATCAAGATATGTTGTGGTCGATTGTAATTGCTGTTCCTGAGGTTTTAGCAGTTTCACAACAAATTTCATCAGAGATATGTGAGAAAATCTTTTCAGATCGATCCTGCACAACAGAGAAAGAGCATGGTTGGTGTTACCATGGTCATCATCGTAAGGTGTGGATCTATCATAGTTGAAACTTTGAATTGATTGGCTGCTAAACAGTCCTTTCTTGACATACCGTATTTCCTCTAATAAACGCCCCGGCGTTTATTACAAATTCAAGGTTTTGGATGCGGCGTTTAATAGAGGGAGGCGTTCATTAGAGGGAGCTGTTAATTACAAAATGAAAATAAGCAAACTTAAACAATTATCTTTCCTCATCCTTAAAAAGGTTAGAAAAGATTGTGTTTTAAAGATTGTGAAAATGTTTTACAAGAAAAGATATGTTCACGAATGTCAAAGAAGAGCAATATCACTGTCGCCGTTTTCTAGTATGAGATGAAAACTTTTTTATAATTGTTGTTTAGCCTGTTTTCTAATAAACGCCGCAAAAGATGCAGCGTTTAACAAAGGGAGGCGTTTATTAGAGGGCAGCGTTTATTACAAACGTTCAGCTATAAATCGTTTAATTGTCCAAACTTTTCTCCTTGAAAAATACTTTATAGAAACATAATAAGCGATAGCTACAAGTTCTTCAAAGTATTACTGTATTTCCTCTAATAAACGCCGCCCTCTATTAAACGCCGCACTTATAGTATAAGTTCAAGGAGAAAAGTTTGGACAATTAAACGTTAGGAAACTTTTTTTATCTTGAAGTTGTATATTCCTTAAGGTGTCAGGACAATTCCCCCCTGGACCCAATAGAAGCCACAATAGAATGACACGAATGCAAATAATAAAAAAAAATATTAAGGTCTAGCCTGAACCTAACCTCATCGACCCAAACAAATTTGACAAGGGTTGCACTGTCAAGTTTTGATGGTCTGAGAAATTGGAGGTAAGCGCTGCTGTATGCATGTTTTGTGATTGGTACTTTTTTGGTTTCGGCAACCGGATGAAAAAGTATTTTTGTAAACAATATGGCGTGATCAATTGTGTGCTTGACACAACATAAAAAGTAAGAAATTTTTCGTACCTCCTGGTACTATTTATGATTATGATGCAGAATTACGCGCTGATTATTAATATCAACCCCCTCTAGGGCCCTCCTAAAATTGAATATAGAATGAAATAGAAGTTTCATTCCTCGCTCTTTCACTCTCTGGAATTCCCAGTCTGTTTTCGTTTCATTACCTATCTTCAACACTTTATAATGTTTCACTTCCTTGTACCTCAATACACATTAGTGGTTTTAAACCTTGTATTGAGCGACTAATTAAAAAAAATCAAGTTATCCGTAATGGGAAAAAACTTCTCACAGATCTTTTTGTCAAATCTACAGGCATGGCACCAGTACCTACCTACTACACCCAACATATTATTATTGTCACCCATGGCACTGTAAAAGCTCTATGTCTTATAGTCAAACATTGAGGCTCAATCGGATATGTTCTAATAATGAATTGTTTGACAAAAGGTGCAACAATCTAGAGGCTTGACTAATAAAGAGAGGATATGGCAAAAAGGTAGTACGAAGGAAGAAAGGTTTTAGGGTAGGAAGTTTAAAATGGAAGATCTTTTGAAAGAACAAAAACAGAGAAAATCAACAGAATCAAGGAAGTTTATTTTAAATATTACGTACCACCCGGTTTACAGGAATTTATACATGATATTACGGAAAATTCAAGAGATCCTAGCATGTAATAAAGCTCACCAAGACGTATTTCAGAGCATCCCTCTTATTGGATTTTGAAGAGTATATATATAAAGAGTGTTAAAGATTTATTAGTTTGTGCTAAAGTTCTGCAACAGGACCTAAAATAGGAAAATGCAACGGATGCTCTGGAAAACGCTGTGGTGTCTACCCATTTATATCACCAAATTTGCAAGTAGAGATGGTCGAAAGTATAAAATCAGAAACCTCCAACTGAACTGTAACTCGGAAAGTGTGGTATATTTACTTAATTGTAAAGCATGTGGTGTTCAATATGTTGGCAGCTCCACTACAAAATTTAGATTGCGACTTAACAACTACATACGGTAACAATCGTCATACTGTCAAAACTGTTCCCCAACAGTCATTACAAAATCATTTTGACCAGGCGAGACACATGGGTTTTTTGGATTAGGAATTGACATTAATTGATCAGGGATCAGATGAAACATCTGTACAAAAGAAAGAACAGTTTTGGCAGTATAAACTCAATACTTTCCTACTGAATGGACTAAATCATTATGAGGTATCGAAATTATGAGGTAGTGAAAAATGTAAAAGTAACTTGCTAAGTGAAACATAATGTTGAAAATTATAGGTCTTATTTTTATATAGTCGATTGGGGGAAAAAAGCCGCATTTTTAAAAACTTTTTATTGATTTGCATTATGTTTACAGTTAAACAATTCTAACCATGTTAATGTGAAAGACATATGTTACAACAAAACACTGGTATATCTTTTTAACATATTCATGCATCTATTTTGTAGAAAAGTAAGAATGATTGTGCGGTTTTTTTATCCTGAAGATCGGGGAAAAAGTCCGCAATAAAGGGAAAAAAAACCGCGCATTGTTTTTTACGTCTTTTCTAAGATGCCATCTTTATTTATATTAATTTTCGAAAACTACGGTGAATGAGAACGATAAAGGCCGTTTTCCACACCACATAAATACTTTGTAGGTAAAATATCTTGTAAAACTACATAAAGGCCGGTTTCCACACCATAGAGGCCCGTTTCCACACCACAGAAATTCTTCGTTAGCAAAACATCTTGTTTTCTGATTATAATTGTCTTTCTTCTTCCCTTTGTATCAGCAACTGTGGGAACGTCCTCTCATTCGAATGTTCTTTCTTGGGAATCAATCTCCCAAGGGGATATTTAACGTGAGAAAACTTTGCGGCTTTTTTCCCCCATACAGTCTAATTTTGAGAGGGGAAAAAAGCCGCATGAATTTCGGTAATACGGCATAACGATTATGATGCAATATTTATTGGATGATTTCAAGATGGTGTTGATAGCTACGTGAAGCACGGCTTCTATTGATTTACCGTACCACGCGGTTGTAGTGGCAAAAGGAAGTCGAGTCTATATGAAGTTGATATTGCAAACAATTTGATGGTGAATTTTGAAGTATGAAATATGAAAAATCGGAGCAAATATTTTTAATATTAATTGAAAAAAATAGTTGTTAAATAGATGATAAAGCATATCTAATTAGTTTTTCATGTATTTCATTACAAAAAACAAATAAAATCAAGTGCGGCTTTTTTCCCCTGAAACATCACATGCAGCATTTTTCCCCTAAATGACTATATTTCACAAACTCTGTGACATGTCGCGTAAGTCCATCAGCACACTACTGTGCAATGGGTAGTACGACATCTTGATCAGAATAATCAGTGTCAAGTTCAAAATGAGGATGGAGAGGATATTGGTTAGAAATCGAAATTATAAAGTTGCGACATTTATACTGTTGATTTTTACTGTTGCGACACTAGCTGGCGATTTTGCGATACTTACTGTTGAGTTGTGACACTTACTGGCAGTTTTGTGACATTTACTGGCGTTTGCAACATTTACTGGCAATTGCAACCTTTACTGGCAATACAACCCCGATGATGTTTGAAATTACAGTATTTGTTAGCAAGTTTATTCTCCTTGTTTGTTCTTGTTGATTTGAAATGATAAATTGTGGTGCTAAATCCATTTAGCTGTGTTTACATGTTTACATTGATGAATTTTGTAGCATTATAATATAATTAAACTTAGCGGTAAGGGGAGCAGCCACTCTACTCTGTATAATTGTAGATCAAATTGAGTTGAAAGTGACTTTTGATAAACTGAGTCAGATCAGAAAGATTCATATGTGAAAATTGTTTCTGTAAATCATTCAAACACTAATTAGTAGAAAGTTGAGTAAAAGAGTGTAGACCTAAACTGGTGGTGACCTTCATGGCAACATGAAACCATTGTTCAAGAAGAAATTGCTGATATAGCTCAGGATATTTTAGTGTACACTGCTGCTGGAGGTTTGTAGTTTAGTGACAAAGATGTATTAGTGATTACAATGGAATAGCTATGTTACGATGGAATATCTATGTTGCCAGCATTACTCTAGCTTGTTTCCAGGTGTCTAGTAGTAGTAGAAATTTATTTACCAAACAGAAATAATGTGAATTATATTTAAAAGAAGAAAGAAGATTGCTCAAAATCAGTTTATAAGCTTATAATTTCATGTTGCAATAGCATGTTATGATCATGTTTTAAATCATTTGTCTAACAATTATTTTCAGTTCTTTGGTAACTTCTGCGTACCAATCAGTGATAATTAACCTAAATTAACATTTATGAATTGTTCTTTGAAGTTTTGAATCACGTTTTCCTGGTTATTGCATCAGTTTTAATATTTTTTGAGTTGTGTTGTTGCCATTGGAAATTACATCTGAACTACGGATCATAATATAGCATAAAATATTTATCTCTTATAAGAACTTTTAGCGATTTAAAGTGTCTGCATGCATGTGTTATTTAGTAAATTTTGACAACATTTGATCATGCCATGTTTCTTGCTGAGGTTTTTTACACTCTACTTTGAAGTTCTTATCGTTTTAAATGAAAAGGCTGCAAAAGTAAAATTAACAAGGGATACAATCATCATCACGCCTGAAAATTGTCCAAGCCAACTTAAAGTTATTGTATATCAAAACAAAAGACCAGTCTATTGTTTTGATACTCCCCTTATCTCCCCTTATCTTCCCTTACCTTGATCCCTTATCTTAAAAGCAAAACACTGGGATCGATAATTGTAATCTTCACACACCAGGCAGGTGTGGCAAACACAAAATGTTTTGAGTTTTCATATGATACTATGGTTCAAACTAAAATACAATGAAATTTAATAAATAAATAAATCTAGTGAAAAACTGTATATATATCACTAAAAGTAACTGAAAGGAAGAAACAAATGCAAAACCTGCTCAAGAAAATTGTGAGTTAAAGTCCACGTGATATATATTGTTGGCTGCACATTTCGGAATTTAAATTCAATCTAATTTTTATAGTTTATTTAGATTGTTGATTTTGGTTCGGATTGCAGCAGCAAGACATACGCAATGAATATGTGAAAAATGATTTGACTTATTGACCTGCGAGTTTTAGTTTGAGTGTTTGAGCGAGTGAGAGATGTAAAAATACTCTTATGAAACGCAACCCTGTTGTTTGTATCCTTTTCCAAGAATTCTTTTCTCCCCTAGTAAAACAAACTTCGCAGTACCCCCTCCTGTCCATTGCAGTACTTACAAGTACGTCATCAAGCCAAAAAGTTTACTTAGGTGAGAATAAAGGAAAACAATGTAAATTAAAAAACAAGACTTGATGATTTGGATAAAATTTTGACCTTGGAAGGTTAAGAGAATTTTGAGAAATGAACCAGTCAATTTTTACTCTACATATTTTAATTGAATGCAGAGTGAAAGGTTGTAATGGGGTTTATGTAATTGAGAATTATGAAGCAGTGATTCATATCTATCCAAAAAATTCGTGGTTATGGAACGCCTTTACTGCCTTAAGTGTATGGTTTTGAGTTGGAACCACCGTTTTACCATTTCATGATGTCATAATATTGTCATATGATGTCACTACACCTTTCGGTGATGTAATTTTGTTATTATATGATGTCACTTTATGCATATATGATGTTATTTCGCATTATATGCGGTTTTTTCATAATTAGGTTATGTCACTTCAGCAAAATGTGATGATGTTTCATAATTATATGATGACACTTTAACGTTATGTGAGGTTGTTTCATTGTCATCTGTCAACTGAAATTCATTATACGATTTTTCATCATTATAGTACGAGGGAGTGTTGAACACCCCGGGGAGAGTTTTCTCGTTTCTCAGATTTTTCATAAGGAAGATGGCGGACACAACGGCGATAGAATGTGCTCTGAATGAAACACAATTGTCACAACTTGTACCGCGTTTTTTAGCAGAAAATATAGGTTTGGATGTGGTTTGTCATGCCTCAGATAGTGAACTGAGCAAATTGGGAGTCACCACAATAGGAGATAAGATAAGACTGAGGGATATCTGTCGAAAGATGCTATCAAATTCAGCGATACAAGGTGCTGCTGCTGCTGGTAGTGATGGTAGCGGTCAACAAGGAGGACCTTCCTCCTCTCCTTTTTCCACAAGAACTTCTAGTACAATTCACAATGCCAATCGATATCGTAATATACTGCAAGAAAGATCGTCATTATTTAAGGTAGAAACAGTTCTCAATGTTTTGGACGTCGAGGTGGAAGAGCCTCAAGATCATCTAAAAAGCGATCAAGACCGTGGACTGCTTCATTTTTTTGTCTTGCAAATCGTTTTGCGTCTCGTGTACCAAGTAATACTGAGAAGATTATACTTAAAAATGCAGGACTTGGATTTAAGAAAATTAAATTAGACCTTAATGATACCGAAGAGGAAGTTTTTGCCAAGTTGACAAGTAGAGACAGATCTGCTGAAGATGGTGATGATTTAAGTGGTGATAACTGTTTTTCAACAGTTGGGTTTCCTGCCTTAAAAGATTGTGGAGGCCTTGAACTTCTCACTTGTCTTGCAAATAGTAGAGAACTTACTGTTATTCCATGTAGCATGTCAGCAAGTGACCTAAAGGCTCATATGGGGGGTAGCCAATCCAAAATGTATATCCGACCGATCCAGCAGTGCTTATCCACTAAATCATTGCTTAAAGAAAAAAGATCAACTTTAAAAGAAAAATGTAAAAAATGTAATGCAGAGATACTTCTTAATGAATTGAGAAAACATGTAAGGATTTGTGGAAGGGAAAATTTGAATCCTAAAGATCAAACTAGTAGTAGTGATGATGAGTTGATCCCTTTTCTCATGAATAATCCAAATAGAACATATGAGAATGAAGGCACATCTACATCGTCAGTAAATTTTGCGCAAGTTGTTGATAATTCTCCTCCACCACATGCTGAATCGGTAGTTTCACCATCAACACATCAAGAAGAAGAACCTTTGAAATATAGGGATAAAATCTGAGAGACCCAAATCTTTTAAAATTAATTCCATGTTGTTTTCTCCATTCGCTGCCATTTTTAAAATAAGCGCGCACAGAGGAAACAAGAAAAACTCTTCATCGGGAGGGTGAAGTGGTGTCAACACTCCCTCGTACTATAATGATGAAAAATCGTATAATGAACTTCAGTTGACAGATGACAATGAATTATGAAACATCATCACATTTTGCTGAAGTGACATAACCTAATTATGAAAAAACCGCATATGATGCGAAATAACATCATATATGCATAAAGTGACATCATATAATAACAAAATTACATCACCGAAAGGTGTAGTGACATCATATGACAATATTATGACATCATGAAATGGTAAAACGGTGGTTCCAACTCAAAACCATACACTTAAGGCAGTAAAGGCGTTCCATACGTGGTAGTCATTTTTTCCTGATATATAAACAAACTATCACCCCAGGTAAATTTTTTTCACCAGTTTAAATTTTGAAAATGATGTGTAAAATTTTTTACAATCTTGTGATCCTCTGGTGCCAAGAAATTGATGCTAAAAACAAAGTCATGTGACTGAAACATATTATTTACGGATAAATGTTGAAGTGAGGAAAGCGAGCTGGTCCCTATGTTGAATCATCGTCAGCCTCTGTTTCAAACAAGTGAAACCGACAGTTTCCTTTTTTTTAAAATTACTCGTGGCACAGTGTTCAAGAAGTTGATAAATTTGGTTACCAGGTTTGCTTTTGATAAAACTATTTTGGGTTGATTAAGACCAGTCACAATTTGTTTTGTTACAGTGACTGTGCAATTGAAGAATAATTGTGTTCTGTATTATGTATTGCTTTTTTTACACTAAAGTTACTTCTATTCTGCTTATACGATATATACTTCTTTGTTGTATTGCCATTTGTTTCTGCATGTAAAAACATATTTTGGTCTGAAGTAGGGCATTTTAAGTGCTGCAATGTTTTTTTCACGTCTCCGGGTTAAAAAATAATTTTACAAAACCTTTATTCAGTTCAGTGCCAGTGATACACATATGCATTTATACACATTACATAATAGTGGGATGTTGGATTCTTTGGTGTTTGTTTGCATTAGTTTTATTATGATTTGTTTAACGTAGAAGTTACTTTGCATTTTCTGCGTATCAAAAAAATAGTTTTCGGTCAATAGAAGATTTTAAGTGTCGCGATGTTTGGTTATAATTCACCACTTGTATTCAGGCATTTGTTTACATTTTATCATAATAGAACACAATCACTACAAACTGATCTTTTGTTTATGTGTTATAAACATGGAATCATCATTTCCGTGCTGAGAAGGTTTCATGAGAGAAATAGAAGCAAACCTGGAAGAGTTTTTATATTAATAATAAATAAATATCTATCTATAAACAATTGTTTATCTCTGTTGTGTTCCATTCATTCAAGTTCAGAGTATGCCTGAAAAACTATTGAGTCTGACCAAGGAGACATAAAATGCCATGATTTTCTTGCCTACGAAATGTTTTTATTGAAAATACTTTTATACTAGATATGAGAATGATGAAATTTATTGTTACGATTTGTTTTCTTTAGATTTCTTTTTCTTTAAATTCTGACCGATCGTTTTGTTTTGTTTAAGTTACATTATGTTAGCTTGAAAAGGGTGATTCAAAAAGTTTTTAATTGACGTGGTTTCTGAAATTATGTAATCCTAACTTCTAGTTCTCAAGATAAAAAACTTTGTCTCTACATAACAGTTGTGTGGTCCAGATTTAATGTCACATGTTATGCTACTAAGCAACAAAGAGGATACTCATGGAATGAAGTCTTTTAATGCCTTTTGGTTTATTAAAACGTTATAAAAACGTTTCTTATAATTTCACTGTAAGTGGCCCCACTTACTATCATCGAATTTATTTGTACTTTCTGCTAACTTTTATAGGTAAATTAATTTCTCAAAATGCAACAATCTGAACATGGAAAGCAAGAGTCAAC
This sequence comes from Turritopsis dohrnii, assembly GCA_027922465.2. Taxonomy (NCBI): domain Eukaryota; kingdom Metazoa; phylum Cnidaria; class Hydrozoa; order Anthoathecata; family Oceaniidae; genus Turritopsis; species Turritopsis dohrnii. The sequence goes on from BQMF02000323.1 coordinate 398,436, forward strand.
CTTTCTACAAAGAGTTCAGTGTTTATATTTCATATTCAGTCAATGACCATGTGTGGTCAGAATATTTAACCAAGAAATTTGAAGCAAATGGGATATTAGTTTATTTGAAATGTGAAGAAGTTTTTCCAGAATCAAGAACTGAAGACGATGACGACACCTGTTTGAATGAATGCTCTTTACATATTTTGTTATTTTCGGCACACTATGTGAAACAGAGTTTTTTATGGAAACGATTTCTGCCTTACACAAAGAAATATTTAAATAAGAAAATTGGTCCAAATTCGGTCAAGGGATTGTTGGATACAAAACCTTTGTTATGTATTCTACTGTCAAGTTGTGTTGTGCCTGAAGAGTTTAATGAAGAATTGGTGATGGACTTTTCATGTGGAGACAAAAGAAATCAATGCTGGAAGAAATTGTTAAAATTTATAGAAAATATTAAACAAAGAAGATTTGTGAGAAATTTGTTGCTTTCTCCAATGCATCGACTTTATAGCCAATCAGAAGCCAATACTAGCTTTAACAATGATGAGAAGCAGATCGTTGAACCAATGAAAATTGAGCATTCAAAAGATGGCGGGATTGATGGAGGCAATGGCGTGTCTTTAGATGACGAAACTGTTGAAGAAAGTGAAGATGAAGATAATGAGATTGTTGAGAAGAGTCAGTTTGAGGATGATTTTGAAAATGACTTGAACTTATCTGTTCCTGAGTATAGAGATAAGATTGCTCCGCATTTGTTGCTGAGCAAATTCCAGGCTGAAGATGATGATTTAACAAAAAAACATCTAGAGTCGTTGGTTTTAAAGATGGAGGATGTTGACACAATATTGTTCGGTCGAAATATTGATGAGAGCAAGGAGATGAGTAAAAGTAGGAGCAAATTTGGAACGTTCGCTTCGCAATATGAACAGATGCAGATCATCGATAATCTGCAGAACGAGTTTGAACGTGTCAATCACAAGGTGGAAAGTTGCAGTGATGTTTTGAAGAAACGGAGTTACAGAAGGTTGTCGGAGATTTACGACAAGTGCATCATGTCTGCTATCAATGGAAGAAAAGAAACGGAGTTGTTGAATTGTTTACCAGATATAGTTGGCGTGAGTTCCAAAGGACAAACAAATAGTATTGTCTGTTGTTGCTGTGGCAACATGTTTCATTCGGAACGAGCTTTAGAGATTCACTTTAGTTCATGTGTGACACATACTTGGAAAGTGTTACTGGAGAGTTGAGTCACGTGCGTTATGTGCGTCATCTGCGACACCAGTGGACGAATACTTGTTGGGTCTGTCGAAACACATTTATCCCGATATTTTCCGATATTTTCCGATATTTTCTATACTCTGTCCGATATCAACACAAGATTATCAATCTGAAAGTATAACGTATTGGCTGTATATTTTTAGTCCGGGAAGTTCTGCGTGGTCAAACTACAGTGGACTCTCGATATAACGAACCTCCAAGGGGAATTGAAAAAAGTTCGTTATATCGCAAGGTGTGAAAAAATCGGAAAATTTTTCCTAAATCGTGTAAAGCTCGTTTAAATCTCGTAACCCTTTCGAACAAAATTCTTTAAATTGCTATTTTCAGTTAGGATCCCGTTCAAAAGTAAAATGATAACGAGTTCGAATAAACACGAAACATTCGGTGATTTTCCTCTTGTTTGCTACGCTCACGTCGAAACAGTATTTATCGGTTATGGAGATATTTTCATCTCGATTCACTCATCGTACACACTTCACTTTCTTCTGGATTGCCTTACAGATTATAGCTTTGTATATGTTTAGATTCGAATGGTCTGATTCGAAGCGTTTGATTTATTCTGAACCATAAATTTCAATCTGCACGATGCAAAAATTATTTTTGTTATTTTTTGTAGCATTTATTACCTTGAGTTCATTATATCGAAGCTTTTTGTGTTTGAGGGACGAAAAAGTTGGTTTGTTTAATGAAGAGTTCGCTATATGGGAGCATTACCTCCATGATCGGAGTTATGGCAAAATCCAAGGGGAAGGGACTTCGGTTCGTTATATCGAGAGTCCATTTATCTTGAAAAGGGACCTCCTTGAAAAGTGGCTATAATTGTTTGAGAGCGTGCGTGTGAGTTTCACGTGTGTGTGTGCGTGTGAGTTTCAATGAATTTTTCTTTTAAAAAATGTTTTAATATATTTTTATATATTTAAGAATTTACATATGATCTATATCTATAGCTTTTGTAAATTTGAATGACAGAAAAATTGTATACAGAAAATCTTTATCCAAAACAACATATATAATATATATACTTTTAAGTGGTTTTGATATCTGTGAATTTTTCATCTCATCTTAATGCTGGTATTGATCTAATTTTTTTTTTGAAGGAATATGGTCAAAATAATAGACGGAGAAATAGTCCCGGATGATGATCCAAGGGCTCAAGAATGGATGCGCAAAAGACAGCAAAATGTTTCTGGGCGTGGCAGTAGCACGCCTCATCAAACCAGTTTTCCACCTGTTTGGAATCAAACAACGCCTGCTGCTCCTGGTGGAGGCTCGCCATTGGTGGAAATCAATACGAGGTTGCGAGCTGTTGGGATTCCGAATTTGACTGTAAGTGGCAATGTCATCGAACCCATCTACACCTTGGCCGGCATTTTGGCGTTGGTTTTCTGGGGAATACCAGGTCTCATGATTGCTGCCTTGTTTTGGTATTTTACTCGACAATGAAGAATATCTTGAAAGTTTTCCTGGGACATCAAGTCAAAGTGACTCATCTGAATGTTTGCGTAACGTTCATCGAAACATCGAGGTAGTTCATCGAAACATCGAGATAGTTCATACCTCACCACGATTAATGAGGTTGCGGTGATTGTCAAAAAGAGCTGAGACATGGATCACGTGATATGATAAGAAGATACTGCTTGTGCTGCGTCATCATTTATTTATGTATTTATGCATTCATTTCTTGAGTATGTATTTCTTCATGTCAACCCCACATTTTTGTAAGTTTGTTACCGATTTAATAATAACAATGACACATAATCCGATATATGAAGATTTAATCCGACATATGAAGATTTACATGTGATAATACACAAGTTGTTCCTTTAATATTCATATGGAGGTGTGGCCGTAGCTTTTAATTCGACGGCCCGAATGGTGCACAGGCGGAGTCTTCATAAAAATATAAACAAAAACATTCTATCTGACATTTTTCCAGGAAATGTTTTCTTCTAAGTGGTCATGCATGTTTTATGACGTCACGTTGGAATTGGAATTTAGTCCAAATTAGGCTCAAATTTTGGAAAACAAACAAATTTAAAACAAACAAATTTAAACTCAGTATAGTAGAATAAAATTTTCACGAAATGATTTTGAATATTTGATGTGAAATTCACCTTTGACTTCAAAATAATCATTAGGCTGTGATTTGCACATTCTGCTGTTTCGAGGCTATTTTGTTGTTCACGCCAAGACAAGCGATGCTCTATGCTTCAGGTTTTTTATGCCGAAAACCTTGTTGTTTTGATTTGAACAAACGAGACGATTGTGACGTATTGCTTTGTTTTTTCAAAGTGTGGGATTATTTACATGGCAAAATTTCATCCTGAGCTGAAATGTTTGACTTTACCATATTCTTTAAGATCCTTTTGCACATGTTTTTTTGTTCTGGAGTTACATTTTCTTCATCAGGTGATAAATGATCCAAAATATGATACATCATTCGAATGGATGCTAGCCATGGCTTTCCTTATTTCTTCATACTCGTCTTTATGCTTGTCAACGTTAAAATTCTTATCGAGAAATTCCCTTGTAGATTTGAAGTTGCGCAAACAACGCAGAGTGAGAAACCATTTTAAAGTAACTGTTAAAGTACTGTGCATGTTCAGCCGGGTAGGAATTTTTTTTCATGCGAACGCAATATTTTAATAGATGGGATTTAACTTCAGCCCGGTTACACGTGGACAAACCATCCTTGGATGAAAGTTCTCCATATAAACAGGCCCTTAGAAACATTTTATAATGTTGTCGTAAATGACGGCAGAGGTTTTACCTTGATTTCAATAAACGTGCTTAATGATTATGTATTCATTAAATATGTTGGCCTTATTAAAGTCATCGTTTTCCATTAATATACAAAGCAATCAAGACTATTAAACTCGACTTGAAATATGACGTAATCTACAGAAAGATCAAGGGAAGTTGAAAGGAAATTCTTTCATGATAGAACTTTGTGTAAAACAATCACGAATTTGTAAGAATCTTCACCGTTTGCCGGCTTAGATTTCTTTGTGTTGAAATATAATTAGCTAAGCTTCCTTGATAAAACACTTTTGTGATTTTTGAAAAAGCTTACAAATCGTTATAATTGCCCACTCTCCTCCTGAGGTGTTTGCTCATATGAAGTTTCACTATCACGTGTTCTAACGAGGGAGAGCTGATGATATATCTATCGTGATTTCGTGTATTTTCATATGAACAACCAATGCTTAAAACTTTTCGATGGTAAGAACATTTCTTTCTTTTTTTTTTCTTTCCTCAGTACTTCTTTAAAGATTGTTTATTTTGCAACTAGGGGATGGAGGAAAAATTTGACGCCCTTCAGAAAGAGTGTGAGCAACTGAGAGAGAAACTCTCTCAACAGAATTTCCTTCAGCAAGAAGTGGAGTCACTGAAGGACGAGTTGGAAACATCACTGGAAACACATAAGAGGTTACAGGAGGTCGCGTTAGCGTTTGAAGAGGAAAACAGAAGTATGAATCTGAAATATAATGCAGAATTACGAGAACGCGCAAAACTTGATGCCGAAAAGTTGGAATTGACACATGAAGTGGAAAGTAAAAAACAAAGTTTTGAGAATCTTGAAAAACGGTTCAAAAAGTTGAAAAATAAACTGGATGAAAACGAGGATGTACAGGGTCTTGTTTATAACCTGGAAAAAGAAAATCGGAAGAAATCGGAAAGAGTAAATGAACTACAAGATCAACTTCAGGGTAAATCTCCACTTGAGTGTCCTGTGTTTCTGAGTGGCCATCTCCACTTGAGTGTCCTGTGTTTCTGAGTGAGTGGCCATCTCTACTGGTCCCAACAACCAGTCCGTGAAAACATTTAACGGTTTGAAAAACTAAAATCAAACTACAAATACGAATCCTTTTTACTGACTCATCAAAGTGACATCAGATCCCAGAATATATCATTCACTTTGATAATGAAAACGAATGAATGGATTAAAGTTTAAGAATATTCTAAGAATCTCCTTAAGGCTTAAAAAGAAATCTCAAGAAGGTCATTGTACCACACCACAGCTTCATTGTACATTGCTTTTTCCCAGAAATACTTAAGAATCACTTCAGAATACTTCAGGCTCACATTTGAAGAATTATTAAGAATCATAAGGCTTAAGCCAGTTTATGTAAAAAACTGTGTAGCTACGCCTTACGTGGTGGAGTTACTTTGACGCCCACTTACGGCATTTGAAGGTGCAAGAAACTCATGTATATAGCTCACTTGGTAAGACGGTGGAGTTGTATTACAAGGGTGATAGTTGGTAGTGGTTCAAATCTCGGCACTGTAAAATCGGATATGAACACATATAGAATGATAATATATGCAGCAGAAGGCTGCATAATATTGTGAATGAAAGGAACGAGTGCAATCATCTAGTCTAGTATGTGTAAGTTCTCTGCCTTAAAATCTGAGGTATGCATTTCCGGTGGAGGCCCACATCAGTGAGTTCACTGCAATTCTAGACTCGGTAAAATAAATAAATGATAAAAAAACCACATGGGTGGTGGGCGGTTTTTATTCTTGCTCATATGTTCTTGTTTATTCACTCTCTTCACAACAGTAAAATAAAAACATGGTTCCTTTGAAAAGTTTTGTTTGTTTATATCTCTGACGTTTGATTTCAGCTTTCGAAGTTGGCAGAGAATCGAAACAGAAGGATCTCCATGAGAAAATTGCCAAGCTAACGAAAGATAACACCGAGTTGAACATCAAACTAGAAACGTATATTGAAGAGATGGAAGAACTAGACGGAAAGGTTGAGTCCCTTGAAGAAGAAAATCAACTTTTAAAAACTACAATAAAACGAGTGGAAAATTTTGAAATGTTTGGTAATTGCAGTACTGAAGTCGCAGAATTGGAAGCAGAAAATAAACGATTGGCTGCCAATTTGCAGAAAGAGATTGAAAAACGAGAAACTGTAGAAAATGAGCTGTTTAAACTTGAAGATGAATTTGAATCCTATAAGCTGCAGATTGAAAAATATGACGACAAAGAAACTTCGACAAGTGATTCACTAAATAACGTCAAGGAATCGACGACCGATGAAGTGACGGATGAAGATCCGAAGAATTTGCTGCGTCAAAAACTTCTGATCATCGCGAATCTGCAAGGCGAAATGAAGGAGATGTCAGAAAAGATTGTCTCGTTGGAACAGGTTAGAATAGGTTGAATGCAAGAGCATTTGATTTGAATAATGAAGCCTTCTTTCCGAAGTTGATAATCAAGACATAGGTACATTTCTTCTTTCGAAATGTTGTAGGAACATGAAATTTTGCTTGAAGAAAACAGTTCTCTGGCAAAAGCTAACTTGGAGTTGAAAGAAAAAACAAACAAGTGTACACATCGCTTTGAACAAAAGATCACTGAGATGGAGAGCGAAATGAAGGAGATGAAGAGCAATCGAGATGAAATTGAAAAGAAAAATTTCAACCGATTACTGACGTCAGCAGAAAAAGAATTAAAGATGGGGGAGCAACAAAAAATGAACGAAAAACTTCAAGTGGAGTTGAAGACTGTGCATGAGTATTTAAGATTAGCAACTGATAAAAACACCGAACTGCAGGTAAAGAAGAAAAAAACATTTTCAATTTATAGTTGCTATGGGTGTAGTTGCTATGGGATGCAAGAGTAAGTTCGCTTACTTTCTCTCACAGGGAAAACTCGAAAATGTAAACAGAAAAGCAGAGGAGCAATTGAAAAAGTTTGAGCAAGAAAAGAAGCTGGTTTTCCAAAAACACGATCAGCAAATCGAATCACTGAAAGAGCAAGATAGACTAACTTCGTAAGACTTTTTTGATTCGTAAGTTTGACCAAGCATGTAGACGTCAATACGTTGAATGGTGTAAGTTTGACCAAGCATGTAGATGTCAATACGTTGAATGGTGTGGGTTAACTGAGGCTTTTTCTATGTTAGTGAAAATAATGAAGTCGTATTTTCTCGATTAACCATACAAATGGATCAAGAAAGGACTGAATACCAAAATCGAATAATGGACCTTACTTTACATGTAAGTATTCACCGGGTTGGCAAACAAGCCTAAATTTTAATTTTTTAAAAATTTTGTACATTTCATTTTTAGATTCAAAGTTTAGAAGAAAGGCTATCTGCCATGCGATCGTTTTATGAACAAAAGTCAAATACAAGCCAATCAACGCCATCTCCTGAAACCACCCCTCCCGTGGCAATCAGAAATGGAAAATTATTTGATTCCATGGTCAGGGCATTTTCCTTTTTTTTCTCTCCGGACATTTCTCTTCAATAACTGAAAGTGAATTTTTTTATTCAGGATGATTTAGATCACGTGGGGACGCGTCACAAAATTACAATGGACGATGATGAAACAGGTCTGTAAATTATCTCCTACAGTTTCCTAGTTACATTTTCCTAGATCACTGACTGCATAAAAGTTATACAAGTGGGTTAGAGAGTCTTCTGCACTTCGAAGTAGAAGAATATACTTCATCGATTGGGGTCGTTTTATTTTTCATCATTTCAACATAAAAAATCTAAGTGTTTCAACGCTTGCTTAAAGTGCTCAGAAATTCCAGTCTGTTTCCATGGATATTCTGGCGCTAGTGCCAACCCTCATAGCGAAATGGATTGACTGATAAGTTTAAGAAACTGTTGGCGAGTATGAAGTTAAGAGACTTCATAAAAGGTGGAGTGGTTTTTGTTTAGGGTCGTTGAGTGACCGAGAACTTCGAAGAATTGCATATAAAATTACTTCTTCAAATTGGAGTTCGTTACCTACGGAACTTCATGTCCACGAGTCTGATGTTGTCGACATTCTGTCCAATAACACGAACGACCAAGAAAAAGTCTTTCGCTTGTTAGTTTGCTGGCGTCAGCAATTACACCAGCCTCGATGTGATCAAATAAAAGTTCTGATGGATTCTATTGACCCGAAACGGAAAGATGTCATAAGATTCCTGAAGGAGATGTCGGGACAGCCTGTCAAGGAAACAAATGCAATCAAGACGAGGTTTCAGAAGTTCAAAAAGTCCGTCAAACGATAGATTTTACTGTACATATGTATTTTATTTATTTATTTTACCACACTGTAAATAAAAAATGATTCCTTCACATTGTGCAACTCAAAGTAGATACTTTAACTTCGGTCAAATGAGACATGCACTTACCAAATTAGGTTCAAGTTTCCTTTTCTTGTACAAACTTAAGAAACACATAAGTAATTCGAACTCAACATGTGAGGTTGAAATATATTAGAAAAATAATGCACTCGGAATACTTGCTCCAAGTAAGGTCCAATCATGATAAATCAGTTGATAACTGCAAACTATAGTCAAATTGATACGTATGCAAATGTTCAAGAACAGTGTGAATGTTTGGTCTGAAAGTCACTGCTGGTGAGCAAGGATATCAAGGCATGGTTATCTACTAGGCTGTGTAGATTCTGTAGTTGTGAATGTGAGGCTAGTTTTTGTCTACAACACGACATCTGAAACACTCGAGCATAAGAATAGCTCCCGAACACGATCAGTTTGATAGAAGTGGATCTCACAGAAAAACAAAATCCAAAACAACATCTAAGACTTGAAGCACATACTTATAAAAGTTAAACCTTATTCCTTAAAAGAAAACAAACATTTTGTAGCAGACAGTATTGCGTGACGTCACGGCTATTTATTGTTTCCATCTAACTTTGCACTGACGTCATATTCTCATCAAGATACATCAAGGTACAGAAAAGTTCCAATAACATTCAACAACGCAAAACTCTAATACTTTATTTCGAAATGTTCGGGCTTCTTTGTCTAAGTGTGCTTACTTTGCCTCGCTTAATCCGAATGTTTAATGGGTAGATCAATAGGAGGATTTAAATCAGCAAGACTAGCCTTTCATTTTAAATAATTTAAAATTCAGTAAAAAGAGTACCTCTGGAAGAAATTATTTTCGAAAGTTCTTTTCTGATGACGATTAACATGATTACATAAAGATTGAATAGAACTTAAAATATGCTGATGTCATCATTGAGAATCTCTCGAAGATTCCTTTGTGAAGATTCCTTTGTGATTGTTCTAAGAATGTAGCATGAATGACGTCATATGCATGCGGACGGGCATCTTTCATTTTAGTCGAATGAATCTTTTCATAAGAGCTTTGTTTGAGCTGTGTTTGTTTGAGTTGTGTTTGGTCGAGTTGTGTTTGGTTGAGCTGTGTTTGGTTGAGCTGTGTCTGGTTGAGTTGTGTTTGGTTGAGTTGTGGTTTATAGGAAGATTCACCCAAGCCAGACTGAATTAATCTCCGCTACTTATGTAAGAGCTCTGACGTCATATCACTTAGCAACCTCACCGTGTTATGAGAAAGGTTTATGATAAAATCGTCGAGATCTTAAGAGTTGATAAAATCATGTAAGTGACGAGGCAGTAGTCATTCCAATTTACTTCCCAGGCCCTTGTTCCTTTTTACCGAATGGCACGGAATTTCACAAACTAACAAAAGAAGATAACATTCAAATCTTGAAACGTATCACGTGTTTCATATCGATGTTGATTGGTGGAAACTTCAGCACGTGATTTTGTTCGAATCTAAAATGAAATTCCACAAATATAACAACTTTGATGTCGCTGCTGATAACCATTTTTGTTATTAAAATTTGTAAATTTTTTTGATAATCTGTTTAATCCAGCTAAGCAGAAGAAATATTCAGATTTACATAGTGACGATAAAGTGATATAACAACCCTTTCATAGATTGCAAACCATACATGACGGCATTAACTGGTTGAGAAGGAAGGAAACTTGTCCAAGCACGTCTTGATGAGTCAGCAGAATATAAAGGAGGAAAGCATTCTTTTAATATGAGTAAAATACTATTTAATAAAAATGCTTCACCTAATGACAATGACAGTAAAAATAAAATCTCGTTCAACGTTAAAGGTTGTCATCTAAAAGCTATACTCTGAGTACTTCCCACTTCACAGACAAGGACGTATTTGAATAGATGAAAGAATTCTTTAACTTGCTTAACCAAGCCATGACGGTGACAGTTAACACAATATATATCAAAACATGAATATGAAAGTGTTTTCTAAATGAATTTTAACAATAACAAATAACTTGAGAACTGTCATTTCTGAGTTTTAAAAACCATGTGACTGTTGACCAATACAAGCATGCATTTTTTGAATAGTATTGACGCCTTAAACAAGATGTGTTAATTGACCATTAAAGCTTAACACTCTGTTGAACTGAAGAAATTTGCTTTTTCCAACCCGCAGACATGTTTTCAATTTGAGGTTTTTATATCAATGGAAAGCTGGTAAAATTTCCTATCCAACGGTGTAAAAACTATCAACATACTCCAGTTGCGTAACAGTTATTAAGACTGTATTTTGAATGTTAGATACAGTTGTGAAGTAGAAAGTCTGCAGTCTTAAAGTGTACATTTTGTATTTTTTGTCATAAGTAAAGTTTATTTACTTGATAAAACTTGAAATAATTTACTGGACAGCGTTGAAATGGTAATTTGAAATAAAATTATAAAGCATTTCCAATTATCTGTATCTCTTGAAAAAACCTCACTATCTTCCGAGAAAATCTCACTTCAACCGAAGAAGAAGCTTTTTGATTGGTTATTTATTATGAAACAAACAAAACGAAATAAAACAAAACAAAACAAAAACAAACAAAAAAATAACAACAACAACAAAAAAAACTTGGTTATGTTACTGTTGACATTTGTATTCAGTACGAAGGTATAATGAAACGAGAAACACTGTGACTTTGCACCAATACCTGAATCATGTGCTATCAACCAATCATAACATGACATTAATAAAAAAGAACCAATTAAATCGGCTTATTTCGATTTATATATTTATACTTCTCAAAATGAAAGATTTTCCTGATTGTCATATCCTATTTTCCGGAATTCGAAGAGTTATAATTAAGAGTGACAAAACGTCTGAGCCATATCTCTGTGGAGTGAAAGGTAATATATTAACTTATTTCATAATTATTTGTAAACGATCTTTTTGTATGTGATTAATTATCAATGTCGTTTTAAATAAAGAGTTAATCGTTTTGAAATCATTTTTATAAGAAGATGTAACATAAGACAAAAAATTACTTGTCGGATTAACAGACCTTTTAGTTTTGTGAATGTGACATATAGAATTTTTTCCGAACAACAGAATATCAAAATAAATCGTATGAATACGGAATAACTTTCTCAACTACAAATTTGTTGGATCACTTACCGAATAGGAGATGAAGATATCAACACTGGATGTTATTTTGATTTTAACGACGTTCCTCTTCGCTGCTGAACTGATCGAAACCAGGAAAACAAAACGAGGCTATGTGGTCAAACGCTCCAAACCAAATATTATTTTCATAATGGCTGACGATCTTGATGTGACCTTGGGCTCACCTGAGGTCATGTTGAAAACAAAACGAATATTACGACAAGAAGGTGTGACGTTCACGAACGCTTTCACGACCACTCCATTATGTTGTCCGTCACGTTCGTCTATTCTGACGGGTCGTTATGCGCATAACCATGACGTCAACACAAACAATCGGAATTGTTCGGGTCCATCCTGGATTAATGGCCAGGAGAAAGAAACGTTCGGTGTTTTAATGAAGAAGGCGGGTTATTCAACAGGTCAGAATGATACTTTGTTCAGACTTGAACGAACTTTGTTTTTGTGTCGAATTGGATGAGACGTTGTTTTTATGAAGTGTCGGATCAGATGAGAAGTTTTTCTGTGTGTTTTTCCTATCTTCATATCTTGCATTGTACGGACTGAATGGACGCAGTGTTTTGATTCTTTTCTCATAAGAATCTCAAATATTTTCTTTTTACTATAGCTTTTTTTTCTCTACAAAGAACAAAAGCATTCATAAAATAACATTATGTTAACAAAAAATGTCCTTTCAAACCATAGCTTATTTTGGCAAGTACTTGAATAACTATGACGGCAGCCGAGTGCCGCCTGGTTGGGACAATTGGCACGGCTTGATTCGGAACAGCCGTTATTATAATTATGCGGTCAATGTGAATGGAAGAATAGTGCGCCATCATAATAATTACAAGAAAGATTATTTCACGGACTTGATGGGGCGCCAAAGCATTCATTACTTCAAAAGACACGTGAAAACCTCTTCACAACCTCTCTTTATGGTTCTTTCGATGTCAGCGCCTCATGGACCTGAAGATGCGGCACCACAATATCAAGATAGATTCCCAGACGCCATTGCGCCTCGGTAAGTACCATGACATTGGTTGCCATGACATTGGTTGGTGTAAAATTCATCCTCTCTTGAATAGTCTGTTCATATGACGTCACTCTTCAAGAATGGTTGATTGACGGCGAGTTGATTGTCTTTATCTGTTACTAAGCAACGCAAAAATTATGACAATATGTATGTGTCTTAAAACTGAGAAGAGTGTTATTTTAAGAGCAGGATAATGGTAGCTGATAAAGGCGATACATGGAAACTTCAAAATCTATATTTTGATTCTTTCCTGCGAAACATTAAAAACATCGATGTTATCATCAACTTGCTTCCTCTACACAACTATTTCCTCTTCTTCTGACTGCTACATTGTCTGCTCATAATTATAATGATAAATGATTAGATGAAGTTTCGGCCCTCCTTTTCGAATGACAATGTGAGGTTTCGGCGCTTCTTTTGATCAACTGCTGTAACGCATATTTCGTCAAAAAGTAATTTTTTCATTTCCTTTTGTATGTCACGTGGTGAGTGATTCATTCGTGATTGGAAGGTGACATTGCTTTACAGGTCACGTTTTTGTTCTCATTGTTTCCAGGCTCCCTAGTTACAACTACACATCACGTGACAAGCATTGGATCATTCGAAACACTCCTCCGCTGGACAACATTACCAGTCACTTCACCGATATGTTGTATCGAAAACGTCTGCAGACTCTATTGTCTGTAGATGACGTCATCGGGAAACTTTACTTGATGTTACAAAAGACGAGGCAACTTCAGAATACATACATTATTTTTACGTCCGACCACGGCTATCACCTTGGTCAATTCAACCAAGTAAAAGGAAAATCTCAACCTTATGAATCAGATGTGCGCATTCCCTTATACATCAGAGGGCCAAAAATTCCTTGGGGCGTAGAGTAAGGCGGTGTTTTGTGATTTCAGATTCCATTCTGCGATTTTCTTGAAGTAACCACGTGACATCATTGATTTAGGGTTCCTGCGATTGCACTCAATATTGACATCACACCAACCCTCCTGGACATAGCTGGTGAAAAGCCTGGTCGAAATTTAGATGGGTCAAGTTTCATGGATGTTGCTGTAGGTCACGTGATCAATTGGAGGAAAAGGTACAAAAGGCAATTTCCCCAATTAAAATGGAATTTTCATTCTTGGTCTTCCGTTTGAGAAATTGGAAAATTTCATGAATTTTAAATTGTTTATTTCTTTGTTTCAGGAAAATCTATAAACCAATATGGCGAGATACATTTCTGATCGAACGAGGGTAATAAAGTATTCGATGTTTAAAAATATTTGTCATAACTGAAAACTGAATTACATCGTGTCATTTCGTGTCGTTTAGAAAATTGCAGACCATCGACGGAAAAAGAAAGACCGAACAGGCTCAACGGCTAGTTTTCCATTCGTCAAAAAATGCAAATCGAATTTGCTCTCAGAAGAAATATCCGAAACCACCGTGTACCGATAAAAAAGATTTCATATGTTACTCCACGCAAGAGAAATGGTATCTAGAGAGATGCAACAAAAAGAAACAGTCAAACACTTGTTCCTGTCCAAAAATACATAGTAAGTTCATCTTTTAATAATCCGACTGACATGCGTACCAGTAAAATGTTCTGGAGTGATGCGTCCATGGAAGAACGGTTTTACCGGTCGGAAAGTTGATCAGGGATAACTTCTTACACAATGGCTGTTCTACCAATGACCTTTAACCCACACTTGATTAACCTTATTCCACACATTTTCACAAAATGATTTGGACGGTAACCGAAAACTTTGCTGAAGACTTTACATCTTCTTCAACTTTCTAGTCGAACAAGCGAACAGCAAAACCAACGAAAACGAAACGATGTTTTTGTTACTACAACTGGAAAAGCAGTTTGAAAGACTGAAAAGAAGAATACAAAGACATGGCATAAAAGCATTGCAGAAGTACTCGGCCTATTCCCCTCAAATCGGTAAGCCATACACGGAAACCACTCTATTCGAATACTGTGGTAGAAGTACAGGAGGTTCAAAACTTTTTCAAATTTTATTTTAGGAAACTCGTCGTTTTCAACGAGTCACTCTTCGTATTCTGACGTCATCGACGAAGGTTTACAGAGAATGAAGCAGTTTCAAAAAGAGCGTCAGAAAGTAACACGAAACCGACAGTTGTCGAAACATTTGACGTTGTCACTTGCTCATAAAATGCAAAAATCTGGTAAAGTGAAATACGACACTAACACGACAACTAACACGACAACGACGTGTACTTGTAAACCGAAAAAGAAGAATTCTGGCAAGGGAAGGGGACGTGATATGAAATGCTTTTACTTTCATAAAGGTCATTGGAAAACTCCGCCATTATGGAGTGGACCGTCATTCACAGCTTGTACGAATTCACCGAACAGCAGCTATTGGTGCATACGAACAATAAACACCACTCATAACTTCTTGTACTGCGAGTTCGTCACTGGATTTAAAGAGTACTTCAATATCACCGCTGACCCATATCAGGTATCTACCAATTCATTGTTGATGATGTCAGTTATAATCCTCGTTCTAACCTTCATGTTCTTTTTAAGCTAACGAACTTGGCAACATCCCTAAAGCCCGAGGAGATTAGGCAACTTCATGTCCAGGTCCAATATATGAGGAGCTGTAAAGGAGCCAAAAGTTGTTTTCTGAAAAGTGGAGAAAATCTTAGCGAGCGGAAAGTAAGATTACCATGACAACATCTTATACTGTTTAAAATCTCTTTTGCTTTTATAACTTCTATATTTACTTTGTTCTTAGGACACATTAAGAAAAATACGTCGGTATGAAAGACGAAAGAGGCACGGAATACTTGTTCGTGGTAATATGGAGCAAATAAAATCCGGTAGCTGGTAGGCTTGGGTACCAAGCCGTTCTACAAAGACTTTTCTGACATTTTCATTATCAGTTTCACATTTTTTTTAGATTGTAGCTAACTTATGAAGTATTCATTTTGTATTTATAGTAATGTAGTTTTTAACATAATGCTTAAAAGCACTGCTTTCCCAGCATGCAGCAGTAAAGCATAGCTTAAATCTGGTGTGTTCGGGAATTTGTTTTTAACTTAATTCATTTTATTGTTTATAGAAAGAAATCGTTTCTATAAACTTTAGTCTTTCATTTCAAACATTCAGGAAACTCTTGAAGGGAAGGTTACGTACGAACTGAAACATTTTTAAGAATAATGAAAATTAAGTTTTTTCGCTTTTTCGAAAAATCATTTCTTTCCAAAGCATAATCTCCATGGCAACGTGACGAAAATTATAAAGCAACATCCAGTTGAAATGACGTCACGTAAATATTGTCCCGCATCACCGGTTTCACAACTGTACAAAATTGTAGCATTACATCACTGGAATTGTGTTATTTGTCATGCCTTCTCTCACCATGTCACGTTGCTATGGAGATCTAGTTTTGGAAACAATTATCATTTAAAAATTTATGTTGGGAACGAAAAATAATTTTTTGAAAACTCCAATAAAAAACAAAAACAACGCAACTCCTTTTTTCGAATAAAATCTCGTTGTAGCCAAGTTATGGCGAACGGGAAATCGGGAAAGATTTTTTCAAGTTTTGTTTATAAAGTACAAAATGTGAAACTAACATGGAAACATAATATAGTAACATGGTAATATAATATAGTAACATGGTAACATGGTTACATAATATAATATATTAAGTAGTTCCACGTCCACTGCCTCGACCTCTGTAAAACCCTTGGTAACCACCTCGATTTCCCAGTTTACATTTTCACTACAAATTTGAATAAAAAACCATATGTTTTGTGTAGCAATAGTCATGCGTAGACACATCAAAGCCATCGAGCCAATAAACGAAACTCCGTCAAGTTTCTGTTTGCTTCTTAATTCAAATATATTTGGCGTCTGTTGGTGAAGGTCAAGTATCAGAGTTGAATAGCAAATATTCCCACACACGTTCTCCGCCATCCTTGCTCAATCAGACATTTTGGTAAATATATTGTTAATCCAAGTGGACTGGTAACGACTGTTTTTTTATTTACCGGAATTACTCAATTATGTTCTGGCCTATACTTGATCATTAATAATTTAGACTCAGCACTTAACCGCTGCTTTTCTCTCAACACATGCAGGTACAATGTTCTCTCTTAACACATGCAGGTACAATGTTACTTACCTCTGACATTGTTTGCTTATAAAAAAACGTGTATAGTTCACAAGTTTAAATCTCAATCTTTTGAGATAATTTATCCAATCAATAGGGGAAGTAATTTATGTGTTATGTGAGGGTGTTATAGTGAGGGTGTTATGGTGAGGGTGTTATAGTGAGGGTGTTATAGTGAGGGTGTTATAGTGAGGGTATTATAGTGAGGGCGTTATAGTGAGGATGTTATAGTGAGGGTGTTATAGTGAGGGTGTTATAGTGAGGGTGTTATAGTGAGGGTGTTAAAGTTAGTTATGTTAAAGATGTTATAGTGATGTTTTTAGGTAGATATCCCGTAGCTCATCGCTCCGTTGTGGCCTGAAGAAAGGATCACGTCACCATTCATAATGGCTCTCGCATGTTTTGAATGAACTTTGCAGACATGCTGAGAGTCGGCAGTTACGAAACCACAAGTAAAGTCTGAAAAGCATGCTACATCATGTCTCACATTTGTGTGAAAATTCTTTGCGAGTTTTTTTATGGTTGCAGTTTGCTTTTGGTGTAAATATTTGCGTCATTGCGTTTCAGCTATCAGTTTCATCTTTTCGAGAAGTAACTGTATATTTTAGCTGTGAATGTCATAATTAAAAGGAGCACGCTGAACTCGAGACAAGACAACAACGACAAGAAAGTGCAAAAAGATCGTTAAGCAGAAGTAAGTTATAGTATGTTTGACCACGTCTTATGAATTGTCAACAAGTATGAGAAGGGAGGCACTCATCTTTGTATCATAATAGTATAATGACTTTCTTGTTAATGTAAATCTTGAGAGGTTTCAATAGAATGGTGATTAAGCCCCACAAAGTCTAGATTATCCATTCTGTTAAGACCGTATCTTCCGTGTCTGAAAACCAACTTTGTAGGAATCTCATAAAGATCAGAATGAGTATATATTATACGATACTATAATCAAGATATCTTCATTCGCAATATCACATATATACCTATTAGCCAGCAAGCCAAACCTAAACTGCCCATTCATTTTTTGTACCTGATTTCTCGAATATGGAATAGAGGCTAATACGTGCAAACGGATCAGCTTCAGAATTACTTAATTCGATTTGGTTTTATTCACGATCATATGAAACGACCTTCATGATTCGATTTGGTTTTATTCACGATCATAATGAAACGACAAAGTGAAGTGTGCGTCATTGTTTTCTTTGTACGAACAAATCTTCATTTGTTTACTTAATTTTGATGGAAGCATCTTACACTTGTCAAGTATGACAAACATGTCTTCATATCGCAAATGTCATCGATAATATTAGTAATGTTGATATTTGCAATAAATTCACATTCTTCAAATATCGTCTCACATTTAGGTGGTAGGTTTAGAATTCGCCTCTTCCATTTCCTGTTCGTTCATGTGGTTTTTGGCAGCCTCCACTGTCTTCATTACATTTTTGATTGCTAATATAATTTATCATGTTATTTACAACCCATAAAAGTTATGTTCAATTGTCGTCATGATTTGGTTTGTCACATGAGCTGCAAAACATACATTAATGTTATGCAAAAATGTCGAACTCTCATCTTCGTCACGTCACGAAAATAACTTAGTCGGTACAAATATTTATTTACCGTCCGTCGTATCTATGTATCCATCACATCTAATGATGCATTCTTTTTTTATGAGAATATGCTTAGTAAGAATATTCAAGCTCACAATTTAGAATTTAACTTTTGAGAGGATATAGTTCAGATTCAATTAATGATGGGTTTATGAAATAAATTGTGTTGAAATAACTTTATTTGACTAAGCATTCTACTTGTATGTATGTGTATTCTACTTTTTTCTTTTTTCAAAAAAAGCGATTATTTGAAACATGCATATAAGCATGCAACGTTCCTTAGGTTATATTAAATTGTTTTCTATACTAGGGTTTTAAGGGTTAAAGTAAAATAAAGTTTCTTTATCTTAACTGTTCTTAAGAGCTTCGAAGCATGTGACATTACTAACTATAAAATTATAACTTAACTTGTATATCATTTCTGGTTTCTTTTTTTGTTTCGTAAGAGTGATGAATACCTGTGCGTAAAGTGTTTATTCATTCATTCATTCAAATTCAAATCTTTATATAACTTAAAATAAGTCGATTATACATATGGTACGCGAATACAAAATATACACAGTTTTGAAAGGGACTTAAAACGTCGACTGAACCGATATTTGGTCTTTCCTTTCCATACTTATTGCCTTAATATTATATTGTTTCAATGTTATGTAACTCCTCCCTTGTATTTTCAGGTTTGCTAAGCCAAAGTTCAAAGTTCACCATGTCTGAAGGAAAAGCAAAACTTGCTTCTGTTATTGCCTTTTACATTGTGCAATGTGCTGCGATATTGATGCATAGTCTGGGTATTTATTGCTTATATGTGCAGAAGAAAAGAAAAGACAGTCAGAGAATTTTATTAATCAACTTAAGTATCAGTGAGATTGCACTGACGACACTTTCAGCATTGTTAATGGCGCCTTTCGTGTCCGGATGGCAACCTCACAATCAATATTATTCAATTCTATTGGCGGTTGATCTGGGATTCATACTGGCATTCTATCTCGTCATGTATTATATCATATTTGACAGGCTTTTATGCATTACACTGCAAGTGAGGTACAAGCAGTATGTCAATAACATTTTGACTTTCAGAATAATAATAGTGTCATGGATAGTGGCCGCTATTTTGTCACTGACTGCATATCTCACAAACCCGATGAAAATTCACGATGAATTACTATTCGCACACACTTACACAATATTGAATTCAGTTTTTGTGGCAATTGCAGTGTTTACTTATCTAAACATTGCACTGAGATTGTATCTGAGTAAAAAGAAGTTCAACCAGAAAAGTAAATTGCTTGCGAAGGAACATGTTGTGCCCACATTGATTATAGCTACTTTCATCCTTTTGTATGCAATCCCTGATATAGTCCTGGTCTCTCTCAATCTTAAGCAAATTGAATTACCTTTTGAATTGAACATGCTTTGGACGTTTGGGTACATGTCTGATGCAGTCATGTATATTTTTGGACACGACAAGACAAGACACATCGCCTATTCCATTGTTACTTGCAGAAGTTTCAGAAATCCTGCGCGGCCTGTAAGCTCTTCATTTCGATCAAAAGAAACAGTACTTTCAAGCACTGGATCTATTCACCAATCGAAAGACAGCAGTGTTTCTGTGGTTTCAACAAACGAGGAGCCAGCAAACACGAAACTATAGACAAAAAAAACGCTTGATGAAAAAGTTTGGTACACGCAGATTCAAACAAATTTTATGTTTTTTATTACATAACGTTTATTTGTAGCAATTAACGAGTAGTTACTAGTTTCTTTTAGGATATACCTTTATATCTATGCTCATTATCTATGTTCATTATGAAATCACTCTAACTATATCAAAAGCAAGAAGTTTTTGGTCAGCGCGGGAGCAGCTGATCTTTCATTAGCATTCGTGTTCGTCCGTCCGTAAGTCCACAAACTTTTGTCCCCAGTTGTAGGCTGATACCACTAAAAACACAAGCCTTAGTTTTAAGGCTGGAATAGAGGCTATTTGTCGATTGTGGCTTAATTAAGAAGTGTTTATTAATTCTTAACTACAACTATTTTATTAAGGTGAGTGCGGCCTCCAGAAAATTCACGTGAAATTGCTTAGTTAGTGGAGCTTGTGTTTTCAATAATATCTGAAGCAAACGAATTCCTTATTATGAATGATTTTAATATTATAAATGATCCTGTGACTATATCTTCTGATTTTTTCTGGGTAGCTATCGCTAATTTGGTGTTTTGTGTTATTATACTGGTCACAGACCTTTATCAAGATATGAGAGCTCTGCAAGAAGAGTCTATGTATTTATGTTATACATTGCATACCCTATTATATATTCATTTTGTATCTGTTTATGCAACAGTGACATCCATCAATTTAGACGAGCTTCAAGTTTTACCTTTTATACCCTGTTTAAACTAAAAGCTAAGTTAGATGCACACCAAAATAAAATGAAAACCTCTAGTCACCCTAATACACACAGACAACATTTTGGAAGTAAAACATTTAATTACCTGTGAAGGTGCATTGTATCTTACTCAAAATTGGCTTAATGATATTCTGTGTTTATTGTAATGCATTTATCAATCAAAGCACACACCCACATGTTTACATGTTTGTCTTTCCATTTGAACAAATTCCCTATGGAATCATTATCCTCTTCTTCACTTAAATAGTCTTATTATTTATCATTATTTTTCTAATTTCGTTGTTTAGTTTTTGTGTCGTCTCTTAGTTTTTACTGTGTCTCTGCACGGATGGATGATAGCAATTTTATGTTCTTAATCTTATAAATAATCGGCAGTTGTTTTCCTTTTGTTTTTATTTTCAATGAAGAAAGACGAAAATGTATTTGTGTTTGTATTGTCTAAGCTTTATTAAAGGAATCAGATGCAAAGCATAATTTTACGAAAAACAGAACAACAATGATGTTGACAACAATGACGACACCAGAGAAACATTTGGTTTCAAAACATGTGTTACACCACCACAACATGAACTACTTGTGGGTTTTGAGAACAATTTGTACGAAATGGTTAGAGACATAAAGTTCCATGAACACCCCAACAGATTCTTACTGAATTTGAATGTCGATGTAAACAGCATTAAATCATCAAAGAATATGTTGGTATTTGCTGATAAATCCAACAACATCTACGAAATGAAAAGTGATGATTACAAAAAATTATTACATGACAACATCACAAAATCATACCAAAAAGCCGACGTGTCAGTAAAAAAAGAAATCGACATTGGAACAAAAGCATTTGCAAAAAGATTGAACCTCTTTAAACATATGTATTTGTATTGTCAGTATTTTTTATTATTGTCACTTATTTTTAATAACAGTCATTCCTGTTTGGAATTCATCTGTGCAGAGAGAAGTTTGTTTTTGAACTCTTTTTGATTAAGAGAATCAAGGTCTGCATGAAATTTTGTGAAGTATACTGTAAGCTTTTTTAAACTTGTTAATTCGAAATCAGATTTCCATTCCATTCAATTCTCAGACAATCATATTTTGTATAACTGGAAAAGATTAGATAGAGTGAATAAAACTGTACATGAAAGTCTTTTTTATGTATAAAATTAATGTCATGCCTACCCAGGTGCAAATAAGGCATTAAAAATATTTGAATGATTCCATGATATATGTATAAAGATTTTGTTGGATTAAGTTTTGTTTCAATGATACTGGTATATGCACTTAATTTTGGGGGTACTGTCTGCTTTGTTTTTTAACTCAATATCTCCATTAATCGCTGTCACTTTAGTTATCACTCAGAAATTGCTATTTTGACCTTCCTAGACCAAAACGTTTTAGATTTTGTTTTGCACCCCAACATTTTTCAACTTTGCTGAAGGCGCTGACCTTCAGGCCTCATGGCCTCTTGTTAAGAGTTGCAACATATTCACCCGTATATAATCATTAGAAATTTGCACTAAATTTTCATCAAATTTTGTCTTTGAATGAAAGTGCGGCCAGAAATTGTCGATTTTTTAATTTCTATCCAAAAGATAGTGACAAATAAAAGTTGTTAAAACCGAAACGTTCATCAAGTTGTTAGGTGAAAGTTCGCGCGTCAAGATGCTGGGTAGACATTTCCAATGAACGCTAATGATGAAACTTTGTATTGATTTTCAACGGTGATTTTTAAACAGTGATTTTTAAATGTTGATTTTTATTGCTTTTTCTGTAAAAAATTAACGTTTATTTCCAAAGAAGAAAGATATTGTTAGAAATAAAAGATTAAAAGTCGTCTCATATATTTTATTTTAATTTGTTTCATCAGACGTTTCGAGTTTTGCCACCATCACAAGAAAGCTTCTAATGTTACATATATGCTTAAATGTATATTTTAAACCATTTTTGGCGACATTTCTCCAACAGTAAATTATAATGTTCATTTGTATTTGCATTTCAGATCTATAGCATGAGAGTGGATCATGTCTGAAGGAAAACCAAAACTTGCTTCTGTTATTGCCTTTTACATTGTGCAATGTGCTGCTATATTGATGCATAGTCTGGGTATTTATTGCTTATATGTGCAGAAGAAAAGAAAAGACAGTCAGAGAATTTTATTGATCAACTTAAGTATCAGTGAGATTGCACTGACGACACTTTCAGCATTGATAATGGCACCATTAGCATTTTCATGGCAACCAGATCCAATATACTATTTAATTCTGTTGGCAGTTGATCTGGGATTTCTGCTGATATTCTATTTGGTCATGTATTTTATTATATTTGACAGGCTTTTATGCATTACACTGCAAGTAAGGTACAAACAGTATGTCAACAAAACATTGACTTTCAGAATAATGATGGTGTCATGGATAGTGGCCTGTATTTTGTCCCTGGCAGTATATTTCAAGGACCCGATGAAAATTCACGATGAATTACTATTCGCACACACTTACACCATACTGAATTCAGTTTTTGTGGCAATTGCAGTGTTTACTTATATAAACATCGCAGTGAGATTGTATTTGAGCAAAAAGAAGTTCAACCAGAAAAGTAAATTGCTTGCGAAGGAACATGTTGTTCCCACATTGGTTATAGCAACTTTCATCCTTTTGTATGCAATCCCTGATATAGTTATTCTTGCTCTGAATCTCAAGCAGTTTGAAATACCTTTTGAAATTAATGTGCTTTGGACTTTTGGATACATTTCTGATGCAGTTTTATATATATTTGGACACGACAGAACACGAAATATTGCAACTTCGATTCTGTTATGTCGAGATAGCAAAACCTCTTTGGAATCTGCGAGCTCTCTCCACCGATCCCATGAGACTGCGCTGTCAAGTACTGGCTCAATTCACCACTCGAAAGAAAGTAACGTCTCAGTGCATGCAGCAGCAGTACAGCGAACCCACACACAACTTTAATCAGTAAAATAATCAGTAAGTAACTGTTAAACACAAACGTTTTGATCAAGTGAAGTTATAATGAAGTTATAATGAAGTTATAATGAAGTTATAATGAAGTTATAATGAAGTTTTGTAATTACATAATATCGAATGTTCTGATAATATATTTATTTTGACGTAATAATCACAATGACAGAAGCAAATAATGATATCAAGGACACAAAACCTACAGCCACCAGGCTTTTCAGGTAAAAAAACTTGAAATCAAATAACAAACGATATGTACAGTTTGATAGCTCGGGATATGTACATATATGCACGATGTCACGGTGTTTCAGGATAAACAACATTACAGTAAAAATACAAGAGTTCATAAACATCATTCTGTAAACACCGGATCATTTGTTATTTCTAACATCACGCGTTGCAATAATGTTTGCGTAATTGCATAACTGCGCGATCTTGCTTTCCGAGATGCACAAAAACAAACAACATCTTGACAGCCTTTTTGATAGATATGAAGAAAACAAATTTTAAATGCAATACTAATGATCCAAATGTGAATTATGACTATCTTGTAAAACATTTCAGCGAATTTATGAACGAGCATACACCTCTTAAGGGAAAGATATTAGGAAGAAACGAGGCTCCATTTATTGAGCCATGAACTAAAGAAGGTGATCTACACACGAACAAGATTAAAATCTAACCTTGGAGTAACTATAGAAGGGCTATGTAGTTGGTTTGATATGTAGTTGGTTTGATATAAGTAGATTTATATGAAGCCTTCGATGGAGTTCGTCACGACTTGGCAATTACCAAACTGCATAGCCCAACATTTTTTAATGCTTCTTTGAATGATTTATTTTTTCTTGCTGGTGATAATACTATATCAACGTCTAATTCAGTTTATCACTTATAGTTGTCACTTACCTTACGATAGACCAAAACGAATGTCCTTTGAATTACCATCATTTATCTTATGCTTTGTTAACATGTCTTGACTGTATCAGTTATTTAATCAATCTCCAAAAATTGTATAAATATTGAATATTTTTTTTGTATCTCAAATATATATTTTTGTATGTTTTCACATTAATGTTGTGTTTTTACTTATTATTATTCGCACGGACTTTGTAAATTTGAATGTAAAATTTGCCATAATTCAAATCACTGATCATAAGCCCTGATGGATTTCTATCCGATAGGCTTTTACTTATTGAAAATAAATGTAGATGTTTTTAAAATATTGTGCATCATATCCAACTTTAAATTAATTTAAATAAATTGAGAACGAAACTTTAATTTCGTGAACAAATGCAATGTACAAAAATGTTTTATTACCATGCCTTTACTGTATCAGTTACTCGATCAATAAATCCTCTTTTGCATTTTGGAATACAACAGGCGATACCCGTGGTCTTACGCTTTATGAACCATTACATGAACCATTACATCATTACAATGTTTATATACCAAAGAAATTAAAGATACGAAGCATTCACTCAAATATTTATTAATGCCTTCTTTGTATATACCTAATATTTAATATTAATGTTATATAAAAAAAACTTTCATGTATGGTTTTCTCTAAACTAACTTATAGGAGATCTTTTCCAAACAAAATATGATTTTTTTCTCAATTGAAGTGAATACAAATCTGATTTCGATTTAAAAAGTTTGTGTTAAAGTCAAAATAAGTTTTAAGTCTTTGAAAAAGCTGTTTTTGAGCTTACTTCAAAAGATTTTATGCAGACCTTGTGTTTCATGATCACAAAAAGTTCAAAAGTAAACCTCTCCCTATGCAGATGAATTCCGAAACAAAATGACTATAGATCATTAAAAATTTATATATGATAATATTAAATAATACTGTGCTCGTATGCGTGACAATGTGGCTTTCACACATTTTTGTCATTCTTCATTGAAAATAAAAAGTAAGCAAAATAACTGCTGATTATTGGAGATTAAGAAAATAAGAGAATGCTGGCCAAGCAGAGACACAGAGTAAAACATAAAAAGATGATTTGAAACATGAGTGACAAAACAAGATTATAAAAGAAATAAAAAATAGACTTATATAATGATTTCATATAGGGAATTTGTTCATTAAAATACTGAATAAATAAACATTCCGGATTTCAAGTGATAATTAGGGTTTATAAACATTATGCATACATTGCTTGATAATAAGTGCATTTTACAACCAACACAGAATCTTGTTGATTAATTCAATTTTGAGTAGCACACAATGCACCTTCACAAAGGTAACTAGAATGTCTTATTACACTTTGAGATGCTGTCTGTTTGGGTGACTATTATGTAGATTTCTACACACACACACATTTGATGAAAACTCTTCTAAATTGACGGATGTAACTATATATACAATAGATTACAAAAAATAACATCAACATATGTAGTGAATACATAGGTAATGCACCATAATAATGTATATAGGCCCTTGGCTTGGTGGTAGCAGAGCTCTCTTACCTCCTTCCTGACCAATTTAATAACACAAAACACAAAATCAGCCCTAGCAAGGAAACTCATCAGTATATAATCACAGTATCACTTATAACGATCACAATATTGAGAATTGCATATGTCCTCGTCAAAATCTATTTCTTGTGAATCACTTATATCGTCAGCAGTTTGTTCCAAATTTTCCATCTTTTTTTCTTGAACACGCTTGGGTTTTGATGGTTTTGTCTAGTATTCCGTGCAAAGTTTGTATATTATGAAAAGTTATGTCAAAATAAGGTCATTTCAAATGAAGTTCCGTCATCTTCTGCAATGAATTACCAAAAAATAGCATTGCAAACAAATATTTTGTTGTAATATTACTCTAAAAAACATAAAGCATACCTTGGTATTATTTCGTTGTCTATTTATTTTGATTATTAAAAAGAGAATAACGAGAAGTTTCATTTTGATTATTATTCAATTCAATATTTCGTTCTGCATCCGCAGAACATCGTCAGGAACGTTTAACTGGATCATGAAGACATTACATTGTTAACGAAAATTATTTGTGACGTATGACGTCATTAATAAAGTCTTAGCCGGTATGCATCTTTTTGAATATTCAAGTCCGGTTTATGTTCTTTTATGAATAACGATTCGCTAATTTTTCTTTTGAATGCAGATTTGTAATTTTTTCCTAATATTTTAAAGTCTTCTAACCAAACTCTGTGGTGGTTTGTGTTGTCAGCATGCTTCAGCAGGTGTGATTTTTTATCGGATTTGTTGTGTTGTATGACGCGTTTTTGTAATCTACAACTAGTTTGACCGATGTAATGGGAGCGACAAGTAGGTTCAGGACATTGTGCGTATATTCAGCACACCAACACAACATCGTTTATCACGCACAATGTCCTGAACCTACTTGTCGCTCCCATTACATCGGTCAAACTAGTTGTAGATTACAAAAACGCGTCATACAACACAACAAATCCGATAAAAAATCACACCTGCTGAAGCATGCTGACAACACAAACCACCACAGAGTTTGGTTAGAAGACTTTAAAATATTAGGAAAAAATTACAAATCTGCATTCAAAAGAAAAATTAGCGAATCGTTATTCATAAAAGAACATAAACCGGACTTGAATATTCAAAAAGATGCATACCGGCTAAGACTTTATTAATGACGTCATACGTCACAAATAATTTTCGTTAACAATGTAATGTCTTCATGATCCAGTTAAACGTTCCTGACGATGTTCTGCGGATGCAGAACGAAATATTGAATTGAATAATAATCAAAATGAAACTTCTCGTTATTCTCTTTTTAATAAAGCTTTACGCCCTGAAGAATATCTTCAATTATTTTGATTAAAAAATGGGAAGTAAATTACTTCATTTTTGACTGGGTTTTCCCCTTTATTTTGAAACAGACGACCTACAGGACATTTTTTAAGGTAGCATTAGATAAATTTATGCATGTGAATGTGAAAATCTACAACAGACCAATCAGAATATGGCCTTATCTCATAATTAAGTCATATTATCTCTTCTAGAAAAACCTCATTTTTTGCGATTGCATCCGCCATTTTGAAAATCTTGACATCAGACATGGTTTCAGACTTTTTCACTCGAATCCGGCTCGCGGTCATTCCATGGGTGCACTGACGATATCAGATGGCAGTAGACACAAAACAAAGATGGAAAACCAAATCATAGTCAGTATTAACGTGCAGCCTTAAAGTTTACATATGCTTTCACACATTCAAGCATAGGTGGCAAATGCATCCTTTCTTCTCGAGTTGCGGTCTGGTGTTTGTAAGGACATCCTGATGTTTCAGAATCATTGCCATTTATTTGAGTGGAATGTGCAGCATCTTGTTTGCAATTTTGTGTAAAATTACGCCCACCCTGTTCAGCATGTTGGGGGTAAACTTTAAAGAATATTTCCGGATGCATTGAAGGTACTGTCTGCAAACTAGTCCGACGTCGATAAAAATTGTATTTGTTGATGCAAGGAAGTATAATCAATTTTTCTGGGTCCACAACAGTTGACAACAAATGAGTTGAGAAAGGCTGCGTATCGTCAGCTTGTATTGTGGAAATTTTGGAAACTAGGACCAGGAAACAGCCAAGTTGTACAATCTTATATGTTGTCCTAACCGTACATGATCCATTTCCCAGTCAAATGAAACATACATTGGCTTCAAAGACCAATGGGAATATACCTGTAAATATTTGTATATAACAAAAATGTTTTTTAACCTCAAGAAAAAAAACGTTTTAATTCCTGCACACACGAAACGATCTTGTCAATCTTGTCGATAATGAATCATTAAGATAAATTGGTGTCTCGTAAAGCAAAGTCAAAATTACCCATACCGATACTTATTTGCCTTGATGTCCGTGAAGACATGTTCACTTGAATATAATAACAGCACCTCTTCCATGTCAGTGAAAACGTAATGGAAACTCACAAACCTTTTTATTAGTCACGTGACTGCAAGAATCTCTTTTTAACTCAATGAGATTTTCCAGTTGTTTATCTAAGCATTAGTTCTTGCTGCTTTTCAGAGATGACGATCTTATCAAATGCCAGTTTTAACTTATCCCTATCCTTCTTTTTGATTTGATGCAAAACAGTTTCGGAAATGACTGCCCAGAAGATCCATCTTTGCATTAGTATCCTTTCGCAGAGTCTCTGTCTTATCATCAATTAACACAGTGTAGTGGGATATGGGATGGATATGGGTTTCTATTTTATCTAATCAAATTTTCCATACTGGAAAAGATCTCATCTTCAACGTTAATGCTGGCTCTTGTAGAAGCGATAGTTTGATTTCCAAAGCTTCCATCCACCAAAACATCTCTTCATCAGTCAGACTCAAAATTTTCACAGTATGGTTTTCAGCATCAAAATGCATCACTGAATAGTTTAGTATGGTAGCTGATTAGTACTTAATTAGTGTCAACCGATTGGTTGATTTCTATGTATTTTGATCCTATCATATCACCTCAAATATACATGTAGGTATAACTTTAGATACTTGCACGTAATGCCATCAAAATCAACATGAGAGAGGTTCTTTACGAGTTTGATTATTAACAAAGTATCAATGCATCACAAGGAACGGGTTTAGGAACTATGAGACCGAAACCATAGTGGCTGTGCAAAGGAGCCTTTCTTCTATATTATAGTTGCAACAACTGTATCTATCGTCTGGAAACGAAGTTGATATGTTAATCCAAAGTTATTAATCAAAAATGAATTAACTTCTGCAATAAATAAATGAATTAAGTCATGAAAACTAAACAAACATGAAACGAAAGAGTTTTTTACATTAGCGACTCTGTGCGGGGTCTTTCTTTCAATAGGATAATTGTATTAATTGTATTAGTTATAATTGGGAATTGGTTAACAATAAAGTTAACGTGCTAATAATAATTAATAAAACATCAAGCCAACAATGTAATTTTATTATTATAAGCAATATATTTCGAAGTTATACTTCATCTTCAGGCTAAAAAGTAACTATAAAAAAAAAACAGTAAAACTGCTGAATAAAATATACTATTACACATCACATATCAACATCTATCTACAATATATACAGCTAAATTTTAATGATTAATTCACGGCTTCTGTATTCATCTTTTGTATTTAATGTTGGTTTTATTTCCCGAATGAGTAATGCCTCTAATGTCATTAGATTGTATTCTGACTTAATTGACTTTGCTATTATTTCCGCATGATCGATCGACAACTCTACGTTACACATTTTAAAATGATGACCGACGGCTTTGTACTTATGCTCTTTAGCACGGGTTAGCAAATGTCGAGTAGTTTGCCCGACATAACACGATAGACATCGCGAACATGTAATTTTATAAACCAAACCGCTTTGCATAGACTTTTCCACGGGTTCTTTCAGTGATGGTAGAACTGTTTTAATTTTCCGAATTGTAGAGACAATTTGGCACGGTACATCAATGCGTTTTAACGAGCGTTCGAATTTCTCTGTCACTTTTCCTCTATATTGAAGAAAAACGAGTTTTTTCTCAGTTTCCTCTTCCTTAACTTCTCCATCTTCAGTAGCAGGCCTTGGTTGATAAATCTTGTCTATAGTCTTTTTGATGATTTCCTCATAAAATGATGGAGGATATTGGTTGTTTTCAAGGAGGGTTTTCGCTTTGACCAAACTTTGATGAAAGTTCTCCCATGTGCTACATGCATAGTGAATTCTATATATAAGGCCGGTAACTACAGAGCGTTTATACTTAATAGGAGCCAGGGAGTGGAAATTCATGGTCAGCCCAGTAGCTTTCCTGTACCACGTTGATGTTAAGTGCTCTCCTCGATGTATGATTCGCATATCCAGGAATGGAATGCTGCCGTTTTGCTCTCTTTCCATGGTGAACTTAAGATTGGGATGGTAGTTGTTGATCTCCACCAGTTTTTCTTCAATTTTTTCTTTGTTAATTTCTCTAATCATATCATCCATATAGCGGGAATATGGCGTTAGATAGTGGACAAAATTCAGAATGATTGACTGGTATACAAAATATTTGATTAGAAAATTTTTTTTCTTCTTGAAATTTTAAATGGGACATTTTATAAAATTCTATGATAATCTAAGCTTTCTGGATTGATAACTTGGAAAAAATTAATTTCAAATATTATTGTTTGAAGATGTTTTTGAAAAAAAGTCGTATTTTGATACTTTACTTTGAAGGAAAACTATCTTTTTTAATTATTTCATATTTCAAAATGTTGTCAAGCAATTTTGTAACGCAGTCTTGGAATTAATTTATTTCAAAAAGGCATTTTAAAAAGTTATCATTTTCAAAACTATCATGGCACGGTTGCCTCAGTATCGAAAATTCCGCCCATTTGCGTCGGTAAAATATACATAAATTTGAAAGTATGGTGCAAGTAAAAATGGCGACTAATCCACGTGAAGAGTTATGCTCTTCGCACATGCCAAAAATCGCTCACCGAACCAGCTATGAGTTTTAGGACAAGTTCATTATCAACCTCAAGGCGATATCATTGTAGCTGATGATTCCTATGGGGTTGACTTTGACGGCCCAATAAACACTAATGATGAAACAGGGGTCGAAACTGTTGTCATGAAAGAACTCTTGAGTGATACAGAGAAATGCTGTTTATTTCGAGAAATAAATGCTATGGAGGTGTCAGAAAGTTTTGGCGTCGACATCTTCATGAAAGCACTACTGATAGCCCAGCGTGTCGTTGTTCTTGTTCATCCGCCATCTTGAGAATATAGCGTGCTTGCTGAAAGCGTGTATTCTGCAGACTGCTGAGTACACGCCCGAAATTACACCCTCCAGCTACAGCCCGCGCACAATCTGTTGAAATGACATTTCAAATTGATGTTTTAAAACATCAATTTGAAAATAGAACTTTTCAAGTTAAAAAGTAATCGGAAAATGACAATTTAAAATACTTATTTCAAGTAAAAATTTATCAGCGTTGGAGAAGTTTTTGTCAATTTGAAAAAGAACACTATGGAAAAAATTTGTTCTTTTACAAAACTTTAAATATGAAAAGAATGTCATTCTGGTAAACATTTTTCTCCAAAATTACACAATGGAAGATAGCGTCTTTTTAAAAAAGCAATCTGAAAGAAATTTACTTCAAAATGTTAAAATTGAATAGCATATTATTTTAATTTAGAAGAAACATTTCATCTATCGCAATCATTCTGAATTTTGTCCGCTATCTAACGCCATACGGGAATACAGTTTTGCTCCTAATTGTCTCAATAACAGAAAGTGATTTAATATGTGTAAATAAATAAATTAAAGTATATACAATTAAAAATGGTCTTCACGGATGGTTCCTACAACAAAAACAAAACTTCATTAACGTGTTGTCATGGTAACGAAAGGAAACGTTTCATTAAAATAGTCTTTTCCATCCAACTTTTTTCTGATAAAAACATTTATATGAAATATTTACTTACTTTTAGTGTTGAAGAAGAAATTCCCTTATTTTTTTCTTCCTTTCGTTGTCACCTACACGTGCCAAGTCATATGGAGTATGTCCAAACTTATTCCTAATATGATGATCCGCTCCATGATGTGTGAGGATTTCAATACATTGGAAGGAACAAAACCATGTTGCATAATGTAGTGGTGTGTCTTTGTCGTTATCTTGTTGGTTTGACGGATATTCAGCCGATTTTTGTATATAGGAGAGTGAAGGAGGAGAGCGAAAAAGAAGAAAAAAGAACGTGCTACGAAAGATGGCAGACGGACGAAGAGAGTGATTTAAGTGTTTCATGTTTAAAGATATGTTATATTAAAGTAAAGCAAATTGTGAGTTTTCTTGTGGTGAACACAGCCCATTTCCCACAAAGTGGAGCCCTCGGAGAGATTGGCACAGTACACATTTCGTCGTGATCATACGGCTTTTCATTAATCATTGCGCAATACATTTTCATACATGAAAACGAGGCATTGTTTGTAGCGACCAAACAAAATGGCTGGATTGCAGTGTGTAGCTTATGGATGTCTTTCATATAGCTACAAATTTAATGAGAATGGGGAAAGAATTCCAACAGGTCTCAGTTTTTTTACATTTCCTAAAAAATGTTATGCCAAAAAAGATTGGTGCAATTTGATTAAAAGAAGAGAAAACAAAGATGGTTTTAAGATAACAAACTCTACAAGAATTTGTGAAAAACATTTCCCACAAGAGAAAATTTATCGCCCCCTGGTGGTAATAAAAAGAGATTGTTGGATGGTGCACGCCCTGTACTTCATTATTGGAACAATTTCTCAAATGAAACAACATTAAGAAGGTCACCGAGAAAAAGAGTGCGAAGAGAGGAAGTGGTGCAGCATGATGATGAGGAGGAAGATACTGTTGTAAATAATAATGTTGATGAACAACAACCGGTAACAGATGATGACAATACTGCAGGCGTTGAGCAGTCATTCTGTGCAGCTTATGATGATTCAGATTTGATGAAAAATGATGATGATGAAAAACAAATGTTGCTGCTTCGTATCCAGGAATTAGAAGATAGGAACAAAGCTTTGGATACTCGTTTGAAAGTTAAAACTGACTTTGTGGAGTATTTAACATCAAGTGATGATTCGTGTAATCATTATACTGGTTTTCCATCGCTTGATTTGATGATGGTTGTTTTTGAATACCTAAATCCCATGGATAACTTAAATTTATATAATTATCAACACCGCACTCAGTTAGGCAGAGGAAGGCCAAGAGCACTTCAACCATTGACTTCATTCCTATTAACTTTAGTAAGGATTCGCAGAAATTTCGATGTGCATCATTTGTCATTTTTATTTGGTGTTTCAATAGGAACTGTCAGTAATACCATTATAACTTGGATAAACCTTTTGTACTTAAAGCTGGGTTCAATCAATATTTGGCCAAGTAAAGAGCAAATTTCAAAGATCATTCCAAGCTCATTGAAAGAAAAGTATCCAAGATGCAGATGCATTATAGACTGTGTCGAGTTTAAAGTTGCAACACCATCATCACCATAATACATCATAAAATGATGTATTCTGACTACAAGAGCCATACAACAGTGAAGCAATTAGTTGGAATAGCACCTGGTGGAGGCTTTACATTTCTTTCCAGCATTTATCCTGGAAGTATTTCTGATAAAGAAATTGTTATAAAAAGTGGAATTTTAAATTCGAAATTATGGGATGAAGGTGACCAGTTAATGGCAGATAGAGGTTTTACCATTCAGGAGTACTTATCTCCAATTGGTGTGGAACTTGTAATCCCAGATTTTCTACGTGGACGTGATCAATTCACATTACAGGAAACAGTTAAGAGCCAACAGATAGCCAATGAACGAATACATGTTGAACGGATGATTCAACGTTTAAAATGTTATCACATTTTTGATAGAGTTATACCATTGAGTATGGTTGGCTCATTAAATCAGCTGATATCTGTTTGTGGAATTTTATCCGATTTTCAAGAACCAATTTTGAAAAAAAGTCATGGAGACTAAGTAAGTTCATGTTTACATCTAATTTGGGTATTTATCAAAAGAAATGACAGAATTATGTAGTCAACAAAAACTCTTTTCTGATACAAAATCCAGATGAAATTGTACAGCATTACAGCACATGTTTTGTGTAAATTTTGGCACATGGATGCTCTCACTTAAAATAATAAACTTGAAAATGATACATTTGAGAGGTTGCACTATGAACTTGTTACAATTTCTTATTTCGTGATGCTAGCATTCATGTACTGTCAATGTCAATACAAATTTCATCATTTACAATCTTATTGTGGATTTTCTCAGCCTGTTTAACAACTAGTTTATCTAACATATGGTTAAAGTAAAAATTCAAAATTCTATCACGTATTCCAATCCATGCTGCTTTGTCAAATGGAATTCTATTGATAACAATCCCTTTATTAGTGTAGAAAATGTAATCGCACCATGTCTGGCAAGTCAATGCTAATTGCATTTGCACTTGGTCGTAGTAACTGTGATTTTTATTCAATAATACTTTATTCAAGTTTTCATCGTAAACTAAACATGAATTATTGGAAATGAAACAAATGCTTTTTGGATCAACATCTTTGAATTCTTCACTGCACTTAACTTCAATTATGCCAAATAAGCCATCAACTTGAGTTTTACCATCAGGAGATGCTCCCAACATGAAGTTGTTTTTATCAATAACAAGACCTGATGGTTCGGTTAAAACATAATAGTCAAAAGATTTGAGATATTTCTCGTAAGAGCTTATGGCAATGGGCTCATAAAACTTTCCATGGTCTAATTTAATTTGTAATATGTTGCTTTTAGGTTTTGTTGGTGTTGTAAGAGAAACAGCGAGATTTTCAAGTCTTTTCACTGTTTTCACATTCTTCAGTTTGTTACAAAGCGAAGCTGTAAACCGATTTATACGATGCTCAAACCAAGTTGGACATGCAGCCTGCTCACGAGTTTCTCTCTCGATACGTACAATGTCTTCATAGGTGACATGAAGAGCTTCTAAAAATTTTAGTTTTTCCAAACTTTTGATATCATTCAAATATGGTGTAACGTTAGTATCAGTCTCTGTAAATGGGAAATCTGGGTATGAGTATGTCCGTTGTAGTTCACTTTTGCTTGGTGGTGGTAAATTGGCATAAACTTGAAAATCAGGAGGAACTAGTGGAACTTGGTAGCTTAAGAATGATCCAAGTGTAACACTACCATACTTTGTAGGGATAGTGGTTTCATTTGAATTCGATACAATGTCTAAAAAATGAATATCTGGACTTGTTTCGGATAATCTTGATACAAACATTTGTATATTGTTCCCTTGCTCCTCTGTCTTTTCAAATTCAACATCATAAAGAGTACTTATGCCTTGATGAAAATAGTTGCTAAATGGATTTTAGATGGATTTTTGCACTTTACCACGATGTTGAGGGACAGACCAAACACATGGTTTTGACGTGCATGGTTTGGCTTCTGGGATACCTGTACAGCCATCTAAAATCCATTTAGCAACTATTTTCATCAAGGCATATGTGTGAGCACAAGTCCCAGAATTACCAGCAGGGCACTGGCAATGGGCATACTCTATCTCAGCATTTTCTTTGGATATCACAATCAATATCCACCTATCCTTCTGACGTAAACTTGCTGCACAAATTCCTTTGATGCAAAAAAAGTTGTTATT
Source organism: Turritopsis dohrnii (assembly GCA_027922465.2). Classification (NCBI taxonomy): domain Eukaryota; kingdom Metazoa; phylum Cnidaria; class Hydrozoa; order Anthoathecata; family Oceaniidae; genus Turritopsis; species Turritopsis dohrnii. The sequence continues at coordinate 434,216 of BQMF02000323.1, forward strand.
TTGTTTTGCATGAATAGAGTTAATATCGACGTAATTTTCCTCAAAAAACTTTTCACCTCGCTGAAAGTTCTTTTTTATTACTGTTGCTTTAGATACAATGCTTGTATTGATTCGTTCAACATAGTTAGTTATATTATTGAAACTTTTGGAATATTTTCCAGGGATTTAGTCCAACCTTCACTTCGCTGTAAATGGTTTCTTTCTTCCAAAAAATCCTTGGGGCATTCTAATTTTTCTTTCTGTAAGGCCACTGATGGCTTTATTTTCAGATTTTGTTGCTCTGCTTTTTGTTTGAGCCACTTTTTGTCTGGAGTAGGATCCACAATCTTTTCAGTCAAACCGCCATTAACATAGTGCAGGACTCTAGAAAAAATAATAATTGCAGTTAGAATTGATAGGTTAGTGGTTGATCATAAAAATGTATTGCAGATTTATAATGTAGATTTTTATACCCACCTTATTCTGGCATCCTTTTTCGAATGTACAGTACGTAATGAGTCACCTCTGAATATCAACCATTGTTTTAAATGTGGCATACTGTACGTCGTTAATTTCTTAATGTCAATGTGAACTGCTGGATCATCGATATCGTCGGGTGTTAGACAAATTGAGTCCAAATCTAAAGAATAAAAACACAGTCAAAAAGTCAAACTTGATTAGGTACTCTATTTTTAGCTAGACATAAATATCTATGAATACATAGATGAAATACATACCCACATAATCAGATTCGTTTTCTGCCATCATAACTTCCTATAATACTTTTTCCTTTGTTTTTTCTTTGTTCTTTTTATATATTTATCTTTTTCTGATTACTTTCAACATATATGCTTTCAAGTATTTACCTTGTTAAGCGCGGTTTCCATTCAGCGAACTTGTGCAGGCGGGCGGAAAAAAGTACGTCGTGACGTCAAGAAAATCTAAATTTAGAGCAAAGCGAGCGAACAAAATAAACAAAATTGTGCGCTGTGAAAGTTGAAAATTTTCAACTTTTTTTGTTCGCTTGGTTTCTACAACCAATCAGCTTGCTTTAATTTTGCTGACATCTGCAAATCGTAAAAGAAATATGGTGTTCGTGCACGTTGTAAACAAACATGGCAAGCAACGAAGACGACCATAGTGCCCTAGCAAGATTTAGGAAAAGAAAGCTAGAGAAAAAGAAAACGCAGCGAGGAGAAGAAACTGAAAGATTTCAAATGCATCCTCGAAGTTTTATGCAATTTCAGAATTTTCAGCCTCGATATCCAGTCATTCAACAACAATTACATCCTTCGACATCATCTCCTCAACAGCATCAGCAACAATTTAATCAAATAACAACTGACTTTATGAGTCCTCCAACGACACCTTTGCCCTTACCATCACCATCACCAAGTGGAAATTATGAAAATGATGATTTTGATGAGGAGAATGAGAATAGTTACGTCGAAAATAATCTATCTATTTTGAACAACCTAAGAAATAATTCTGCTACCACATCATCGAATATTTCACAAAATAATATTCAGTCAGAAAATGTTGAAGAAGAAGGCATTGATAAAGAGGAACTTATAGAAAGAGTACGCCGTCACCGTTGTCTATGGGATTTCAAATCTAAGGATTACAAAGATTTTTCAAAAAAGAAAACTGCATGGCAATCAATTTATGAAAGTATGGGGAAAACTCACAATGGTATGAACATTTTCAGACTTATTATTTTGTTTATTTTTCTTTATTGATTGATGATTTTAACTCGTTTACATGTGTTCAAAGTTATATATAAGTTATATATACCAACGCAACGGGCGCATTATCTACTGTGACAATAATCTGCTTAAAAATTTCATAGAAATGTAGAAAACATAAAGTGATAATAGCAGCAGTGTTTTGTTTTTGTAGAATATCATTAGTTTCCTGTACCCTCTTTTAAAGGAGGGGGGGGGGGGGGGGGGGGGGTCAACGGGGTTTTGTTGGGGAAATAAAACAGGGGGAAAAATATATACCAATTTTATAAGAAATTTTGATTCTATTTTTAGTTGATGATATAAAAAGTGCATGGAAAAACCTACGTGATGGGTTTACTCGCTGTTTGTCAAAACGAAATAAGTTGACGAAATCAGGATCGAAGGCATCAAAATTACCTACTTGCCACTTCTTTAATGAGCTCCAGTTTTTAAATGATTCATCTGCCACTGGTGTAATCAAACCATCAACAAATTTAGACCCATCAACAAATTTAGACGAAGTTGAGCAAATGAGTCAAGTGCAATCAAGGGGATCAAGATATGGCAAACAAAGAAAGCAGGTCGATGGAGCAGATCAACGGTTAATTGGGGTTATCGACAATTTCAACTCATTTTTAACAGAACAATCAAAATCAGATAGTACAGAGGAAAATTCGAATGTTCATTTTTGCAAAAGCCTCATCGAAAGTTTAAATGACCTTACACCAAGGCAAAATATGCTAGCACGATTGAAAATACAACAAGTTTTATTTGAAGTGAAATATGATGGACAATAGGTGGCTAGTTAACGTGAATATATACTATATATATTATACTTTTTTGTTAACAACAGGAACTTTCTAAGTTATGACTTTCCATGCAATTTGAAGGAATAAACCATAATTCTAGAAAATAATTATATGCTAATATGTATAATATACTTGGTTATTTTATCAATCATAAGGGAATCATCACAACAGTTTCCACTTAAGTAAAGATATTAAAAGAACTAGAATTCCTTCAAATCCCTAATTGTAGTGTCAACAATATTTGGCGGTGTGAAAAAAGATATAGTATAATCAATTCAAAAAAGGCATAACAAAAATATTAACTAATTGGGAATCTTGATTGTTAACACTTTAGATTAAGATTTGAGTTCAATGGTTCTATGAAATGGCTGAACTAAAGTATGTAGCTCAATAAGTTTTGATAGATTTCTAATGCAGTTCAATTCGTGTTTAAAAAATTGTCCACAAATTGTGCCAGAAAGTTATTCCCAATTATAATTGATAAGATTAACCGAAAAATAGTGTGGCTTGTTTAGAAAAATGGCGTGTCATTGAAATTGCATGGAATGTCACAAAATCTTCTGTTTATATTTGAATACATATCGATATCATATATTAAAACAAATGTATATATCTTAACAGCTATTCACTAACATGTGAAATAAGTCTTCGTTGCACATGATTTAATGTTTATTTTCTTTAAATTTAACTCTCTGTGTTAAATATATCATTTTGCCATGAAACTGAACCTTCTATTGAATTAAAGTAGGTCTTGAACATTTGTCTTACTTCTTTTGCACTGTTGGTACAGTTATTAGAGCCTTGATGCAATAAAGCAATCATATTATCACTGCAAGGCTGAATATCTTGAGACGATGTAGGAAAATAATTACCAAACTCTTCCTTTATCAAGAAATTATGTAAAGCAACAGATGCCTTTGTAATATTCTTTACATTATCGACATCAGCAATTATTGGTCTTCTGAAAATTCGAAATTTTGTAGCTAAGATTCCAAAACAGTTTTCAATAATCCTTCTCGCTCGTGATAATCTGTAGTTAAAGATAATTTCGGTGCGATCAAATCTATTTGATTTTGGAAATGGCCGAAGCATATTCGTTTTAAGGCAAAGCCTTCGTCCGCAACAAAAACGTATGGAAATGAAATGTTTTGATTGTACCCGTGAATATGGGAATCTTCTGGGAGGTGTAGCAAGTTATTGTCAATGGAAGTTCCAAGTTGACTTTCGCTGTATATTCCACTATCACTTTTCCTCCCTGGCTCTCCAATGTCAACAAGCGTGAACTCATACCGTGCATTACAAACAGCAAGTAATACAATGCTGAAAGTTTTCTTATAATTGAAATATAATGAACCTGTGTTTTTGGGAGCTTGGATCACTATGTGTTTACCATCAATGGCACCTAAACAATGAGGAAAATTCCACACTTCTTGAAACTCGTTAGAAATTCTCTGCCACTCTTCTGTAGAATTTGGTACCTTCATGTAATTTCTACTACGCAACACTTCCCAAAGTATTAAGGTAGTCTCTCGAATTATTCGGCATACTGTGGTTGGGCTAACTCGATAGCTTGATGCTATTGTGAATTGGGAGTCCCCTGTAGCAAGATATCGTAATGTGATGCACAAACGTTCAGCTGAAGAAGTTGTAGGTCGCTTAGCACCAGATTTACATATAAACGGTCCTACCCAAGATAACAGAAGTTCAAAGTTTTTAGGAGACATTCGAAAGTTCCTGTAAAAATAATCGTGGTCGAAGAGATAAAGGTCGCGCACCAGCAACTGAAATTCACCTTTTTCTTCTCTTTCTTGAAAGATTTGACGTACCCAGAATCTCTTTTTTCTATTTCTAACTTTTCTTCTCTTAATTCTTCGGCGTAATAACATCAACAAAACTAAATTCGCTTGCAAAATAATTGCTGTGTTCAGTTTAGCCATCTTAAAACAACAACCAAAGTTTGCGCGGGGAATGAATGGAAATGTTATTTTTTGTCCGCTAAGTTCGCTCCGTTCGCTCCGCCTGCACAGAAATCTCTGAATGGAAACCATGCTTTAGCGCGCAATGTTTACATTCATTACAAACATTGCCTCGTTTTGAAAAAAAAGTGCACTCCATGGCAGAGATTAATGAAAAGCCGTCGATCGCTTACAGCAGTATCTGGATGACATACTAACACTTGTAAGAATATTTCAATACATTGGGAGATATACATGATTCATTAACATTTTAAATTACGGGAGAGAATTTTAGACATTGTGACATAGTGAGATTTACGTAGCGTACAGAGACAACACACACGTTCAGAAACCGTGCTAGAGGCATCAGCAATTCTATCTACACACATTTATTTTACACAACATTTATTGGTTTGGAGTTTGTTTATTGGTTGGTTGCATAGGCAGGAGAAATTTTACATAATCGTTTCATCACTCAAAACATTGTTTATAATTTCTCAAAAAATCAAAACTCGTCTCGTTACACACAAAGCGAGGTTTTTTCTTCTCATGATTTTGAGATACATTTTACTTCTATTGTTCAAACAATACATTTCAAAATAACCAGCCGAACACCATTTAATTGCTAATTACATATCAAAGAACGATTTCAAAGGCAACACCTGGCCAGATTTTCTTCGTTATCTGTGATGTGACAGTGGTTTCTACAAGCAAGCTAGTGTTTAAAACCAAACCGACGACGGTTTCTACACGTTTCCTGCTTCATCGACGAAAAGGGCAGATTACACGCTAGCTCTTGAGTGAGTGTTCGCGCCAAGAACTCTGTGTAGTCACTGGCCGTGAGAGTTGGGAGATTACACAAAATGGCTGAACATCAAAAGAAAATCGATGTTAAGTTAAAATTGCTGACATACGCAACAAAGAACATTGAAACCATCTTAGAGAACAAGAGTGAGAGGGAGCTGAAGGAGAAGCTGAATGTTCTTGAAAAGTCAATAGAGGACATTAACGAAATGAAATACAGTGTCATCGAAAGCATGATCACTGAAGACAAGCCACAAGAAGATTTAGACGCTTGGACCGACACGTTGCAGAAAAATGTCGATCCGTTTGATGGCATGATTACCGAAATAAAAGCTGCTTTGAACGATATCAGAAAAAAGGAAGCAGCCATCAAAGCATCTACAACAGAAACCACCAAATCAAACATGGTTGTCAAGGAAGATACTACGACTGCCATTCAAACAACGGTCAAGCTTCCCAAACTGAAAATTGAAAGATTCAACGGGACACACATTGATTGGTTCCGGTTCTGGAATCAATTTGAGGCAGAAATCGATAGGTCGAACATTTCTTCGGTGACCAAGTTCTCATACCTAAGAGACATGCTCCCGACACAAGCCCTTGCACTCATCGACGGGCTTGCCTTTACGCGTGAAGGCTATGAACGTGCAAAAACAATCTTACAGAGCAAGTTTGGGAAACCAAGTGAGATTGTTAACGCCCACATACAGCGCATCATGACTCTTCCAACAATCAACGGGAGTGGTTCAACCAAAGTGCACGATTTCTATACCACATTAGTCAACAGTGTGCGGTCATTAGAAACCATGGGGAAGTTGTCACAAATCGAAGGTTATGTCCGAATGACTTTGGATAAGCTGCCTGGAATCCGCTCAGACCTTGTTCGACTGGACAAAGATTGGCAACAATGGAACTTCGATGCACTCATCACAGCACTGGGTGAGTGGACGGACAGAAATCCACGATATGAGACACAACTCGGTAGCCAACAATCACCACAACAATCAAGCAAGATGCGTACGGACAGGATGTTTGCAACTCGATCAGAAGTTGAGGAATGCGTCTACTGCGGAGGCGGCCACAAGCCAATTAGATGCACCAAAATCATTGACTGCAAGAAAAGACGAAACGTCTTAATGTCAAAACGCCGATGCTTCAACTGCACAAAGAGCAACCATCGTGCAGAAGAATGCAAGAGTGGAAGTTGTCGCAACTGCAAGGGAAGACATCATACTTCAATTTGTGACGCCAAAAGGGAAGACAAACAATCGTCGGAATTCGCCGGTACGACAATTGGAGAAGGTGTCATTTATCCAACAGTCCTTGTGAATGTCAACGGTATCAAATGTCGTGCATTGATTGACACCGGAGCCGGAAGCAACTACGTCTCAGCGAGGCTAGCTAAGGCTTTAAATCGAGAGCCTACAAGAGTCGAGCAATGGAAGATTCAAATGATGCTAACCACAACATGCACACGAATCGAAATCTACGATATCGATCTTGAAAGTACTAACTCAAGATTTACAATGAAGTGTGAGTCAACAAAGTCGAAAAGGATGTTCTCCTCAAAGTCCGAAATCCAAAGTACAGCGAGTTACAAAAATCATACGCACACCTGAGAGGAATTGCTTTCAACGACCATCTTCAGAAAGACGAAATGGAGGTGCATCTGGTACTCGGAGTCGACGTTTACTGCAGGATTAAAACGAAAGAAGAGCCGAGGATTGGAATACCCGGACAACCCATCGCTGAACTCACACAATTAAGATGGATCGTTCTTTCACCAGGTGATGACATCGAAAAGCATATGTTCTTAACACAATCAGCGACCGATTACGACAACCTTTGCCGCACAGACGTTCTTGGTCTTCAAGACATGCCAGATGGGGACCAAAACTTTGTCTTCTCAGAGTTCAAAGAACAATTGCGACGTGATCCAGAAGGTTGGTACGAAACCCGTTTGATGTGGAAAGCGAACCAAAACGATCTGCCAAACAATAAAGCAACTAGTCTCCGAAGATTGGACAGTCTACTCAAGAAGCTCAAACGCAACCCAAGTCGCTTCGAAGAATATGACACAAAGATAGCACAGCAGATCGAAGACGGTATCATTGAGCCAGCCCCAACGGACGTACAAGGGCGAGAATATTACATCCCTCACAAGGCGGTGATCAGAGAGGACGCTTGAAACCACAAAAATGCGTATCGTTTATGATGCTTCGTCACGGCAAAACGACAAAAGCCCATCCTTAAACGATTGTCTTGAACCTGGCCCTGTCCTGATGAATCGGCTGTGGGAAATCCTCGTGCGAAACCGCATGACGACCTGTCGCTGTCATCGGCGATATAAAACAAGCATTCCACCAGATCCTGCATCCGTCCAGAAGGATCGTGACGCTCTACGATTCCACTGGATTAAAGATCGCATAACATGTGAACCTATCACGCTTCGTTTTACAAGAGTCGTTATGGGATTATTACCAGCTTCTTTCATGCTCAGCGGGACGCTGGACTACCATTTTGAGAACTACAAAGAAGAACCGCCTGCAAACCGTTGCAGCGCAGAAAGAAGATATCTATGTCGATGACGTCATCGACGGAGCTGACACAGCAGCCGAAGCTAAGAAGCAAAAGGAAATCTCACCGAAGATCCTTGGCGACGCAACGTTCGAGCTACACAAATGGCACTCCAACGTGAGAGAGCTTGAACAAGAAACGTGCGATCCCACTACACCTAGTCAAGACAAGACGAAAAGATCCGCACACCGCCATTCCTTGGAGTACCATGGAACACAAATGAAGATAGCTTTGCTGTTGAATTCCCGGATCAAGACCCAAACGATCAAGCAACAAAGCGAGACATACTGAAGTACTTGGCGTCAATCTACGATCCACTTGGCATTGTCTCACCAGTCACGCTGCTTGGGAAAATCATTTACCGAATCGTTTGCGATAAGAAGTTGGGATGGGATCAGCAGCTACCAAACGATGTGATGAAAGAGTGGACCCAATGGTTGAGGCGTTTACCACAAATGATCAAGATAACTCGATCATTACCATGCATCAAAGGGCCGATTGAGGAGATAACGTTACATTCTTTCGCCGATGCAAGCAAAGAAGGAACGTCAGCAGCGGTCTACGCAGTCGTGAAACAAGAAAAATCCGTATCACAGGGGTTACTGTGCTCCAAGTCTAGACTGGCGAAGAAATCTTTGACGATACCCAGACTCGAGCTGGTCTCAGCACACATGGCGACAAATCTCCTAAAGAACGTCCAAAAAGCCTTATCAAGGTTTCCAATTGCAAGGGAGGTTGGCTGGAGCGACAGTACCACCGCGCTTTATTGGATTAAAGGGACCGGCACGTACAAGCAGTTTGTGCATAATCGCATCCTCAAAATCGCCAAAGAAAGCACCATCTGCTGGAGATACGTAGCTACCACACAAAATCCAGTTGACATCGGAAGCCGAGGTTGCCATGGTGACAAGTTGAACGACACATGGCTGAAGGGACCGAAATGGCTTGCCAACGAACTTGATTGGCCAATCAACATCACTACAAACGCTACCGCCGAAACTGAAGAAGAAGCAAAGAAGATCAAAGAAGTGATGATGGCGACGGTGGCTGACAAAGACGACGCCCTGTGGTACCTCATAGCAAAACATTCTTTCTGGAAGGTGATACGAATAACATCTTGGATAGAGAGGTTTGTCCACAACTGCAAGACAAAGAAATCAAACCGCACAAAAGGTCCAGTAACAACTGAAGAAATTGAAGCTTCTCAACTACGCTGGATCAAGCATGTACAGAGAAATCACGAGTCAACTGACGCATTAGCACGAGACAGTGAGACGCTGAATCTACAAAGAAACCAAGAGGGATTCTACCTCTGTATGGGAAGGGTGGAAGGAGACTGCCCGATCTATTTGCCATCGAACGACCTATTCAGCGAAAAGTTGGTAGCACATTCTCACAAGAAGACTTTGCATGGGGGAGTCGGCTTCACAATGACAGATATCAGAAAGAAGTACTGGATCCCGAGATTGAGAAGGATGGTGAAAAGAGTCATACATCGATGTCACGGATGCAAGAGATTCCATGCAATCGCATTCAGTCGACCACCACCGGGGAAGTTACCGACTGATCGTACAGTAGGTGAAAGGCCTTTCCAAGTAGCTGGACTTGACTTTGCTGGTCCATTCATCTACCAGTCGAAGAGCAAGGAAGAAAAGAAGTGCTTCATTCTACTCTACACATGTAGCTTAACGAGAGGGGTCTATCTCGACGTACAGAAAGATCAGACCCTCGAAGGAATCATCTCAAGCCTAAAGGAATTCATTTCTCGGAGAACCCGACCTTCAGTGATGTACTCCGACAACTTCTCAAGCTTTGTTGCAGCCGCCAAATGGATTAAGGCAGTCGTATCAGAAGAGAAATTACACGACTTCCTTGCTACGCAAGAGATGAAATGGAAGTTCAATTTGAGTCGTGCTCCATGGTGGGGTGGTCAGTTTGAACGAATGGTCGGCTTGATGAAGCAATCTTTGTACAAAGTCTTGGGAAGAGCCAAACCCAGGTTTGATGAGTTCAAGTCGTTAGTGCTAGACGTGGAAGTGACGATGAACAACCGTCCATTGGGCTACGTCGAGGACGATATACAGTCAACAATCCTGACTCCAAACGTGATGATGTTTGACTACCCAGTGGCGGTTCCAGAAATGGAGAACCTTCAAGACGACCTCGACGTGACGGTGATATGGAAGAAACGACACAACTACCTGAGGAACGCACGCCAACGAATCTGGGAACGTTGGTCTAACGAGTACGTAAAGCATCTTCGGGAACGACACAACCTCTTACACCACGAGAAAGGTCCGTTTCCAAAGGAAGGCGACGTCATCCTTATCAAAGGGGACTCAAGAAGCCGTGCACATTGGAAAACCGGAATCGTCAGCAAAGTCATGCCCGGAAAAGACGGAAAGATACGGGCAGTGAGACTTAGAGCTGGACAAGACCACCTCGAACGTGCACCGGAACACCTGTACCCGCTAGAACTTACATGTGACAAGCCCAGTGAAATTACAAGCGCGAAATCTCTTAATCCAACAGTCAAAGAATTCCGACCACGCACGACGAAAGCTATCGCCCGAATCAAGATTTCGGATCAAGTTGAAGACAGCTCGCGTGAGCCAGAAGTAGAGTAAACTGCACTGAACGCTAAACCTTACATTGACTCCTTAAGAGAAAGCCATTTCCTAGTCATTATGTTTAATTTTATACCTCCGGTATCAAATTGGGGGAGTGTGACGGATATTGAGCCGATTTTTGTATATAGGAGAGTGAAGGAGGAGAGCGAAAAAGAAGAAAAAGAAAACGTGCTACGAAAGATGGCAGACGGACGAAGAGAGTGATTTAAGTGTTTCATGTTTAAAGATACGTTATATTAAAGTAAAGCAAAGTGTGAGTTTTCTTGTGGTGAACACAGCCCATTTCCCACATTATCACCCGTATCGCGGACCCTAAAAAACGTCAGTTATCCCTATTGGTTCTCGAGATATTTCCCCAAAAATTTCGCGTTCGATTGGGGATGCAATGCAATGGTTCCCCGTGATCATAAAAACATCTGACGTCAAATGCCACGTGCTATTATACTAATTGTGAATGTGTCTTGCGTGGTCGAACTGCCGCTATATGACCACGATTAAGAAGATTTTGACCATTAAAAAAACAAAAACAAAACACTCTCTAAATTAAATGTGTTACACACTACGCGGATTAGTATAATAAGACTGGTATCTCGCGTAAAAGCTTTTTACGGCTTTAATTTCGAAATGGATGTGCAAAAACCCCGTGACGAAAATTTAAATTACGAAATCGGGACTGGAAAGTGTTCCCATGTTGTAGAGCTCGAAAAACTGATCAAAAAAGTGTATGGGATCGTTTCGCTACGATCAACCGTTGCAGAGATATCGTCGATTAAAGATTTTAATGACGTCATATCCGCAGTACCAAATAAAATTTAGGTCCAAATGTTGCGTCACTCCATCACCCGTGTCACCGACCCTAAAAAACGTCAGTTATCTCTATTGGTTCTCGAGATATTTCCCCAAAAACGTCGCGTTCGATTGGGGATGCAATGCAATGGTTCCCCGTGATCATAAAAACATCTGACGTCAAATGCCTCGTGCTATTATACTAATCGTGAATGTGTCTTGCGTGGTCGAACTGCCGCTATATGACCACGATTAAGAAGATTTTGACCATTAAAAGAACAAAAACAAAACACTCTCTAAGTTAAATGTGTTACACACTATGCGGATTAGTATAAGTAGACTAGTATCCCGGGTAAAACTTTTTTACCGAACTTAACTTCAAAACGGATGTGCAAGAATCCTGCGTTCCCGTGTAAGAACCCCGTGACGAAAATTTCAATTACGGAATCGGGACTGGAAAGTGTACTGATGTTGTAGAGCTCGAAAAACTGATCAAAAAAATGTATGGGATCGTTTCGCTACGATCAACCGTTGCAGAGCTATCGTCGATCAAAGATTTTGATGACGTCATATCCCCAGTACCAAATTAAATTTAGGCCCAAATTTTGCGTCACCCCATCACCCGTATCGCTAATCCTAAAAAACCTCAGTTATCCCTATTGGTTCTCAAGATATTTCCCCAAAAACGTCGCGTTCGATTGGGGATGCAATGCAATGGTTCCCCCGTGATAAGATAAAAAAACTGACGTCAAATGATGCCACGTGCTTTTGGAATGATCGTGAAAAAAGTGTCTCTCGCATCTACGTGGTTTTACGCGCACATAAGAGGACGATGACCGTAAAAATTAAACAAATATATCACTCTTTAAAATAAAAGTGGGATGCACAACGCGGATTCTTATAATAAGACTAGTATCTCGCGTAAAAGCTTTTTACGGCTTTAATTTCGAAATGGATGTGCAAAAACCCCGTGACGAAAATTTAAATTACGAAATCGGGACTGGAAAGTGTTCCCATACTGTAGAGCTCGAAAAACTGATCAAAAAAGTGTATGAGATCGTTTCGCTACGATCAACCGTTGCAGAGATATCGTCGAACAAAGATTTTAATGACGTCATATCCGCAGTACCAAATAAAATTTAGGTCCAAATGTTGCGTCACTCCATCACCCGTGTCACCGACCCTAAAAAACGTCAGTTATCCCTATTGGTTCTCGAGATATTTCCCCAAAAACGTCGCGTTCGATTGGGGATGCAATGCAATGGTTCCCCGTGATCATAAAAAGATCTGACGTCAAATGCCCCGTGCTATTATACTAATCGTGAATGTGTCTTGCGTGGTCGAACTGCCGCTATATGACCACGATTAAGAAGATTTTGACCATTAAAAGAACAAAAACAAAACACTCTCTAAGTTAAATGTGTTACACACTACGGGGATTAGTATAATAAGACTAGTATCTCGCGTAAAAGTTTTTTACGACTTTAATTCCGAAAAGAATCTGCAGAAATACGACGCGTTCCCGTGTGAGAACCCCGTGACGAAAATTTCAATTACGGAATCGGGACTGGAAAGTATACTGATGTTGTAGAGCTTGAAAATCTGAGCAAAAAAATGTATGGGATCGTTTCGCTACGACCAACCGTTGCGGAGATATGGTCGATCAAAGATTTTGATGACGTCATAGCCGCAGTACCAAATTAAATTTAGGCCGTATCGCGGACCCTATAAAACGTCAGTTATCGCTATTGGTTCTCGAGATATTTCCCCAAAAACGCCGCGTTCGATTGGGGATGCAATGCAATGGTTCCCCCGGGATACGACAAAAGTAACTGACGTCACGCCGCGTGCTATTATACTAATCGTCAATTATCAATGGTCTAACGAAAAAATGACCACGATTAAGAAGGTTTTGACAATTAAAAAAGCAAAATCACAACACTCTCTAAAATAAAAGTGGTATGCACAACGCGGATTAGTATATATAGACTAGTATCTCGCGTAAAAGTTTTTTACGGCTTTATTTTCGGGAAGGATGTGTCGAAAATAGGTGACGAAAAATTAAACCATGGAATCATATATAGAAAATTTACCCATGTTGTAGAGCTCGAAAAACTGATCAATAAAATGTATGGGATCGTTTCGCTACGACCAACCGTTGCAGAGATATCGTCGTTCAAAGATTTTGATGACGTCATAGCCGCAGTAACAAATAGAATTTAGGCCCAAATGTTGTGTCACCTCTTCAGCCGTATCGCCGACCCCAAAAAACGTCAGTTATCCCTATTGGTTTTCGAGATATTTCCCCAAAAACGTCGCGTTCGATTGGGGATGCAATGCAATGATTCCCTGTGATCATAAAAAAACTGACGTCAAATGATGCCACGTGCTATTATACTAATCGTGAATGTGTCTTGCGTGGTCGAACTGCCGCTATATGACCACGATTAAGAAGATTTTGACCATTAAAAGAACAAAAACAAAACACTCTCTAAGTTAAATGTGTTACACACTACGCGGATTAGTATAAGTAGACTAGTATCCCGGGTAAAACTTTTTTACCGAACTTAACTTCGAAAAGGATGGGTCAAAATCGCCTTTCCCGTGTACGTACCCCGTGACGAAAAAATAAATCATAGAATCGCAACTCAAAAGTGTACCCATGTTGTAGAGCTCGAAAAACTGATCAAAAAAATGTATGGGATCGTCTCGCTACGACCAACCGTTGCAGAGCTATCGTCGATCAAAGATATTGATGACGTCATATCCGCAGTACCAAATAAAATTTTGGCCCAAATATTGCGTCACCCGGTCACCCGTATCGCGGACCCTAAAAAACGTCAGTTTTCCCTATTGGTTCTCGAGATATTTCCCCAAAAACGTCGCGTTCGATTGGGGATGCAATGCAATGATTCCCCGTGATGATAAAAAAACTGACGTCAAATGATGCCACGTGCTTTTGGAATGATCGTGAAAAAAGTGTCTCTCGCTTCTACGTGGTTTTACGCGCACATAAGAGGACGATGACCGTAAAATAAAACTAAATATATCACTCTCTAAAATAAAAACCGGATGCACAATCGCGAATTAGTATAATAAGACTAGTATCTCGCGTAAAAGTTTTTTACGACTTTAATTACGAAAAGAATCTGCAGAAATACGACGCGTTCCCGTGTGTGTACCCCGTGACGAAAATTTTAATTACCGAATTGGAAATGGAAAGTGTACCCATGCTGTAGAGCTTGAAAAACTGATCAAAAAAATGTATGGGATCGTTTAGGTACGACCAACCGTTGCGGAGATATCGTCGATCAAACATTTTAATGACGTCACATCCGCAGTACCAAATAAAATTTTGACCCAAATGTTGCGTCACCCCATCACCCGTATCGCGGACCCTAAAAAACGTCAGTTATTCCTATTGGTTCTCGAGATATTTCCCCAAAAACGTCGCGTTCGATTGGGGATGCAATGCAATAAGATAAGATAAAAAAAACTGACGTCACGCCGCGTGCTATTATACTAATCGTCAATATTATCAATGGTCTAACGAAAAAATGACCACGATTAAGAAGATTTTGACCGTAAATTTGAGAAAAAACCAACACTCTCTAAGTTAAATGTGTTACACACGCACGCGAATTAGTATAAGTAGATGAACAAAGTCTTACATTTAACATATTTACTGTCATAATCACGTAACGCATCAACCATTCTTTTTCTGTAGTTTTATAATCATCAACATAGTATTACATTGCTTCAAGATAGTAATACAATGCTGATTGATAGTATTATAAACAATCGCTCGCCACCCATGTTCAGTATGCGTTCTGTCGCAGAATTTCACTGTAAAAGGTTTTTACAGGCATTAATGCGTTATTACATTCAGAAGATTAAAAACAGAAACAAATAGCAACATGGCTCAGAAGTAACTTTAATGTAAAAAAAGTGGCAATATATAACACAGAACTGTTTACCACAAAACCAAACATTACAAAATGTTAATTCAAAACAAATTGATACCTTCCAACTTTTTCTTTTGTTCCAAAGTTACTTCTGGACTGTAATCATTAATGAATTTTGAAATTATATATAGTCTGTTCTTCCCAAAATCATCATGATTTAAACCATGAGTTTCATTTCTTTATGCTTTTTTATTATTGCCTAAAAGAATAATATTTCAATTGTAATATCGAAAATAAAAAACAAAACAAAAAGAAACAAAAAACAAAAAGGAAATTCAAGTACGCATATCCTAAAAACAATAACTAAAAACACAAATTTACCCAGAAGATAAAAAGTAACAAATAAAAACATAATGTCAAACTTATACACCACCATAACACAAAATAATGCATAAACTTGATAAAATATAAACTGAAGAAAAATCCATCCAATAATGCTTCTTTTTTGTAGGACAGTTTCATTGTACAGAACCCTCTCAACTTCATAATTTAACCATGTGCTTCATTTCTTTAATGGTTTATACACTTTTCTTTTTTCTGACTTAAAAGAAAAGATTTCAGTTGAAGAACAGCTAAAATAATCACATTCATTGCAACCATATTGAAGCAAACAAAAACAAAAGACATAAAGTTGGCTGGAAGACAGGCAGATAGACAAAGTACCAAGCATCTTAAATTGTACAGGAAGATCTAATAAAAGGCAGACATGGTTGACGTTCCCCCCATTTCCACAGCCATGAGAACCATTTTTAATTGATTTGTAAATAAATAAATTACAGCGCGCGTTACCAAAACAAATTTCGTTCGTTCCGCGTTCCTTTTCATCCAGCATCCAGTTTTCATCCAGCGAAGATACATACTAAATGATAGAATTATTTTGACTCATATATCTTTTCAAAACTCAATTAATTAATCTTTCAAAACTAAATTAAAATGAAAACCATTCGTTACTGTGTAAAGGAACATCATTTTTTTCTGGATTTCTTCACTGCACTTTCTTCTGTATAGCCATAACTAAAACGTAAACAAACATTTAAATACATACATAACTTACCTGTTCTTTTATTAATCTAAAATAAAATAAAAGTAGTAAAAGTTAAGCAATAAACGTTTTATAATAATACCTTCACATACAGACCTGTTGTTTGTTCGTCAAACGATTAATGAAAATTGATTTTTTCTGTATTTCCTCACTGCACTTTTTTCTATATAGCCATATCTGATAACTAAAACAAAGTAAACGAAAACTAAAACAAAGTAAAACGTTGAAACATGTGCTGGATGTATACTCGTTCGTTTTCGTTTTCCACATAAAAAACATTTCAGTATGATTTTACATAATACATACATAAATAATACGTCAATACATTTACTTACGTTCTTTTATTAATCTAAAATAGAAAAACAACAAAAGAAAAGCAAAAAGTTAAACAATAAACGTTTTATAATAATACCTTCGCACAGACCTGTTCGTTCGTCAAACGATTAATGAAAATGGATTTCTTATCAACGAACATTGTCGCTATAGTTTTTCCGATTTCGGCAACCAATGAAAACGGCGAAAAGACGATCACGTGTCAAAACAAATGATCGTTGGATTGCAGTGGAAGAGTTTCTTCACTGGCCGGACTGCCGCTATATGACCACGATTAAGAAGATTTTGACCATTAAAAAAACAAAAACAAAACACTCTCTAAATTAAAAGTGGGATGCACACACGCGGATTAGTATAAGTAGATAGTATCTCGCGTAAAAGTTTTTTACGACTTTGATTTCGAAAAGAATCTGCAGAAATACGACGCGTTCCAGTGTGCAAACCCGGTGACGAAAATTTCAATTAAGGACTCGGGACTGGAAAATGTATCCATGTTGTAGAGCTCGAAAAACTGAGCAAAAAAGTATGTGGGATCGTTTCGTAACGACCACCCGCTGCAAAGATATCGTTGATCAAAGAGTGTGATGACGTCATAGTATCCCGGGTAAAAACTTTTTACCGAACTTAACTTTGAAAACATTAGGTCAAATCTGTCATTCCTGTGGTGCGTACGCGTCACTTGTCACCCATGTTCAGTATGCGTTGTGTCACAGAATTTAACTCGTGTAAAAGTTTCTTTTCAGGCATTAATTTGTTATTACATTCAGAAGATTAAAAACAGAAACAAATAGCAACATGGCTCAGAATAATATATTTATACGCAGAAGAGAAGTAACTTTAATGTAAAAAAAATGGCAATATTTAACACAGAACTGTTTACCCAGACATACGAAACCAAACATTGAATAACATTACAAAATGTGAATTGAAAACAAATTGATACCTTCCAACTGTGTTTCTTTCGTGTGGAAGTTACATTATACAGCAACCATTAATGAATTTTTGAAATGATATATAGTCTGTTCTTCCCAAAACCATCAACGTCATGATTAAAACCATGAGTTTCATTTCTTTATGCTTTTTTTATTATTACCTAAAAAAATAATACTTGAATTGTAATACCGAAAACCTAATCATGCTATAAGAATATTGAAATAAACAACAACAACAAAAAGTGAAATTCAACTACGCATTTATCCTTAAAACAAAAATTTACCCAGAAGATAAAAAGTCACAAATAAAATCATAAAATCATGCCAAACTTATATACCCAGGTACGTAAACGATTACCATAACACAAAATAATGCATAAACATTTCATTGCACAGTAATAACTAATGAACTTCTTAAATACATAATCCATTCACATCTACCTTATGAATAATAATTAAAAACACAAACATAATGACAGAATTTATATATCTAAAGAGTTTATAAAAAATTGAAAACAACCACATTTTTAATCTGAGTTAAAATCTCCTCTGGCTAATTCACAACAGTTAAACAACCCTTTATTCTTATTTATCCAGCATACCAACTGTGTTATAACTAAATAGATTTATACTATTTTAACTTTAGCTGAACTTCAAACAAAATGGGATATAAATTAGATACAATAGATACAATCAGACAGCATAACACATTCCCCACTTCCACAGCGTCATGAGAAATAAAAACATTCATAGCTGTAGGACCATTTTTAATGTAATAATAGCGCGCGTTACCAAAACAAATTTCTCTCGGCTTCCTTTTCATCCAGCAGCATATACACATACTAAACGACAGAATAACTGAGACATCCACTCAAAGCTAAATCAATTAATCTTTCAAAACTAAATTAAAACCATTCCTTACTGTGTAAATAAACATGAAACTGCATTTCTCCACTGCACTTTCTTCTGTATAGCGATATTTGATAACTAAAACGTAAACAAACATTTAAAAACCTGTTCTTTTATTAATCTAAAATATTAAACAATAAAAGTCTTATCGTTCTGCACAGCCAATTTTTCAAAACTTCACTGCACTTCTTCTGTATATCTAAATATGATTTTTCATTGTAAACAAACAACTAACCCGTGTTCTTTTAGCAATAAACACGATAATAAAACGTTTTATAATAATAACAATACCTTCGTGCATACAAACCTGTGTTTCTTCGTCAGTTCTTTCGTCGATTTGCTGCCTAAAACAATCAAATTAAAATATTCGTATACAAAAAGAAACCCGTCTTCTTCGCGAAGTTTCTTGCTCACGAAATGATCGTTGACAAATTTCGAACGAAGAAATTGCATTGCTCGCACTCCTCCAAAGACGTTTTTCGGCTGATTTCCACTGCGCAAACCAAAAATAACAAAACGGAGGAGCATATACTAATCGCGGAAAATCAAAAAAAGTGTTTGTCGCAGCTGCGTGGTTTTACGACGAAAAGGGAAAAAATAAGAAGGATTTGACCGTGAAAGAAAAACCAAATATATCACTCTCTAAAATAAAAGTGTGACACACAACGCGAATTAGTATAATAAGATAGTATCTCACGTAAAAGTTTTTTACGACTTTAATTTCGAAAAGAATCTGCAGAAATACGACGCGTTCCCGTGTGTGTACCCCGTGACGAAAAATTAAATCACAAAATCGTGACTGGAAAGTATTCGCATGTTGTAGAGCTCGAAAAGCTGATCAAAAAACTGTATGGGATCGTTTCGCTACGATCAACTGTTGCAGAGATATCGTCGATCAAAGATTTTGATGACGTCATATCCGCAGTACCAAATAAAATTTGGGCCCAAATGTTGCGTCACCCCGTCACCCGTATCGCGGACCCCAAAAAACGTCAGTTATCCCTATTGGTTCTCGAGATATTTCCCCAAAAACGTCGCGTTCGATTGGGGATGCAATGCAATGGTTCCCCCGTGATCATAAAAACATCTGACGTCAAATGCCACGTGCTATTATACTAATCGTGAATGTGTCTTGCGTGGTCGAACTGCCGCTATATGACCACGATTAAGAAGATTTTGACCATTAAAAAACAAAAAAACAAACACTCTCTAAATTAAATGTGTTACACACATTGCGGATTAGTATAAGTAGATTTATCGATCAATCCATACTGTGAAAAGCCAACATTTAAATGCGTTGTCCTTAAGTTCAGAAGGCTCTGGTTTAGTACTTTTATCAGATAAATAGAGAAAATAATAACAAAAGAGCTTTGCAATGATTCATAATTTTTGGCAATTTCAGCGAGAATTTTAATCACACATTCGATATAAAAACACAAAACATTTTTTTTCAAACAGCGGAAAAACTGAAACATGTCTGGAGACCTTTGACATGCGATCACACATTGCATTTCAAAAACGTTTTAAGCTTATTGAAACAAGTACTGTCTCCATTTAAATACAGTGTGTTTTCGATTATCCAGTGATCGATTAACCGCGCCTCGATTACTTGAATAAAACCAGATTGTGTATTTTATTGTTTTTTCGATCTTTTTTCAAGTAAATTGCATTGAGTAATATACTCAAGGATTGTGTAAAAAAACGGTTCATAAAAAGCACCTTAATTTATCGGTTGCAAATGCATTTATTCGAAAGTAGAAAGAGAAAATATAAGCATAATAGTATCTGTGCACAAAACAAATACGTGTTCCGTAACTTTGGCTTATCTGGCATTTATTGATTATCCAAACTGGCTTTCAAATTCTGTTGTTCCGTCACTTCAGATAATCAAGGATACGTTGCACAAAGAAATACTATTTTATCCAAAAGTAAGAAACTGCACTGCTGCATTGAAATTCAAGCAATAAATCCTGCTAAGACACTAACACAAAGCAACTCAAAAACCAACAAGTACGTCGATGTTATGCCAAGCTATCCCTCCCTGACCCATGTCGTCCCTTAGAGATTTGCTGTAAACTAACTGATAGAAAACAACAACTATTTCTGCTCATCCATTTTACAAGCAGTGTTGATAATAGAGGCTAATTACTGAGTTATAGTGGAAACAATGAAATGCGACAAATATGATACCGTATTCTCTCTAACAATTTTTTTTTGGAAATTACGGCGCTTGGAGAGGGGCACTTATTGGAGAGGGGGCTAATTGCGATAAACGAAAGAATTTGTTGGGCCAAGAAAGTCTACACACTAACTTTACAATGCTTGTTGCATTTATTGACTGTTTTATGTTTCTTTTAATTGTGTGCGTTTTTTCTATCCCTTCAAGACCTTCAAGTCTTTTTACGTTTACATTTATCGTTTATACAGGGTGGCCCAAAAAAAAGCCTACCCTGGTTTAAATAGCTAATTCAGCCAAAAATATTTACATTGAAATTTTGATTCTTATACCATTCGAAAGAAAATTTTATAAGCTTTCTAAAAATATATCATACGTATCTTCAGCATTATTACTTTGCGAGAAAATCAAATTTTTATCTTTCACTCAAAGTAATTAAGATTTAAAGATCAATTAAAACACTTTCAAAATAGAAATTTATGATACGTTAAATTACAAAGTAATAAACACAAATTACAAAGTAATGAAAAGGACAATGAAATATGACGTGTCCGTCAAATGTTTTGACTTAAAAAATCAAACAAATGTTTTTGCATGTTAAAGAGGTTGAAAATGCAGTTGACAGTGGAGCAACGAGTCTTTGTGGTAACAAAATATCATGAAACAAAAAGCTACATTGCTGTTAGGGAAGCATTCCGCTAACGGTTTCCCGGGCGTGCCGCCCCATGCAACAAAACGATACACAAGAACATTCAAAAATATCAGCAAAATGGTACCAGTCTTAACATGAATAAGGGACATTCAGGTCGACGTAGATCTTCTCGCACGCCTCAGAATGTGAATATTGTAAGAAATGCTCTCGTTGCCAATCCTAGAGTAAGTACACGGAGGAATGGAATTCCAGTAAGCCGTTCAACTTTTCAGAGGATTGTTCAAAATGATTTAAGGTGGCATCCCTTCAAAATGCATGTCCGGCATGAGCTAAAACAGGGAGATTCTGTGAGAAGAGTCAGATTTTGCCAATGGTTTGAAAATCAATGCCATAACCCAAAGTTTTTGTACAACCTAGTGATTGGTGACGAAGCATCATTTGCTTTAAATGGACAGGTAAATAACCATAACGTCCGAATGTATGCAGAAAAAGGTAACCCCCTGCATTTCAATTTGATGTGTCAAGTGATCGTCGTAAGCTGACAGTATGGGCAGGAATTTGTGGGAACGGAACACTTGTCGGGCCTTACTTTTTTGATGGGAACGTTAATGGAAGGTCCTACTTACAGATGGTTGATACGTTTGCGTTGCCAAATTTGCAGAGATTCTATCCTGTTCTTTTCAATTCTGTTTGGTGGGCCCAAGATGGAGCTCCAGCTCACCGTACAAGAAATGTTACCAATCGACTGCGTCAAATTTTTGGCAGAAATGTAATTGCTATTGGGCAAAATACAGAATGGCCTGCACGCTCCCCTGACTTGACCCCGCTTGATTTTTTCCTCTGGGGCTATCTGAAAGGCAAAGTTTACCAGACACCTGCAGCAACCCTTGCTGATTTAAGAAGAAGAATTCAAGATGCATGTACACAACTCACACAAACTCCATTTATCCAAAACTCAATAAGAGAAATGAGAAGGAGATCTGTGTTGTGTATTCAAAGAAATGGACACCACGTAGAAAGACATTACCCTTAGTTTTACTTTTTTATTAGTTTTCTTTGTTGTGTTTATTACTTTGTAATTTAACGTATCATAAATTTCTATTTTGAAAGTGTTTTAATTGATCTTTAAATCTTAATTACTTTGAGTGAAAGATAAAAATTTGATTTTCTCGCAAAGTAATAATGCTGAAGATACGTATGATATATTTTTAGAAAGCTTATAAAATTTTCTTTCGAATGGTATAAGAATCAAAATTTCAATGTAAATATTTTTGGCTGAATTAGCTATTTAAACCAGGGTAGGCTTTTTTTTGGGCCACCCTGTAGATATATAGTTTATGTTGTTAAGCAATTATCTTACGAATGGCCTTGGGAATATTTTTCTATTTATTAAGGAGCACTGGCGAGAAGTTTTTCAACTCGTCAGTGCGAATTATGAATCATGAAAAGAAAGTTGTAACTTTGTTGTAGAAAATGGATTGTTGAGAGGAAGAAAGTGATTCTATAATTTACTGACATTTTTCCAAGACGAAGTCTTTAGCTAGCGAAGCTAGCATATATGTTAACAATAATTTGCAAAGAGTTTTCTCGGAGATTTGTTGTATTGGTTTTGGTTGTATTTTGTGGTTTGCAACCCTTGGAAGACTAGAGAAGCACTGGTGGTTTGTTGACTCAAGTGGTTTGCAAGATTCAAGTGGCTTGGAAGACTCAAGGAACGGTTGGTTGGTTGTTGTTTTGTTTGGACGGGTGGGTGTGGCCTTCGTTTCATACTCTCAAGTTGGTCTCCTTTCATAGACTAGCTACTACTCTAACAGACAAGTGGTCTCGTTATGTTTTGATTTAAATCCTGCTGGTCTCGTATCGCGCTGCGTTTCCTGTTTCCTTAATTCTTGTTTGGTGTCTTGAAACACCGCGTGCTGGTCTCGCCTCATAGATCAGCAATTTACTGTTTCACAAAGTGTTCCCTGTTTGGGAATTTTGCACGCTGGTCTTGCATCATAGACTAGTGACTTACCGTATCGCGCACCGTTCCTGTTTCCTGTTTGGAATTGCCGCACGTTAGTCTCGCATTATAGACCAACGGTCTAAACTACACGAAGTGTTTCCTGTTTCCGTTTCTAAACTGCACGAAGTGTTTCCTGTTTCCGCTTCCTGTTTGGAAAAGACGTATCGCACGCTCGATTCATCTCGTAGAAAAGTGATCTACAGTTTCGCGCTGCGTTTCCTGTATTCGTTTCCTGTTTCCCGTTCGGAACTGCCGCACGTTAGCTTGATTCATCTCGTAGAAAAGTGATCTACAGTATCGCGCTGTGTTTCCTGTATCATTCCTTGTTTCCTGTTTAAAATTGCCGCGCGCTAATAGGCTAGTGTCATATCGTGTCACAGCTATTTCCTGGTCTTATTTCCTGTATTGATAGTCTCACCTCATAGACTAGTGTCGCGTCCGGTTTCGGCAAACCAGTTCCAGTTTCCAGTTCCTGTCCAGTTCCGGTTGCTAGTTTCCTGCCAGATCCGGTTTCCAGTTTCCTGCCAGTTCCGGTTTCCAGTTCTTTCTGTCAT
This sequence comes from Turritopsis dohrnii, assembly GCA_027922465.2. Taxonomy (NCBI): domain Eukaryota; kingdom Metazoa; phylum Cnidaria; class Hydrozoa; order Anthoathecata; family Oceaniidae; genus Turritopsis; species Turritopsis dohrnii. The sequence goes on from BQMF02000323.1 coordinate 458,048, forward strand.
TTCTGGTTCAGTATCTGCTTCCAGCTCTTCTTTTCGTTCCTGCTTTCACTTCCTATTTCCAGCTAACCGTACTTGCTTGCTGTTAATTACACATAAGGATCCTCGGCCGTTGGTTTGGAATCGTGATCTTGTTGCTGTACCCCAAATCCAGATTCTGTCTGTAACCCCTAATGTATACTAGTTTTCCTCATTCTAGTTACCGTATCGTGGTCTTGTTACCATAACCTCAGCCAAATCTACAACTAATTTGCGTTACTATTCGTTACTCTTACGATCATAGCTCCAGCTTGAGTTTGTGATGGATCTTATCAAATTGCCTGCCGCTCAGTTGAAGCGAAAACAAAGTGGAAACAAATGGAGCATTACAAAGTCGATTCAAGAGATTGAAGGCCTTCTTGCTGTAAGAGGTAGCCGTACAAAGATAAAGTTCCTTCGAGACGCCCTTATTGAGTTGCTTCAGGTGGCTATCGAACTACATGAAAACTTGATGTTAGTATTAGATGAAAATGACCCAAACTTCAACGATCAGTGGATTGAAGAACTCAGAATGAGAGTTAAGTCATGCCAAGCTAACGTAGATAATTATCTGGTTGAAAGATAGGATGATCCTCCATCATCAATGTCTTCATCAAAGGCTGCGGAAATCGAGAAATGGAGGCAAGAGTGCGAGAAGGTTGTAACCGAATCCGAAGTTATTGCCCATGTCGATTCGTTGTCCAAACAACAGGGTGACCTTGATACCACTCAAGACAAGGTCAGGTATGATGACATCACAGATGCCTTTCCAAGGATACAACTCGAAGCTCGACAAGAAGCAACAAGCAATTTGTTACAGAAAGAAGACGAGAGAACTTTTAAAAATCTTCGCCGGAGCAATAGCATGCCGATGTTGTTTCTTACACATCATTACTACCAAGTGGACGAGCCAGATGTAATGATCGATAATAATCAACACAAGTATACAACATACCAACAAGACGTAGGCCAAGCTATTGAGACAAGACAATCAGGTCTGTCTGTCACTCAAGTTCAACATGAACCTATAGCTGTACCAGTCCGCTTCTGCGATATAAATTGCCTGGTATGTGCACCGAAAGTAAAGATGTCAAAAAGAAAGGGAAGCATCTAGTCAAAGGCCTGGATACAACGAAATCTTATTCCCAGATCAGACCAGAAATAGAAGTAGAAAACTCCTATTGTTTCAGAAGCGTACGTATTTGGTTCAGCACTTGAAGGGAGAAGCCTTACGTTCTGTCGAAGGTTTTGGAAATGATGAGTATGGTTATGTTGAATCTTTGAAGAGACTAAAGCAGATGTTCGGTAATCACACCTTGGTGACAGGAGCTACTATCAAAAAGATAACGAGTGGAAAACAAGTTGCAGACTCTGACCCAAAGGCACTTACAGACTTCTACTATACCGTATTCTCATGCATCAACACGTTACAAAAGATGAGATATGAGAATAATATCTACAGTGCCCATGTTCTTCGGCAAACATTGGCCAAGCTGCCCCACAAACGTCTTTTGAAATGGTCAGAATTCTGACTACGTCTGCGCAAAAGTGAAGAACCGAACCTCTACCATCTGGAAAAATGGTTACAAGAAAGAGTGATGGCATACAAGGACCCTTACTTGCCGCAAAGCAGAGCAACTAGGCTTAGTACCCTCAAGACGAATGTTGAAAAGTCAAAGTCAAGAATGTGCCCATGCTGCAAGCAGGATCACCTACTTTTCAGATGTGAAACTTTTAAGATGAAGACAGGTCCAGAGAAGTTGAAACTCGTTAAGATCAACAAACTCTGTTTTAATTGTTTGGCTGATGGCCACATGATAAGAGAGTGTTCTTCGAAGAAGAGCTGTTTCAAAGAGGGTTGCAAAAAATGACACCACACGTCTCTTCACGACATCTTAACACTCAAAAGACCTTTGGAAGCTAAAAAAGCATCTGAAGCATCACAGCCTAGAAAAACTGAAAGAACTGCTAATAAAGCTCCCCAGACTTCTTTGGTAGGGGCTATTAGAAATAGCAGAAACGTGTATTTACAGATTGTACCGGTGAAAGTTAGCAACAATCGAGGTGATACCGTTCAAACATTTGGGCTTCTGGATACTGGAAGCCAGTGTACCCTGATAACGAAATCCCTTTGCCAACAATTGAAGCTACCTGGTCGGATGAAGAAGATCAACCTTGGAACCATCACAGAAGAGGAAATCCTTGCTGCAAAGGTTGTTGATTTGAAGATTTCACTCATAGACGAGTCTTTTTCGTTGCCCATCAACAATGTTTATTCTTTGCAGGACCACCTGTTTAATGTGAGTGGCCAAACGGTACCAGTCAGCGCCGAACCTAAATGGGAGTACCTAAAAGATATAACTTTTCCAGAAGTCCAGGCAAAGGAAGTTCAAATCCTCATTGGTGCCGACGCCCCATCTGCCCTCATCGAAGATTCGATTCGATTCACCGTTAGGTTGGGCTCTTATGGGAGTCTATGAAGAAAGCACTAATCATTCGAATCCAATGATGTTTGGGCACACAAGAGTGATGAAAACCAGTGTAGATGAGAACCTGAATGAACTTGTTAAGGAGTTCTGGGAAACAGAATCTTTTGGGACAAAGGTAAACTACAATACATCCATGTCGATACACAAAAGGGACATGTGCAGAAGGGTCCTTTACAACGATTGGATATTTTTTTGGACAAAGATGGCATCATGAGAGTTGGAGGGGGCAGAGACTGCGCTTCAGCAAGTTTTCCTACGCTGCCAAGCATCAGACGATACAGTAGTATGGCAGTAGATCTACAGCTGTCTATGGTGCATAACAGAGACAGGGTGAAAAGTCAATCATATCCATAAAAAAGTGTATTAAGTCATTAGTTCTATTCTGTGTAACCATTCTGTGTAACCAAAGAAAAAAAATGGTGCTTTATCGTTGTGGATTATCTCACTCTTGTATTTCATAATTTACTAAGCTTCTTCTCTTCATATTCAATTTAGGTTGTCCAGATAGGATAAAATGTCGTTTTTTCAACCAGCAAAATGCTTACTGTAACGGACAGACAAAGTGAAAAACCAATATTGCCAGAGAACATGCCGGAATTGTAATAAAAGAGGTAAACTAACGGTGACAAATTTCAAAGAACATGCATGAGAATAGACCTTTCTCGAATATCTGTTTAAACGATGCATTGTGGCCGAGTTGTCGTGTCTATCCTCGCTTGTAATATTCAAGCTGTTTCTAATTATTGAAACGGGAATTGAGAACAATAGAGACTATTACTAAGTTATAAAGTAATGAAATCAGTGGAACAATGAATGGCATGAAAACGAGGTTACATATGAAACTCAGTCACAGTTCAGTGTTTAAACTGAAATTCAGGAAAGGTCTATTAAAATCATAATTCAATAAACCTGCCTCAGACCTGGCGATTCAGACGACGATTACAACGATTGGAATTCAGAGTAACTTTCATAATTGTCGTAATCGTGTAATGGGAACACTTTTGTAATCCTCAAAATGGTGGTAAATGCGTAGCAATTACAACCATGAAATACAGTGTAAGTGGTTCTTCCTGATTTTCGTGACGCAGCGTGACGGTAAAAAAAGGGGTGGATAGTACTTAGTTCAAGTCTGTGACATCACGACAAAAAAAAATTTCGATATAAAGTATTTTTTGTATTAGTCAAAATAAAAAAGTTATTTACCGTTTTGACGCCATCTGTTTTTATAATTTCCAATGTAAATAATGCTTTAGTGTTGAATCCGAATCTTTCGAGTGCCAAAAATACGTTTCATGTTTGTTGATTTGTTTATTTTTTTGTTGTTGTTGTTGTTTTTTTTTTGGGGGTGGGGGGGGGGGGGGGGGGGGGGGGGGTGCGGGTGGGTGTCTCTGCCAAGCGTCACGTCACGCAGGAAGGTCTTATGAAAAAACTGACAGAGCGTGATGAAAGGAGGTGGGTGATTCTAAAACAGCAAATTTAGCGTGACATAATTATTGAATGGCCACTAACAGCAACGGAACAAAATGATAAGCCACATCTTGTTATAGACTTAAGCCATATAAACAAACACATGCATGTTAAGAATTTCAAATATGAGGATCTATTAACTTTTTCCAATATGGTTGAAACAAATCACGAATTTTCTTTCTTTGATTTAAAGAGTCATAACCATCATATTTCTATAGCCGAGAAAGATCAGGATAATTTAAGTTTTTCCTAGGAGTACAACGACCGCTCAATAACGTTATACAAGCTCCTTGTGTTGTCATTCGGATTATCTTCGGCTTGTTACCTATTCAAGAAATCAACCAGATCTTTAATCAAGAAAATGGAGAGACTAGAGATCATTTGTGTGATCTTCATTGATAATGGTACAGCCGGAGATGCCGATCTTGACAAAGCTTTGTTGATCACGAATGCTTTGGTTATGTCTGAATTCATTTTAAATTTTAAAAAGTGTAAATTCAAACCAACAACATTCGGCAAAAGGCTTGGACTCAATATCAACACCATAGACATGGATTTTCTATGCAGCTACGTATTCAAAAAATCGAATTTTTGCATTTGTTTATCGATTCTGGTATTAAGGAACAGAGGAAAGGAACGGAGTTTGTAGCAAGACGGTTAATTTCAATGTCTATGCGGTGAGGCCTCTCGTGTAATTATTTACTCGTCAAATGTACAGATTCATTGAAGCAAGAGATTATTGGTATAAAACTTCACGATGTAGATTGTGATCTCGCTTTTTAACAACGTTTTTGGCGCACAAGCTTAAAAGATCAGAAATGTTTTCGTATATCTAAGGATCTCTTCATGACAAAGTCGTTTATTCAGATGCCATTCAAAACGGATATGGAGAATGAATTTCCACATATAGGAAGCTCTTATGTATACGACTCTTTCTTCGACAGACTAAACATGAACCTGTTCCATGGCTCTGTTGTAACATCAACGTGGTAAAAATAGTTACATTTGGTAACACTTATTACAAAATGTTCGAACGATAGTTTCTACATATGCTTAAAAGCCAGTGTCTGCCAAGGGAGGAAAACAAAAGGGCTGACGAATTATCAAAATGTTTATACACAGATAATTGGTTCATCGATAACGAAACTTTTAAGACAACTTTATGCGGTATAATCGTCTTGTCGAATTAAACTCCTTATGCGGCGAAAAAAAGACTGTATAAAGTGAAAATAATTGAGTCCGTCGTAACGAATTCATTGCAGCAGATTTTGGCGAACAAAACGTCAATCTTCGACTTAATTTCGGCATCACTTATACACAAAATGTTCGATGGACCAATTATCTGTGACCAATTATTCAATAATAATTTGATGGAACATCCTGATTTAAATGCACAAAGACACAGTGGACAAGACCTCGAAGCCAGCAACCGTGCTTGGTTTGAATTGTTTTAACATGTTAAAACAAAAGAAATACACGTCCTTATTTAAAAGATCTGAGCACGGCAATGAGTAAATGCGATATTAATGTGGTTTACAACAGTCACGTCGAATTCTAGGTTCAGCAACAAAACTTGTTTAAAGTAATTGTCGTATTTTTGTTGAATTTTCCCCGAATAAAAATAATTTAATTTGACACTGCGATTATGCGGCTGTATAAAACTTAATTTTATTGAAAGTCATTACGGTAGACAGACATGTGACGACTTTCACTGATAATTTGAACAAGAACAAGAATACATTGTCATTCAATTCAAGATTTCTTTGTCGGTACTTAAGGAGTAAATGCATGCGATCAAAATTGGCAAGAGGAATTTATCTGGTTTTGCCTTCCAGTTATATTGATTTGGAAAAAATGATGCATTGGTTTGTAAGGCTTAAGCTGTTTTCTTTGTACTCGAGTGGAGGTCTTCTTGATGAAAAGTTACTTAAACCTTTTTCCTGCATTTTCTGTATTTAAATTCGTTTTACTTCAATAACATTGTAACACAGATAGCGTTTTTGCTTTGTTTGATTTGATTAATTTTGATAGAAAATTAAAATAAAATCGAAAGTGATCATTCAAGCGTACAGAGCAAACGGGCCGTCTAATATAGCTACCGCTCAATGTAGCGGAGACGCAGACGCTCAAATGTAGAGATCACAAAAGCGTTGTGCAAATCCAAGATTTAAATGCAGCAAATATTTAATTTTATGAATTAAATGGCATCTAAAGATCTGGTCGATTTCTTGAATACGTAACAAGCCGAAGATAATCCGAATGACAACACAAGGAGCTTGTATAACGTTATCGAGCGGTCGTTGTACTCCTAGGAAAAACTTAAATTATCCTGATCTTTCTCGGCTATAGAAATATGATGGTTATGACTCTTTAAATCAAAGGAAAAAAATTTGAGATTTGTTTCAACCATATTGGAAAAAGTTAATAGATCCTCATATTTGAAATTCTTAACATGCATGTGTTTGTTTATATGGCTTAAGTCTATAACAAGATGTGGCTTATCATTTTGTTCCGTTGCTGTTAGTGGCCATTCCATAATTATGTCACGCTAAATTTGCTGTTTCAAAATCACGCTGCGTCACGAAAATCAGGAAGAACCACTTACACTGTATTTTATGGTTGTAATTGCTACGCATTTACCACCATTTTGAGGATTACAAAAGTGTTACCATTACACGATTACGACAATTATGAAAGTTACTCTGAATTCTAATCGTTGTAATCGTCGTCGGAATCGCCAGGTCTGAGGCAGGTTTATTGAATTATGATTTTAATAGACCTTTCCTGAATTTCAGTTTGAACACTGAACTGTGACTGAGTTTCATATGTAACCTCGTTTTCATGCCATTCATTGTTCCACTGATTTCATTACTTTATAACTTAGTAATAGTCTCTATTGTTCTCAATTCCCGTTTCAATAATTAGAAACAGCTTGAATATTACAAGCGAGGATAGACAACTCGGCCACAATGCATCGTTTAAACAGATATTCGAGAAAGGTCTATTCTCATGCATGTTCTTTGAAATTTGTCACCGTTAGTTTACCTCTTTTATTACAATTCCGGCATGTTCTCTGGAAATATTGGTTTTTCACTTTGTCTGTCCGTTACAGTAAGCATTTTGCTGGTTGAAAAAACGACATTTTATCCTATCTGGACAACCTAAATTGAACATAAAGAGAAGAAGCTTAGTAAATTATGAAATACAAGAGTGAGATAATCCATAACGATAAAGCACCATTTTTTTTTCTTTGGTTACGCAGAATGGTTACACAGAATGGAACTAATGACTTAATACACTTTTTTATGGATATGATTGACTTTTCACCCTGTCTCTGTTATGCACCATAGACAGCTGTAGATCTATTGTGTTGTTTCAACTTTTTTAGATGTGAATTTACACAATGTGTGCATTCAATCTTTATTACCAATAGGATTGTCGAAACGTTTTTATTTTCATGATTACATTACATAAACAGTGTGGTTTGGGGCTTCAGAATTTTGCCAATGAATTCAAACAATAAGCCTAACTTCATGTGTTAAATGCCCTGATTCTCATCATAAAAACTCCAAAATATTCCCATTCCAAATATCATTAGTATGATTTCTTTATTGTTAAATCTTGTTAGAAGACATTACATGGTTGTACTCTTTTTTAATCATGATAAAACCCAGTGGGCAAAATTTTCGAAATACCATTGCGAAGAATTGAATTTATATAAAAATATACACACTACACATCAATAAAAATAATGTTCATTACAGTGATTTTATGACAAGTTTTGGCCAATGGAAATAACTAAGTTTTCATCTTAGACTGGTAATAGTGGCATCTTCTCAGACAAACTTCTTCAAGCTTACATAACATCTGTTGTTCGAAGAAGGATTTAAAAATTTTTTTCGCGAACAACTTATGTTACAACATCTTCAAAAGGAAAGGAGAAGATCACAACAAATAAAATTGAATACCTCTTCCACAGTTGTTGCAAGTATTGCAGAAATCTTCGAACGATTCACCACCACACATGTTGAAATATCTTAACATTTGCCGGCACCAGGAATTTGGTTTCTGGTTCAGACAACCCGAACAGTTTGTAATCAGTTATTCAGTTTTATCAGAATAACAACAGCAAAGAGCTTGGTGGCCACTCCGGACAATGTGGAAAATAGCAGAGTTAACAACACTTTTTGTAGTAAGTACCTCAATTAGGCCATTATTGAGAAAGGATTCAACTAAAGCCTTTGATATGCCTGTTCCAAATTTTCTTTTCTAATATCTATTATGCAAATAGTATTTCCAATAGTTTGAATAATGGAGGTTATTATAGGACATATTAGGTAATTATAAGGCATATTAGATAATTGGAAGACATACTAGGTAATTGAAAGGTATATTAAATAATTATTATGATGACGATGTTCTTACCAGATCGTTTTAATGAAAACAAGCGACTCCTGCGAAAATTGCATGTTCTTTTGCCATAAATGAAACATTCTACAACAACAGAATGGTTTTATTACGTTTTCAGGTGATAGCAAAAAATAATAACAAATTTACCTTTGATAAGTAACTTTTCAGCTAAAGAGAACAAAAAATGTAAAAGTGAGTTTTATGTTTTATGAATATGAGTATGTTATTTTGCAGCTTTTTCGTGGAATTTCTTCATCAAGTGCGAAACATGTGAAATATTTACCGAATAAATTGTATATTGTTGTTGGTAATAATTGGTGGAGAGTCTTAGATGCTGGAGTCACTCTATATATACTGTTTACTGACTGCAAAATGAAATTTGAAAATTTTTATCAGTTCGCAATTTGATCGTATATTTGAAAGATTCGTCCATTTTTTTATGTGACTATTGCTTTAACAAGCATTAAATTAAACTAAATGAAATTAAAATTAACCTCTCAAATTACATAATAAAATACGAAAATTGGAAATTCATACCAAGTTACATTTGGGGCAGTTGCAAAGGTCTTGAATTTTTTTTATAGGCCATTGCATGAAAATATCCCAACTTTTTTTGTCTTTCAATTAGAACGTTAACTTACCAACACATTCAGTTCCAGACTTCACATAGCCATCAACACACGGACAACTATACCCATCATCAAATTCATCAACGGTACAATTTCTAGTTGAACCACAAGGGTTGCTTGCACATGGATCAGCTATAATGGAAAATTAAAATATGTGTGTGTGTGTGAGAAATAAATAAAAACTGACTTAGCAATGAATGAAAAATTCTATAAATAACTAGTATCTCGCGTAAAAGTTTTTTACGGCTTTACTTTCGAAACGGATGTGCAAGAATCCCGCGTCCCCGTGTGAGAACCCTGTGACGAAAATTTCAATTACGGAATCGAACTGGAAAGTGTACTGATGTTGTAGAGCTTGAAAAACTGAGCAAAAAAGTGTATGGGATCGTTTCGCTACGACCAACCGTTGTGGAGATATCGCTGATCAAAGATTTTGATGACGTCATATCCGCAGTACCAAATTAAATTTAGGCTCAAATGATGCGTCACCCCATCACCCGTATCGCAGATCCCATAAAACGTCAGTTATCCCTATTGGTTCTTGAGATATTTCCCCAAAAACGTCGCGTTCGATTTGGGATGCAATGCAATGATTCCCCGTGATCATAAAAAAACTGACGTCAAATGATGCCACGTGCTTTTGGAATGATCGTGAAAAAAGTGTCTCTCGCCTCTACGTGGTTTTACGCGCACATAAGAGGACAATGACCGTAAATTAAAAGTAAATATATCACTCTCTAAAATAAAAGTGGGATGCACAACGCGGATTATTATAATAAGACTAGTATCCCGGGTAAAAACTTTTTACCGAACTTAACTTCGAAAAGGATGGGTCAAAATCGCCTTTCCCGTGAACGATCCCCGTGATGAAAATTTCAATTTAGGAATTGGAAACGGAAAATGTATTCATGTTGTAGAGCTCGAAAAACTGATCAAAAAAATGTATGGGATCGTTTCGCTACGACCAACCGTTAGAGAGATATCGCTGATCAAAGATTTCGATGACGTCATATCCGCAGTACCAAATAAGATTTAGGCCCAAATAGTGCGTCACCTTATCACCCGTATCGCTGACCCCAAAAAACGTCAGTTATCTCTATTGGTTCTCGAGATATTTCCCCAAAAACGTCGCGTTCGATTGGGGATGCAATGCAATGATTCCCCGTGATCATAAAAAACTGACGTCAAATGATGCCACGTGCTTTTGGAATGATCGTGAAAAAAGTGTCTCTCGCCTCTACGTGGTTTTACGCGCACATAAGAGGGCGATGACCGTAAATTTAAACTAAATGTATCACTCTCTAAAATAAAAGTGGTATGCACAATTGCGAATTAGTATAAGTAGACTAGTATCTCGCGTAAAAGTTTTTTACGGCTTTAATTTCGAAACGGATGTGCAAGAATCCCCCGTTCCCGTGTGAGAACCCCGTGACGAAAATTTCAATTGCGGAATCTGGGCTGGAAAGTGTACTGATGTTGTAGACCTTGAAAATCTGAGCAAAAAAATGTATGGGATCGTTTCGCTACGACCAACCGTTGCGGAGATATGGTCGATCAAAGGTTTTGATGACGTCATAGCCGCAGTACCAAATTAAATTTAGGCCCAAACATTGCGTCACTCCATCACCCGTATCGCGAACCCTAAAAAACGTCAGTTATCCCTATTGGTTCTCGAGATATTTTCCCAAAAACGTTGCGTTCGATTGGGGATGCAATGCAATGATTCCCCGTGATAATAAAAAACTGACGTCACGCCGCGTGCTATTATACTAATCGTCAATTATCAATGGTCTAACGAAAAAATGACCACGATTAAGAAGATTTTGACCGTAAATTATAAAAAAACACAACACTCACTAAATTAAAAGTGGGATGCACACACGCGGATTAGTATAATAAGATAGTATCCCGGGTAAAAACTTTTTACCGAACTTAACTTCGAAAAGGATGGGTCAAAATCGCCTTTCCCGTGAACAATCCCCGTGATAAAAATTTCAATTTAGAAATTGGAAACGGAAAATGTAACCATGTTGTAGAGCTCGAAAAACTGATAAAAAAAATGTATGGGATCGTTTCGCTACGACCAACCGTTAGAGAGATATCGCTGATCAAAGATTTCGATGACGTCATATCCGCAGTACCAAATAAGATTTAGGCCCAAATAGTGCGTCACCCCATCACCCGTATCGCTGACCCCAAAAAACGTCAGTTATCTCTATTGGTTCTCGAGATATTTCCCCAAAAACGTCGCGTTCGATTGGGGATGCAATGCAATGATTCCCCGTGATCATAAAAAACTGACGTCAAATGATGCCACGTGCTTTTGGAATGATCGTGAAAAAAGTGTCTCTCGCCTCTACGTGGTTTTACGCGCACATAAGAGGGCGATGACCGTAAATTTAAACTAAATGTATCACTCTCTAAAATAAAAGTGGTATGCACAATTGCGAATTAGTATAAGTAGACTAGTATCTCGCGTAAAAGTTTTTTACGGCTTTAATTTCGAAACGGATGTGCAAGAATCCCCCGTTCCCGTGTGAGAACCCCGTGACGAAAATTTCAATTGCGGAATCTGGGCTGGAAAGTGTACTGATGTTGTAGACCTTGAAAATCTGAGCAAAAAAATGTATGGGATCGTTTCGCTACGACCAACCGTTGCGGAGATATGGTCGATCAAAGGTTTTGATGACGTCATAGCCGCAGTACCAAATTAAATTTAGGCCCAAACATTGCGTCACTCCATCACCCGTATCGCGAACCCTAAAAAACGTCAGTTATCCCTATTGGTTCTCGAGATATTTTCCCAAAAACGTTGCGTTCGATTGGGGATGCAATGCAATGATTCCCCGTGATAATAAAAAACTGACGTCACGCCGCGTGCTATTATACTAATCGTCAATTATCAATGGTCTAACGAAAAAATGACCACGATTAAGAAGATTTTGACCGTAAATTATAAAAAAACACAACACTCACTAAATTAAAAGTGGGATGCACACACGCGGATTAGTATAATAAGATAGTATCCCGGGTAAAAACTTTTTACCGAACTTAACTTCGAAAAGGATGGGTCAAAATCGCCTTTCCCGTGAACAATCCCCGTGATAAAAATTTCAATTTAGGAATTGGAAACGGAAAATGTAACCATGTTGTAGAGCTCGAAAAACTGATCAAAAAAATGTATGGGATCGTTTCGCTACGACCAACCGATAGAGATATATCGCTGATCAAAGATTTCGATGACGTCATATCCGCAGTACCGAATAAAAATTAGGCCCAAATGATGCGTCACCCCATCACCCGTATCGTTGACCCCCAAAAACGTCAGTTATCCCTATTGGTTCTTGAGATATTTCCCCAAAAACGTCGCGTTCGATTGGGGATGCAATGCAATGATTCCCCGTGATCATAAAAAACTGACGTCAAATGATGCCACGTGCTTTTGGAATGATTGTGAAAAAAGTGTCTCTCGCCTCTACGTGGTTTTACGCGCACATAAGAGGACGATGACCGTAAATTTAAACTAAATATATCACTCTCTAAAATAAAAGTGGTATGCACAACGCGGATTATTATAATAAGATGAAAATGCTTACTCGATCATTAAAAATTTAATTACATTTTCCAAGACATTTTCCTTATTGTTCTAAAAAACACTTTTTCATTTTTCACAAAAATATTCTAGTCGAAAGAGCTTGAAAATGACTTTCCATGAATGACAGCTTTAAAATTTCCATTTCCAACAATATGAAACACACTGTAGCTGATAATTTCATTATGTACGTGCCTTACCATGACAACCGTAATATCTATTCAATTCTAATATATCTTTATTTGTTAAGAGATCATAAGTGTCATGCTTGAATCACATTGTACGCAACATCTCGTGTAAAATGGTTCCTAAAACCTAATTAAATATTGTCACTGCTTTCAACTTTCCTGTTTTCATTTTTTTTAATTTTCATTTTTTTATTTATGTCTTTATTTAAAGTTGATACAAAAACACTGGCAGAATAATGTACTAACTAAAACCAACATAAAATCATAAAACTATAAAATACAAAATCTAGACAGAAAATAAAAACTACAATGAAAGAACCATCTCAGAGGAGTTTACACATTTTACACTGGCAATAAATTGGTACACAGCGGACCCCAGTCTTGAATACATTGCCTTTTTCGTCTCAGTCGGCAAATCGTTCGAGGCTAATGTGGCCCGGAAAAAAAGCGAATTTACACCAGCACTACCTTTAGAAGAGGGAATTTTTAACTTGCTGCCAGAGCGCAGAATAAACGTTGTTGCTTTTCGGCAGAACGTATACCACATAAATTCAGGATTGATTTTATGCAAGGATTTAAATACTTCAATCACTGGAAGTTTAAGATTTCTTGCATGAATCGACTTTAGCCCTGTTTTGGTGGGAATATCAGTGTAGCTTTGTCGGAACATGCCACTTTTTGCACAAAATGCTCTTTTATGAGTGGCTCCGACCAGGCTATGTGCTTGTTTGCTATAATACATCCATTCTAATGGGCAATAGTTAAAACATGGAATGACGTATGTATTAAATAACGTATCTACAATATCTTGGCTTACAACAGAGATTCAAGGAAGCCTGATGACACATTCCCTTAATATGGAAATAAAAAAGAAATCTTATCATCCAGTTTTATACAAGTGAGTTTCACTTCCTTCGAGGAGTTTATGGTTGTACTACCAATTTTGAAAACAATGTCCCTACTATCAACACCTAGGATTAGCATCTGAAACTTTTCCGGGATTGCGACAAGACCATTGTTGTTAAACCAGTTTAAAGCTGATGTCATGTCAGAATATAAGCCTTCAAACACTTCAACTAAAGTGGCTTTAAAACTGACAAAATTATTGTCGTCGGCAAAAATGCAGATGCTACATTCTAGTACCGAAGACAGCAGATCGTTGATAAAAACATTGAATAAAATTGGTCCTAGAATTGAATCCCGAGGAACACACAAAAGAATGCCAAGCCATTCGCAAAAAATTGAGCCTATACGAACACGCTGCTTCCTATCAGACAAGTAACTGTACAGGAAATTTAATTTTAATACAACATCATATGCTGCCAATTTGGGAGTCAATAGATCACGACGTAGACAATCAAAGACTTTGGACAGATCCATCAAAATTGCTCCTACGGAGTTCGAAAAGGGACTTTTGCCACTGTAAAAGCATATTTAGCTAAAAAAAGCTGTAGTTGCTTTGCCATCAGTCTTTCACAAATCTTAGATACAACAGGCGGCAAAATAATAGGGCGATACCTTCCCTAATCAAGAGTATTTCCCTTCTTATGTGATGGAATGAAATCGGCCAGAGATAACTGGAGATAACTTGTGAGCACTCGTGCGTATTCATGAGCAGCAAGTTTCAGAATGTTCTTAAGAATTTGAACGAATTTGACCTTTTTACCAGAACCTTTTTCAATTGCAGTTTTCAGCATGGTGTAGATCAGAGAATGATGGTCACTTAACCCAGTATCGACATTTACTGTTTTCATGAGAGAGTGCTTTCTGTTGGTAAGAATCAAGTTAATGTAAGATCCAGATGAAGCTTTCCAACAGGTTTTTTCTCTCATATAATTGCTAAGAGAGTGACCCAGAAGAAATTCAACCAAATCCTGACCGACCCAGTCGAATCTAGTTTAAAATCACCCTCTATTATAACATTGTTTTTGTTTTTTATTTGAGATTTTAACTGTAATTGTCTTCACAAACTATTTTTTTGATTGATGTCTCAAATTTTTGTTTACATTATAAACTAGCAAAATCAATACCTCATCCACCACACCCATTTCCGATGCTAAGTTCTTGTGGACTAAACGGAGTTTGCCCAACATAACTCCAACATCTGAAAAATGTTCAAGACATGGAAATGTTGTGAAGCTATCTATTACTGAAATTTAATGGAAAACACGTACAACTAGCAGGTGGCCAAAATGTAAATTCAAGATTGACAAAAATCATGTTACCAGTTTCCTGACGAAATATATTGTTTGTTAGCACCATATTTCTTACCCACTTCCATAGATAAACAGTATATAATTGTTATCTCCCGTATAGCTACTTTTTGGGACCCACACTGGCCTATCAGCACAATTTGAGTCGAAAAGGCTGTTCATTTCTGCAATGGCATCTTTAATTTCAGTTGCATAACCTAAATGTTTTTATGAAGTTAATATTAATTAGAAAAACAGATTTTGTGGAACGGCATAATAAAACATCTAGTTTTATTTAAGATCGCTGTATCAATAGTTCTTGACTTTAGGACAACCGTGGTGCAGTAAAGAATGTAAAGTACCCGTAGTTTCTTCTCATCTTCCGGCTCTACTACTCCAAGCAATGAACAATTTCGTGCAACGTTTACATGACATTGTTGACAAATTTAGAATTTCGACCAAATTTCGAGCTGTTAAAAAAGCACAATTGAAAGGTGCTGATTTTAAAATGCAGAGTGATTTTGTCAATTTTGGCCAAAAGTAAGCAACTTAGGCTTTAATTGGACTAAATTTAGAAACTTCCCAAATTTTCATAAAAATTCGCACAAAACACAATTGGAAGATGCTGGAAGATGAAGATTTGGCCAAAACTGGGTAATTCGCCAATGTTTTGTTGAGAATAGATATGACTTCCAGAATAACAATACTTGTACATATTGTATATATGTATTTATAACTGAGGAATCACCCTGTAATAAATAATCGTAATAATCGTAACAATAATGATAAGCCAAGCGGCTTCTTGTTTTTATAAGTTTTTTGACAGTTTTTTTCATGTATGATATGCAATAAAAGCAATTTTAGTTACTGTCACATCATATACCCTGCAGAGGTGGATGTGGCGTTCAGCTAAAACGATTGGTGGGCTCTTCTTTTTAGCGTCACTAGATGTACCTTCAATATAATATTACGATGTTCACTTTGGATTCCATAAGGAATGGCAACTTTTCCTTGATTGTCTTTTTCCCATCTGCGAGACGCGCTGGCGGCTCTTTTTCCAATTGGAGGATCAACGATAATCATATCATCAACCAATTTTACTGAAAAATTCATACGAAATATAGAATAAAACAAGTTATAATTAAAACTAATTCAACAAAAACCCGTCGGACAAATAATCCTTTAGGTTCATCCGGGCGCAGCGTTTTCTAAGAGCGCATTTAGTTTCATCGAAATATTTCCAAACAGTTCCAGTTCCATGTTTTAAGTTAGAAATTATAAAAAATAATTTCGCTTAGAATTTGTTTAGAAGTTGTCCAATGAAACTTACGTTTTAAACCATCTGTAAACTTATATGCTAGCCTTGCTAGCTAGAGAAAAAAGGTCAGTAAATTATAGAATCAGTTTCTTCCTCTCAACAATCCATTTTCTACAACAATGTTACAACTTTCTTCTCATGATTCATAATTCGCACTGACGAGTTGAAAAACTTCTCGCCAGTGCTCCTTAATAAATAGAAAAATATTACCAAGGCCATTCGTAAGATAATTGCTTAACAACATAAACGATATATTTATAAACGATAAATGTAAACGTAAGAAGACTTGAAGGTTCCAAAGGGACAGAAAAAACGCACACAATAAAAAGAAACATAAAAGAGTTAATAAATGTAACACCCCCATCCTTGAGATTTCGTCTCAATCCAGCTCAAATGGGGCTATCTTGACCATAGTTTGCACGTAACGTCCCGTTGCCGTTTGTACTTCGACTTTTCGAATCATGCCACTACTACCAGGGAACGTACTCGTTATTCGTCCAAGTAACCATCGTCCACGAACGTCAGAACCGTCGGTCACCATCACCAGGTCCCCGAGTCACATGGCAAAACACAGATAAAAAAACATGGCGTCTCAAACCAGTTGTGTCATGGAAAATGTCTTAGAGAAACTTGGATTAAAGGGGTTACAAGAATCATTTTTAAAAGAGAAAATTACACCAGACATTGTTGGAAAGTTGACAGAATCAGATCTCCGTGAGCTTGGAGTAATTAATAATGGAGACATAATGAATTTAAGGATAGAATGTTTGAAATATGGCAACTCAGCTCCTGAAAAATGTCATGATTTTGTTGGTGCACCCAAATTCGAAATCCCAAAATCTGTTTTGGAAGCTCTTCTGCAAGATAATTTTACAATTAAAACTATCAGTTTGATGCTAAGCGTATCAGAAAGTACAATTTATCGAAGAATGCATGAATATGGGCTATCTAAAAAGAGTTTCATGAACGTAACAGATATTGAGTTAGAGAAAGAGGTGGAAAAGATAATAGAAGAGTACCCTCTTTGTGGCGAAAATATGATAAGAATGATTCTATCTGAGAATGGCATAAATATACAACGACAACGATTAAGGGACTGTATCCATCATATTGATAGTGGGGGAGTGAAAAGTCGCAGAAAAGGAAAGCTACAAAGGAGAGTTTACAATGTGCAGGGACCTAACCACCTGTGGCACATCGACACTAATCATGAACTAATACGTTGGGGATTTGTGATATTTGGGGCAATAGATGGTTTTAGCCGTTTGCCAGTTTGTTTAGTGTGCAAAGACAATAACAAAGCTGAAACAATATTATCATGTTTTAGTGATGCTGTTAAGAATTATGGTCTGCCTAGTCGTGTACGTTCAGATAAAGGCAAAGAAAATATTTTAGTGGCTCAATACATGCTCGAAAGAAGAGGCCTTAATCGTGGCAGCATGATAACTGGCAAATCCACGCACAACCAAAGAATTGAGAGGTTATGGAGGGACGTATATAATGGCGTTCTTGCTCTTTGTTACGCTTTATTTTACTTCATGGAAGATAACGGTGTTTTGAACATATCCTTACCCTCGCACATTGCAGCACTACACTACGTCTTTTTACCTAAGATAAACAGCAAACTTGAGATTTGGAGAAATGCGTGGATTCACCATCGGATAAGAACTGTCAAGGCAAGCCCATTGCAACTATGGATAGGAGGTCAGTGCCAGAATCCTCAAGGTATCGACTTAGACCTTGATAACGTTGAACTCTATGGAATTGACGGAAATTTTTCACTGGATACTGAAGAAAGGCCAGATGATAGACCCATGTTTACCACACCTGTGCTGCTAAGTGATAATTGCCTTGAAGAGCTAACTCGTGAAATATCAGAAAGCATGCTGTCTATTGATCATGGAATTCCATCGGTACTTGCAGCAATTGAAATAATAGAAAAATATTTGTAACATAACTTAAGCATATATTTGTGCATCTTTTATGAAAGAACAAAAGAACCATTTCTTCGTATAATGGATTTTATGTCACCGTATGCTCATGTGACAAAACGCGATCATGACGAGTTTGTGGTGAAAACCTTGTTAATTCTGTTGCGATTAGTAAAGTTTGGATTACGTGATGCCTCATTCTTTCATATGAAAACAAGAGACTTTTCTATGATCGCACCTTGTTATATGAAAACACTCTTATAACTAACAAATACAAGGGTAAGGTAAGAGAAATAAAAATATAAGAAAATAAAAGTAAAAGAATGTCACATGATTCTCATCTGTTTAAAACAAAAGATTGTGCTAGCTTCATGGTTGCAAAAACAATTTCACGCACAGCATA
Organism: Turritopsis dohrnii; assembly: GCA_027922465.2. Taxonomy (NCBI): domain Eukaryota; kingdom Metazoa; phylum Cnidaria; class Hydrozoa; order Anthoathecata; family Oceaniidae; genus Turritopsis; species Turritopsis dohrnii. Next base: position 476,682 of record BQMF02000323.1, read on the forward strand.
GAAGTGCGTATAACTTTCGTACAATAATAAACCATAACCAAAATTTGTACTCAGTCAGTCAGCCAGTGGGACTTTTGGCATGATATTGTTGTTTCTTGTTTACAAAGTTCCGAAATAGGAATTTGTAAACGCAAAATCATATAAATTAAACAAGACATCGGTTGTTGGTACTTTTCTCTCTTGTGTCGGACGAGGTAAGACTAATGTGTTTGTACATGTCCTTGCTAAAAAACCTTTAGTTTTGTTCAATATCAATTTCTATCGATTCCGTCCGACAATTTTCTTTTCCTTGACATAGTATAAAAGGAACAAGATTCGCAAAAATGCGACTATATATTTCCCCTAGGTTACGAAAATTTTGTCAATTATTGTACGCATTGATAACCATAAGAAAAATGTATCATTAAATAATTACAATGATATAACTCATAAGCCTTAATCTCAGATAATAATGTCCACAGCGTAGAATTGAATCTAATACCAGAAAAGAACTTATTTTGAACTAATTCTGAAATGAAGATGTTCTAACAATTTTTGCGGAGAAGTTAAAAAGTGACTGTGAAGTTACTATGGGCACAGGTAAAAACTATGACTGAAATTACATTGTGTAAAGCAATTCTGTCATAATAAATCTTTATTCTTGCTGACTCTTGACAAGTTCCTTATCCTTTATGCCATAAAATCAAAGAAAACAATGTAATTCAAAATAACAATTGCTTTTTGTAATTCGGATAAAACTTAAACATACAATCCAATTTGTATACAGGTTAACAAAAGAAGAAAAGAAAACCTAATGCCAATACTACTAATATATAATATTAAAAATACTTTGAGATAGACATATAAACAAATAACTATCAAAGGCAATCAGAACCCAATCTCTGCTAACAGAATATTATGTGTAAAGAAGGAAGAGTATTTTCAAAAAAAGAAGGGCTTAAAATGACAATTTATAAAATTAAATTCAAGTACACCCCTTCTTTATAAGAACTAGTAAAATCTGACCTGAGGCTGGCTGTTCTTATTTTTGAGGCTTTTCCAGCCTGAATATGAAAATAATAAACTTCGAAACTATTTACAACTGCTCAAGAAAAAATTCACATCCTGAACAGTTCTTATTTTACACAAAAATTCAGGCTCAGGCTGTTCTTGACTTTCGGAACAGTGACTTGAGTCACAGGTTGTTCCTAATGTTGTTCTTATTTTTGGCTAAATCTGAGGCTTGTGTTCTTATAAAACTGTTCTTACAAAACAAAGCATATATATACATATATAACATGTCTTTTTCAAAAAAATATGTTCACACATTACTTATTAGGTGATAAAGAGATCTTTAGTTTAAATCCCAAATTAAAAAAAAACAGATTTCGGTTGTGAAAATATAAATTTGTAGCTATATAAGAAATAATATATACTACATAGCTGAAAAGCAGAAGTTCGTATCCTGGCTTGATTTAGTTTACAGACTGTTATTTATTAGAATGCGTTTTGATTTACATTCGTTGTTCATAAGGTGTATATATAATATCAAAACAGGCTTTCATTCAATATCAAAACAGTATTATACGTGATCATGGAATTCATTCATAGCAAACTGTTTCTGTTGTTAGGTTGAACGACTAGGAAACACACTTGTTTTTTCTAAAGTATTATACGTAATTGGTTTTCTAAACTTCTTTTGGCATATACAACATCACGTTTCCACATGCAGTTTTTGATTTGGTGTTGTTCTCCACAAAGAAGAAAGGGTTTCCTTCTTTATCATGATGATTGTGTTTTCATAAAAATAAATCTTCAGCCTGGCTTTTTAATAATGAATTTTCGCCTTTGCACTGAAATCACAGCTTCAATGCTTTCCAAGCATTTATTACCAAATAAATACATTGTTATCAGCAAAACCAAACAAAACATCCATGACATTGATATCACGTTTTTTCTCTGTTTTCACATGTCCATCCATAATTTTTTTACAAAACTTTTTAGCACAACACTTAAACAATTTATTTCCATCATTTAACGTTTTGAATCATCTCAAAAAAGCTAGCAGAAAGCAAAAATCTTCCACTGTCTAACTGCACTGACTAAAAAAAGATGGCGTACAACATTACTGAAAACTAGCCTCTATTCTTATCTACCTTGGCTAGGCCAGAATTCAATACTGAACTGCGGCTATAAAGGTGAACTCAGGAGAAGAAGAAGGAAAAAGCCGATTTTAACATATATTTCGCCCTACGGGGAAATATATAAAAACTTTTTCGATCTCACTTTTAATTGTTTGGGAAGAAATTAGGTCCATACCAACTAATCAATGTTGTAGATGAAGCTAGACATGGCGACGAGCAGTAACAAAAACAGTGCTGAGGGATGTTTAAATGATTTTTTATTCCTTGATACTGAACGGGATCATTCGAGTTCCTGTTCTGTTCTGTCAACAATCAATATTCAACAACATGGGGAAAGTCATTGAAAGAGCTTCCATTATTCGCTCTGAAAGAAATTAAAAAACATCTATACAAACACCTGAAGTAATAATGATTGAAGCATTAGCGAGTTTTAGCAAGACGACGCGAACGTTTTTGCAACGCGGTTTTTTATCATATTGAAAGACGTTCGCGTCTTCTTGGAAAATTGTTTTAGCTTTTCGAACGTATGGAATGAAACTTAAAATGGCTACCGCTAACAGTCTCAAAACTGTTAGAGATGCTCTTTTGCTCTCTTACGTTGATAATTACATCGATGACATTGAATTTATTTTGCTGTATGATTTAAACAAATCAAGAGAAGTTTATCCGTATTGGAAATATCCATTATTTGATCTCGATACATTTGATGAAGCCCAATGTGAAAAACACTTCAGGTTTCATGCCTCCCACATTTATGACTTGGTTGAATATATGCACATTCCAGAGAAAATAACCACACCAGAAAGAATTACATGTTCTGGAGTCGAGGGCCTTTGCATTCTTCTCAAAAGACTAGCTTTTCCATGCAGATTCACTGATATGGTTCCTGTATTTGGAAGGGATCAGACAGAAATATGTATTTTATTCAATCACATTCAGAACTTTGTTTACAGAGACCATAACCATCGACTGAGCTCTTGGAATCAGTGGTTCCTGCAACCTCAATTTTTGAATAACTATGCTCAAGTTGTAAACAATAAAGGGGCCCCACTTCAGAACTGCTTTGGTTTCATTGATGGTACTGTCATCCCTATTTGTAGACCAAATGTTAATCAAAGAGTTGTTTATAATGGTCACAAGAGGGTCCATGCATTAAAATTTCAGAGTGTGGCCTTACCTAATGGACTAATTGCAAATTTGGCAGGCCCCTTCGAAGGTAGAAGACACGACAGTACTATGCTTCATCAATCAAATTTACTTCCTAAGTTGCAGAGGGTAGCATTTTTTCAAGGGAATCCTTTATGCGTGTATGGAGATCCTGCCTATCCTTTGAATTTACATTTACAAGCCCCATTTCGAGGAGCAGTTCTGACACCTGCGCAGGCTGATTACAATAAAGCTATGAAAACGGTTCGTGTTAGTGTAGAGTGGCTATTCGGTGACATAAAGAAATATTATAAATTTGTTGACTATAAGAAAGAACTTAAAATTGGACTTTCACCTATTGGAAAAACATACAGTATTTGTGCACTGCTACAAAATCTCCATGCATGCTTCTATGGTAATCAAGTTTCTACATTTTTTGAATTGGACCCACCTTCTGCACGGGAATATCTCCAATAATATCAGTTTGGACAAATATTCAATAAACTCAAGATAATATTTACACTTCAAAAGTTGTCATAAATATATACAAAACCTTTTTAAGTTATAATAATAAAAAATAAAAGTATGCACAATAAAAGTACACATGAGATATATTCTTCTTTTTATGATAATTTTTTTTTAATGGCCATCATAAATAAAGGCAAAAACATCTTACATTATGATTCTTGTAGCTTCCACCAGTTATTTATCATTCATTATTCTTGTCAGTGCAAAAAACATAACATAAGATATTATCAGTTTTGTAAGACTGCATCAAAACCATGAACAAAACAAAAAACTTAAAATCAACATAACAACAAGCAAACAGCAGATTGAAACGATTAAAAGTACATATATTTTTGCATCTCTTAAATGTTAGGTGTTTGTATCAGGACCAAGATCAGTAACTTTTCTGTCTTAAAAAAAGCTAGATTTTTCGGAAATTAATGAAAAAATGCAACGAATTTTCAAACTTAGTGTTCGTAACAAAAAATTAAAAAAAAACTAAATATTTCTTCCGCTAGTGGTATATAACACAAAATAAAGCCAATAAAACAAAATGTTCTTAGCAGAACTGTTCCGATCAAGTCTAACTAATCATCTTTTTTCTTTAACAATAATGCCAGAAACTGCTGCTGTTGAAGCTGTTGTTGGGCCATAAATTCAAACTGTTTCTGTTGATTTTGTTGTTGTGCTAGAAACATTTGTTGAAATTCATTTCGACGTTCCAATTCAATCTTTCTATGCTCTTTATCGGCTTCCATTTTTTCTCGTAAAATAGCAATCGTATCGCCCCCGGAACGTCTCCTTGTACTACTGCTAGGTTCTCCTGAATCACTTAGGTCAGCTTTTCTTTTTCTTGTCTCTCGTAAAAACTCCATGGCAGTTTGGCGTATATCAAGCGCCTTCTACTGTTCTGCATTTGCTTCAATGGTCTTATTCTGTTTCTCTTCAGCTTTTTTAACCTCTGAGTCAGCACTTAGATCCACTAAATCTTGTAGCAACTGGTCTAACTCTGAAGGCTCCTCCCCACCTTGACCAGTTGATCTAATCTCAGTGTTGTTCCTTGTTTGGAATTTTTTCATTAATGAAGTACATCGTTCCCTGACACCACGACTTGTTATTGCATAAAAGCCTTCAAAGCCTGCGAGGTTTGTGGCAATGACTTGCCAAAGGGCACCTCTTTCACGAGAACCACTTTTGAAAGTGAAAATGCCATTTGATGTAACTTCTCTCAACATTAAAATGTCTTTGTCCTCATTCCACTGCATATTTTCTCTAAATGAAAGAAAAACGTAAGCTTTTGATATGTTAAAAATGCCATCCAACACTTCTCTTCTGCCTCTGACCACCTGCATGTCTTTTTTTAAAGCCAAACAAAACTGAATTCATAGTTCAGTAAACAACAGAATCTTTAAAAACGTTCATTATACTCAAATTTTCAAAAACAAAGCAGAAATTAATGAAAATTGCTAATACAACTTACTTTTTCTTCTTAGAATCAATGTTTTCCATCTCAAAGTCTATCACGTTTTCCAGAGAACGTCAAAATGGCCAAAATGGAGTTGTGAACGCAACTTCACGAAACTCGACGCGGTATAAACATTAGAGTCCAGGCCATTTTTCCTCCGGGGAAACCCCAAATTAACGTCCGCGTCGTCTTGCTAATACTCGCTATTAGAATAAGCAAGAAATTTTAAAGAAGGTGCATCACAGCTAGAACGATTTTTCCAAGTGGGGTAGTAAATATTTTTATGCAAAGGCTTTATGCAAGGCATGTATGAAAAAAGAAGAGAGAAGTGTGACACTAATGACATTATTCAAAGAAACTGAGTTTGCTAAAGAAGCTGAATATACTTGTCCTAATGGCAATTTCATTTGAATTATTCCAAATGCACCATGTTATTATTACTCAACGTGTACTGTTTAATGACGGCAGAATGAAATTTGAAACTTTTTACCAGATCGTTATCTTAAAAAATTACCAATTGAGACGTCCCACTTTCAGACGTCTCTACGACGTCGCAAAATGATCTCACGACCAAACGACACTTTTGCGATTAAAATGAGACGTCTCAACAACATTGTGTGGCCACTGGGTTGCATCAACAGATAAGAATGGCATATTTTCACACCACAGTAAACAATGAACATGATGAGAGCCCTTGGTTTGGAATTCAATGGCATAACATAACATTTTTCCAATTGGGCCTTTGATAATAAGCTTTTTAAAAAAACTTTCAACACAAAATTGGAAGCGTCTACACAGGATTTCTATCCAGCATTTCGCATTTTTCAAAATATGACATCTTCAATTTCACTGGTGAATGTTCCAGAACCATTTAATTTTAAAATGAATTTGATTCTCTGTTTAAAAATGAAAGTGTTTGTTGACTAAGTCACTTACTTAATGAATCTAAAACAAGAGCCAGATGGCGCAAAACGGTAGCAGCAAAAGTACTTGCCACAAGAATACTTTTAAATTTGAAATTTTACTTAAAGTTCTTAAACGTTCTGTAAACGTTATTTCTTGAGATATCTTACTGGTGGAAAACAGGCATAAACGATATTATAATGTTTAAAATTACTAACTCGTGTAAATAGGGTCTAATCGCAACACACCAGCAATTAATTTATTAGAAGACAAAAGAATTATACATGCATGAGCTGTTTATAACGTACGTTTTTTTTATAAGAGCTTATGTAGAAAAAAAAACGCGTTTCTTCGAAAAAAAAAATGTATGTTTTGAATTATAATTTTTTGAAACCGAAAATGAATTCAAACAGATAACAGCCTTTTTTTAACTCGATTTTTGAAAACCTTGATGTTCAAAGACAGAACAGATAGCTAACAAACGTAGAAAGTAATAAGAAAGTCTGATCTGTGCTTTACTGACACGAAAAACATATCTATTTTCAAGTGCCAAAGTTCATTGATTCAGTACCATAAAAGTAACTAAAAGTCCCAGTTTTATGTAGACCTATTTGATTAATATCCATTCCTTCATCAATTAAGTGATAAAATATCAAAGAAAACGTATTTTAAATGTATGTGATTTGAAAACCTTCGAAAATTCAAAAGGCTGCGTTCGTTCATTAGAATGTATATTGAGTTTTTAGTGGGGACTCGCATACTCTAAATCGTAGGCTAAAAACTGCCGTTTCGGCCGGAGGAGTAGTAGTAGTAGTAGTAGGAGGAGGAGGAGTAGTAGTAGGAGTCCAAGGGTGTTTTAATGCGGTATTCGCTTTCGCTGCTACCGTAATAAGCGTTAATATAAATCACCCACTATACGTGGAAAGTTCAACTGCTTTTTGTAGGAAGTAGTGATCAATTTGTTTGGTACCTTCGGTGGGCAGACACAGAATAATGCTCATCGACTTAACTAGTGGCAAGTGTCTTCTGATTAAGGCGACTTTCCACTTATAGAAAATTTTCCGCGGACAGGAACGGAACGGACAAGAAAAGTTACTGAGCATGCGCACAAACAATGTTTACAGCACGTGCTCAGAAAATTTCCCGTTCCGTTCTGTTCTGTAGAAGTTTGAATCGAGTTCAACTTTTTCTGTTCTTTCCTTGAGGAAAACATGGAAAATATTCAGACTGGCCAATCAAATCTCGTTATTTTTCATGGTGTTTTCACACAACACCATCTACAAACTGTCGTTTTGCTGGCCAAGAAGAATTTGTGATCAGATACTTTTTAAATAACAAAATAAATAAATGGAAAGCAGCTGCTACTCTTCTGAAATGGAAAGTGCTTACAACTCACCTGAAGACTTGATACTATCTAAAGATGAACCTATTCTGGCTGGATTGAGACAGTAAAGTCATCAACAACAAAACATTCCCACCTCACTTCTAATGGCAGTTTTAGTAAAAACTATTTGAAAAAGCAATTCTTTTTTATACGGTTTCGTAGCAGCAAAATTTTTGCTGTTATTAGATTCAACTTCTCACAACAAGAAAAACGAGTTAAGCCAAAATTTAAAATGTAAGAAAAGAAAATTTTCCATTCTCATAAAAGGTGTGGAAATTAACAGCTGAAAATTTTCCTGTTCTGTCCGTGGAAAATTTTCCTGTCCGTTCCTGTCCGTGGAAAATTTTCTTGAAGTGGAAAGTCGCCTTTACACTAGTACAACAAACAAATGTGGAGTGTAAAGGTGGCTGGCAGGGCACTGCTCATGCACACCAATCATCAAGTGACAGGTGTCTTAAACAACATACCAGAACGCAAATGTGAAATAATAATATTAAGGGGAAAATAAAAGTATTGAAAAGACTTCCAATAAAGTGTAAGATCCTCTGATTGATTTGGATTCCTGTCATCAATCCACTCTCACTATTGCACACCAAACTTCAACAAGAGAGAGAGAGGGCTGCCTCGATATCAAATTAACGCGCTAGCTATCACTAGCCTTCATTATCCAGAGTTCCAATACGCGGCTATAAAAGTGAACGGAGAAGTCGAAGAAGAAGGAGAAGAAGGAAAATGCCGGTTTTAACATATATTTTGCCCTATGGGGAAATAAATAAAACTCAATCAATATTGATTCTTTCATATATCACAGTGATATCACATGTAACTCGTATGCTTTAAACATTCAATATGTGCATACTGTCATGCATACTAATTACAAATGGGCTTTCGAAATCGCTAATTGAAAAAGTAAATATAGATTTTGGTTGTGGAAAATGCATCATTCAAACTCTCCAAAACCAGCACATTATATACATTACTGAAAGCAGAAACTTGTACAACAATAATAGTATAACAACATACACAACATACAATGTTTTTAATTTGTAGACAGTTGGATTATGTCTCAAATTGCTATCATGATTAGAAAGAACGTTCATAGTTAGGGAAATTGACAGTGTAATTTAAAATGTGATCGCCAACAACAAGTATTACAGATTAATTTCTGATGGTTTACCGATTATTTTATCAGTATTATAACTTGCTACGATGTTCCTAAGAAACATCACATGCTAGCTGCCATGCTTGGATCGCAGCAGGATGTTCTTAGTTTGATTTTGTTTACTATAGATTTCAAATTGAATGATTACTCGTAAAATTGCATCAGATTTGACAAGTACACTTAGCAAGAAGTTTTATTAAAGGACAGATTCCAAAAAAATGCTTAGAAACGAAATTGCAATAGGGCACATTAGCTAATACTAGGACACCAAAAACATGACATTAGCTGTTAAAAAAATGTAGCTACTATAAAAATGTTATACGAGACTACATGCAAAATAAAATTTGGCACGCATTACACGTTCTTTTTTAGATCGTAAAATCTATAAAAGAACAAGATTAAGAGTCACAATCGCTGTTTTTTTTAGGTATTATACAACTAATGGTAAGATTAGTTTTCTCAATAGAAATAAATATGTATATTAAATAAAAGTATTGTATAATGACATCTCCATTTATCAGGTAACGACAAATACTCCTTTACAACCCACACAGTAAAGGACGTTCAGCTTTAACCTGTACGTGCCTGCAATACAAAAGACAAATGGCGATATCTATGTGGGTGTCTATGAGTCAAGAAGATTAAGACGAGCAAGATATGAATGATAAGAATTCACACGTACGCATTGTGAGAACTCTATCAAAAGCAGAGAGAAAGTGTAATGAAAAAGCTATCAACTTCAATTTAGATCTTCTTTGGAAAGCTGCCACAGAACATTTGCATCAACAAAATTTTCGTCCGTTCCGATGAATTTGGTCATTATCAATTTGATCATTGAAGTAAAAATCCTTATTCAATAGTCCTATTTGTTTTCGTTAGTCAAACTTTACTTTGGACAAAAGTGACGAAACCTTCAGTATTTAGTTTGAACAACGCACTAAAGGAAAAGTGGATAGTGACTCTTTTGACGAGATAACCTAAAATGTATTTGTTGACACATTAAGTGATGACGTTGATGATAAAATTCAAAGGAAACCAAAGGATGAGTAGGAGTCGACCATTAAAAATTTACTTACATTTTTCCAAGACATTTTCCTTATTTTCACAAAAACCACTTTTTCAACTTTCACAAAAAATGTAGTAGCCGAAAGAACTTGAGAATGGCTTTCCATCGATGCAAAAATCATTTTGAAATTCGGTTATTTATTTAAAAAAAACAGCTTTAAAATTTCCGTTTCCAACTTTATGGAACACACTGTACATGCAATTCAAAGCATCACCTGTAATGAACTTAAGATTTAGTTGTTTGTAATGTCTCACGCTTCATACAGCTATTAATAATGACATTCATTGGAATGGTTCTTCCTTTAACTTTTTGAAACCTTTTCTTATGTGACATGTTTGTCTTCTTGTTTTGTTTTGAATCAAACTTTTAAACACAGTAATTCCGGTGAATTATTTCATCCTTTTTGTTTTCGATGCCATTTGGTTTTATTTTGTTGTTGTTTTCTTACATATTTTCTCTAAAAAATCAATACGACCTTTTAGTCTCCTTTTTGGGGATCTAATTTCCTGGAATGACCAAAACACTCCATGTGAGCATGCAAGCCATTTCGACTCTCTGCATCAGAATTAAAACTTTTAAGAAAAATAAATATACAAGCATCATTTACTGATGTCCTTTCGCCATAATACCTAAGCCATCACCTTATACTTAAATGAATCAACTCTGCCTGGATGTATGTTTAAATGCTGGATTCTTTGCAAATAAAAATATCAGATTTCGCAGTTATGATTCGCCATATCTCTGATGTGTGTTTCGAAATAGTTAGTTACATTCAACCTCGATTTCATACATTTCATTGTTTAACCGACTGTTTGACTGTTTGTAATTACCTTTATTATAACCTCATGGATTATTGGAAGCAATTTTGACAACGAGGCTGGATAGAAAAACAATTCCTATCCATAAATTCATAAGTTCTTAACAAATCATCAATCATTGCTGGTTTAGCTTCGTTTCTGGAATTAATAATTGCAGCTACCTCTCCAATAAACGGACAATCAAATTAACATCAATAATTACCCAGCAGGCAAATTCGTTGAAAAACCACTGCGAATGAGTGCATTTCTATAGAAATATACACACTATTTCAATAAAAATGCTCTTTGTTGCAGTGACTTTTTGATAATTTTGCCGGCAGCAGACAAATTTCTTTCAAGGGTATCCGCTAACTGTATTGTTTATTTCGTCATAACAAAACATTTTGCAAAACAATTTTTCCCTAACCCAGTGTGCAAAGGGCACTGTGATGAAAAGCATTGTTATTGAAGTCTTCAATTACAACAAATTTGCCCGCCGAGAAGGAGGTTACTGAAAAGAAACATCAAAAAGTTAGTCCTAAAATTTATCTATACTTAATTCGGGTCCAGATTTTTAAATTCTAACTGTTTGATGAATACTATTTTAAGTTTATCCACAAGAATTTAATCTGTGATAAAAAGACCTTTTTGCCAGTGGAAAAAAAAACGATGAAAGCGGGGAAACTCAATCAATACTTCAATTAGAGAATCGGTATTAGACTTGTTAATTTATCTTCGTCAGTAACCATGGCAGTGAACATCAACACTTTCTCTAATCCATTCTATTCAAATTTCAGATAATACTAAGCCGGTGGGCAAAGTCATCAAAAAGACTGCGATGAAAAGCATTTTTATTGAAGTAGCATTCAAATAGAAATGCACTCCTTCGTTGTGATTTATCATAAAACTTGCTCACTGCAAGATTCACTTACATCATGGAAAGATATGGGCGGAGAGAGCTATGATCTCTAAAAAGCACTAAGGAAATCGTAAAGTAAGTTGAGCCTAAACTTACAATCTACTTTGCCATATCCATCCTGTACCTTAACAGTCATAAGAGATTAAGATCTTATTGAAATAAATTTTATAGTTGCATAATCTTTCACTTTCAATACAGCGACTTAGCTTTTTATAATCATACGATTAACGTACGAAAAAACACTATTCGTTAAGCTTGCTTGATCATTAGGGTTCTATGTAAACGTTGTTGTTTTGTCTTGGCTTATCGACAGCAAATGAAAATGTGATTCATTTATCAAGATTGTATGATTTATACAGAACAATCATTTTCAAAATCGTTTACTTATTACAAAATGACATGAATGTTATGTTTTGAAGAAAATCCATATGAAGCCGATATTTTGCTGAATTGAGAATATCCTCCATTGGAAATTAAGGCTCAATGCTTATTCGAAGCGAATGTGCAAATGTTTTTAATGAGTAAATAAATAAAATCAACATTAACTTATGACAAAAAGCACCTTATCAACCTCCTTAAATCATTTGGTGATTTAAAAGATCACCGAATAAGAAAGAGAATAAAGGCACTTTTTGTAATTTGAGCATCGAATAGGCCTACAAAAATGTTCAATCTAGCTAGACTTCGAATTCTAGGGTCTTACAATCCATCGAATAAGGTTTATTTTATAAGCTGTGCTGCGTCGAGCCGACTTCATTACATTTTCTCTGAGTTTGGATAGGTACATCTTATAAAACCGTGCCAAACCGAACCGAACCGAGCCGTGCCGCACGCCTGCTTAAAGCGAAATGCCGAGTCAAGCCGTGCTGAAAATGTCCAAGTTCGGCTCGGCACAGCTCAAATGGACCTTAGAGGAAGAGTTCAAATTATGGAGGTTTATATAATAAAACTGCGACTATGTTATCGCATGACTTGCGTGGTTATCGCATGACTTGCGTGGTTATCGAGTGACTTGCATTCTTAGCGATGGAAAAACGTGACAAACTAAATACTCAATGTCTTAAATATCGTAGGTGTGCATAACTTAAACCTAATCCAAATATAATGGCAAATCCCCACGCCGATGGCTTTGAAGCGATATGAGCAACGGACTATTCATGCCTCTCCGCAACACACACAACAGTACACTAAATATTCTGTTAAACCTCACACTTGTTTAAAATCTCTTTCGTTAAGATGAAAAATTTTCTCGGAAGAACAACGACGAATCTTGTTTTTTTTTCATGTTTGTTATTTTTAATCGAGATTAGTTTTATAATTTGTAAATGCTATTCTAATGAATGCTGTAGAATAAATCTATTTGTGACTGCATAATACCTGAAGATAGTTCAGCTTGCTATGGAGGCGTTAAAGAATGCGATGATTAAAACATACGATTATATAGTCAATCGTGTTAATGCATTCAAAAGCCGTAGGTTACAAGCTAAATCAGGTTGGTGTTTTCTGTTTTCTGAAGTCATGTTAAGTCATACAAACCGTTGGTGACTGATGAAATATTCGCATGATGTGATATTTTTTATGAACATTTCTGTGATATCATCTCAGTTAATTAAATGAGGCACAGGTTTCTTTGTTTTTGGGGGACATGAATCGGCATCAACTTTTTAGATTTTAAAAATACAAGAACATTAAAGCCATAAAATACCAACACATTCACAAAACGTTTATTTTGAAATAAGCTTCTGTGGTTGCACGAGGAAAAAGCTTCTTGAATAATTCTTTGACGTTTAACTTTTAAGATTTAGCGCCATTGTGATCATTATGGTAATACGATATATCTTTGCGATTGGATTGATGCTTGTATGGTGTAACGCCAGAGACATAGTACGAGCACCAAATGGAGGTGAGACATTCTTTTCAAATAAGTTGACTAAGGTAAGTTTCTTTTGATGCTCCCTTTCAACAAAGAAGAAGCGCTAAAACCTCCTCTTTCTTCGACTGTTAATAAAACAAGATTTATTTATTTGTTAATAAAACAACATTTATTTCACTTTATTTATGTATTTGATTGTTGGTCTATTATTTATTTATTAACTAGATCGATTGTATAATTTGGTTGGAGAAATTGAAAAAGACGTAGCAGACATACTTGAAGAAGAACATCGTCTTCAAAAGCTTTTAAGACATGAAGGGGATCCGAAAAGAGAAACAGGTATGGTATTTTAAATTTATTCTTTCTCAGTTGATTTATCCAGATAACAGTTATTTATATCATCTCAACAACCTAGGTATAACATGTCTTATTTGCTAATCAGTAATCAGAACAATACAGACTGGTGACTAAGTTTGTCAGTCTAGTAAGAAGTAGGGCGACCTGTTATAAACTACCATATTCATTAAGGGTGAGAGGGCAGTTCCACAAACTTATTAACGATGTGTGACAATACATAATGAACCCCGCTCATGCAAGCGATATGTGATATCACTTGTATCCTTATTTTGTACTGATGAGCATAAATAAATTTACAACCTTGGTAAACCATTCTAACAAATGAAGAGGATAATTTTCTTTCATGTTTTTTCTTTCTAGGGGAAAGAAACGAATATGAGGTCAACAAAAACAGTAGGTGACATTTCTTCAAAACATTTAGATTAAAACGTGGTTTGCACTTATGTTTTGCTTGTGGCTTGTAGACAACTTTTTCTAAACAAAGCTAGTGTACACATTATGTTTTTATTCAATGCAAATGCTTTATAAGCGCCCAATCGAATCATCGTTCAAATGATTTTCTTTTTATAAGAATGGTGTTTTCATGATAAATATTAAATCATCCTAATATATTCTTGATATATATATTCTAACTTTTCGTGCCCAGAAACAAAAGATAAAACTCAAAAGGCAAAGAAGAGTAAAACATAGCACCTGCAGCAATGGAGAGCCACGTGAGAGAATGTTTACATTAATAATTACAAAAAAATACCTACATATAAAACAAAATGAATAAAATGAAAAATAAATTCTGAGCTCATAAAATCTTAAGATGGCAATATTCTTAAGACATTCTTAACTTTTTGGCCAATTTCATCTTGAACATTCTTATAAAGCGTATTCTTATAAAAAAAAAGCGTGTACATTAAGTATTGTCTTCCTTAATGCGCCCTCCTATGCGCCCTCATATGCGTAAATTCATAAATGATTCATTATTGCCGCCCTTACCTCGTTTGTAACTTCTATATTTATTACGTAATACATCACTGCAAAAGAACTTTAAACTATGCAAGCGTCATTATTATTCAAAACGAGGTGAATGATGAAACAAAGATGAAAGCTAGTGCGTTGGATAAATAAATAAATAAATAAATAAATTGTCAATTACTGACATTAGATAATGGAATTAATTGAGTACTGATCTTGTCTTTTGCATCTGGCTTGCAAGATTTTTAGTCGATTGTTGATTTAAACTTTCATTAAACCACTTTGCAACCACCTTACTCGACCAGCAAGTCAAACTTTTTTTTATTTACAGTAAACTAAAACATATCTAGAACTGCTTGTCCACATTTTGATCAAACTTAATCTACTCATGCGTTTTTGAAAAACGTCGTGTCCAGGTAAAACTTTAGTTATTCCCATGCAACTGGTCCTTTGTTAGTTGCAGTAGCACTGTTCCAAACCCACTCCTTTTGATCAGACGACAGCGATACTACAGTCTTTCTACAGACTTCCCTTACCGCGCTACCAATTCCACTTATCTTGTTTCATACCATAAGCTATTTCATTACGGAAGCCGAAAAGGGCCAATCCAAATTTTTCGATAAAATCTCAATTTCAAAGTTCAAATCTCAATTTCAAAGTTCAAATCTACATTTCAAAGTTCAAATCTACATTTCAAAGTTCAAATCTACATTTCAAAGTTTAAATCTACATTTCAAAGTTCAAATCTACATTTCAAAGTTTAAATCTACATTTCAAAGTTCAAATCTACATTTCAAAGTTTAAATCTACATTTCAAAATCTAAAATCCGTTTTAAAGTTCAAATCCATATTTTTGTTTTCAAATTCGGATTTTTAAGGAAATCGGTAATCGGAGTTACATATTAACAAACAATATGGCTGAGAAATCGTTGTTGCGAGTTTTCTTCTTGACATATTTACTCTTACCTCATTCCCGCAAATATGAATTTAATATTTTACAGGCCGCGGACTGACAATTTTAAGAAATAACTGATATAGTCACAGTCTGAAGATAAACCTTTTTTACAATGAACAATGAAATTTTACATGAAATTTGAAAGAGAATAGGGGAAGGGTTTATTTTACTTAAATTGACAAGAGTTCACATCCACCCAACGACTCCCTCACGATATACACCTGCTGATCGATCGAATGTCGAGTGTTGGTTGGAGTCGTTGGAAATGACAACGATTTACAGTAAATTCTAATGTCAAAATACACGTTATGCACGTATTTTGTATTCATTTGTCTACAATGGTTGACAGGTTCACCTGAATTTATGCATTACTCTTCGTCTATTTTTAAGCCTCTGACACAGAATGCAAAATCGTCAAAAAATCATCACGGTGAAGACGTTCATTCCCTAAGTTTGTCTCTTTTTTAGTAATAGCTTATTTTCACGTCTTTTAATTATTTTACTTATTTGCGAATCGAATTTGCCGCTCAAATCTGCATTCGCGTATGATTTGCCTTCATTGATCGACACCAGGATGTCTACTTTGTATGTCTACATTGTTTAAATTTTAAAATTCGGGTTTAAACTTTGAAATGTGGATTTGAACTTTGAAATTGAGATTTGAACTTTGAAATTAAGATTTGAACTTTGAAATTAAGATTTGAACTTTGAAATTCAGATTTTATCGAGAAATTCAGATTGGCCTTCCTCGGCTTCCGTATTTCATCGATGCCTTCATATAACTTAGATTTTTCGTATATTTTAGCACAGGATCCAATATAATATCAGAAATTTGTAAATATGAATTACATTATTTTTTATTTGGCTTATCCTGTTAAAATATTCATAAATAAATAAATAAATAAATAAATAAATAAATAAATAAATAAGTAAGACGAAAGATCTCGGGGAAAAATCGTCGAAAAAAACTGACGCAATTTTATCAAAAGTGAAGCAAATGTTGGCCGAAGAGATTTTGCTTTATAAGGCATTGTTTTATTGTATGTCTTCTGTTAATGTTTCAGCAAATATGATTGATGATATGATTATCGTTGACCCTCCAGTTGCAAAAAGAGCCGCAACAAAGTTTCGCAGATGGAGAAAAGACAACGAAACTAATGTTGCCATTCCTTATGAAATCCAAAGTGGACATCGTATGTAGCAATAGTTTTGTGAAATATTTAATGGAGGTACATTGAGCGGAAGTAAAAGAAAAACGTTCTCTACCAATCTTTTTAACTAAGCGCTAGATCCGTCTCTGTATGGTATATGAAAAAAGCTATTGAAACAATCTAAAAAAAACTAAAATGATGAAGTGAGTAGAAAGAAAGATTGCATACTACATACAGAAACTTTCGCAGGCAGAAAATTTCTTTAAACTTCGTTTTTATGCCTTTTTCACGAAGATTCCTGCCAAGCCATATTCTAAAGTTTTTTCCATCCAATTTTTTTTCCTTTCTTCATTTTCTTTTTGCGTTGTTGTTCCTTAAACTCCACCATCTGAAATTGTCACCTTGACTTTTTGCCCCCGCAGCGAGCGTAAGCACATAGTAGTTTCACGAGATAGGCGAATGTCAGTTTCCGATTTTTTTCTTCATCTTCATCCTCATCATCTTCCAACTTTCGTGTTGATGTTACACGGTGGTATACAATTATCAGCTGACTTGAGAGACACAATGTTTTTTTCCTAATTTATTATTATACTATACTATGTCATTTAGGAAGTTCGTATCCTAAAATTGCTTAGACATTTTTCATATTACTTTTGTGTTGTTTTAGTGAAGTGCACCACTAGGATTTTGAAGCACAGCTTGAAATCTGAAATTTTGCCAACAATACATTTTATTTCTGTATATATATTTTAGCTCCAAGTCTTTCATTCAATAAATTTTATTCAATGCACTGATTTTTGGCGTATCTTGCCTTAAAAAGGTTTGGTGGGTCAATAAAACCTTTTATTTTTTTTTTCTTGCTTTTTTTGTGTAAACTTTGGCTATTTTTTCGAATCAAAGTTTGAAACGCAGATTTCTAATGGATTTTTCGATTTAATTTTTTTTGAAAAAGTTTGTTTTTTTTCCTTTGGTTCTTACAGAATTTCTTTAACAAATCTTTGAATATAAAGTACGTGGTTTCAATTCACACACTTCTTTTGTTTGTATCAAATACTTTCTGATATTACTTTAGCCTTATTTACACTTTTTGAAAGGTATATTAGCATCAGTGTGACATAGGCCTAAGAGATAACAAAAAGTAGCAAAGTTTTGTTTGTTTTTGTTTCCATTGTATAGACTTACAATGTATAGCTTGCTGTGTGTACAAATTGGAATGCTTGAGCGCGGGGACATTTTTAGCTAAAGCTACATGCTAGTAAGAGTATTGTTGTTCGTTGGTAATACTGAAAATGAATAGCGAAAGATTTTCACTCGAAAATGCACTTTTTTTCGATCGTGAAAGTTTTTGTCGCAACATTTGCAGACAAAAAAGTCATTTATGAAAGCTTATTCCCTCAATTTCCCGATTTTTGTTTTCTCGCGAAGGTTTCTGCCCACGAAAGTTTCTGCCACTAAAGTATGCATATATTATTATGCCCTTCTGCAAAAGCTGTTTTCCTAAATAACATTATCTTTACAAAACTTCTAGCTCATACATCCGAAATTGAATACGCCATTGCAGAAATGAACAGCCTTTTAGACCCAAATTGTGCTGATAGACCAGTGTGGGTCCCAAAAAGTAGCTATACAGGATCAAACAGTTATACACGGTTCATCTATGGTAGTGGGTAAGAAATACAGTTCTAATCAACAAACATTTGGTTAGGAAACATAGTAACGAAACTTTCTTTCAATCTTGAATTTACATTTTGGTCAGCTGCTTTTCCTTAAAATGTCAGTAGCAGGTAATTATTATACATCAGCTCCATAACGATAGAACATAACATTAGATTAAGAAAAAAACTTTGAAATATGGTTATGGAGACATAATTTCCAGTTGCATTTGATAAAGTTCATACCTCATTGGTTAACAGATGTTGGAGTTATGTTGGACACATTTATTGGTGGACTTACCAGGAAATTAGCATCGGAAGTGGGTGTTATGAAATAGGTACTGATTTTCTGATTTGTAGTGTGAAATTTTAAGCATCAATCAATGAAATGGAATAAGAACACAATTATAATTAGAATGTTTTAATCTCAATACAAATACAAATAGTTGTTGAAAACACTAACAATATTTAATGGGTTTTAGGAGTCATTTTACACGAGATGCTGCATGCAATGGGATTCTACCATGAACAAAGTCGACCAGATCGTGATACTTACGTTACTGTCATACTTGAGAACATTCAAGAAGGTGATTTATTTAATTCAGTCTTAATATAGTATTGTCGCCTTATCAGCATAGGCGATTGATCAAAAAATCTGCAACAAATTTAGCATACAAATCCCAAAATTCTGTGTATCCTGTTTTGCATGTAACCTTCAAATTAATTGGAAGTGTTTTCCTTCTCTTAAGTACAATTGACCCTTCTCATAGTTAAGTTATATACAATGTGTTTCAGGATGATGGAAACAGAAATTTCAAAACTGTTTTTCAAGTGAATTATACCGAATTTACACCGTTCTATAGGAAATTTTGCCAGGTTTCCAATCATGTAAAAATCGGAAACTTGGAAAATTGGAAACTTATCTGCGTGCTGGAAAACGCAAATTCCTTCGGTTCAACAGAGTTAAGCTTTAATGGTCAGTTAACACCATTTAACAAAACAACATCATTTAAGCATGAATATGAAAATGCTTTCTAAATTTATTTAAACAAAAACAATTAACTATTTCTGTTATTTCTGTTGTGTTTTTACTGACTTTTAATTTGAAGAAATGTGCGTTTTTCAGCCCGAAGACAATTTGCAATTCATCAAAAAGCTGGCTAAATTTCCTATGCAACGATGTAAAAATTGTTATGATAATGCAGTTATTTCAGTTTTGAATCTAATTTAAATTTTGCGTAACAGTTTTTAAGTCTCATACTGTATTTAAGGCTTGAATAGAAGTTTCGGACTTCAATTTTCTAAAAGTACAAATTCATCCTAAATTGCTGTGTGTATTTACAAAAAAAAAATAACATAAAACATTGATGTAAATGCACAAATCGATAATCAAAATTAAACCACTGTAATTTTATTTGTTATGGAACAATTTTATTTCAAAAGAAACCATTCCTATCTTTTTACTTTGTGCATTTTCATAAACTCAAAGCATCTTGATTGTTGCGGAGGGTCTAACTTTATCAAACATTTTCCGATCAAGAGTATTTTTAGAAAGAAATAGAAAAATATGGCGTTTAGTAATGTTTTAAAATGAGATAATAATATCAGTTTTTATTGTGACAAGCTAATATTATTTCCCTAGCTATGTGGAGTTTGAATTTTCTGTTTCTTATTCATACTTTTATGAGACAAGATTTCTTTTAGTACACTTAAACACATAAAATTTATGTTTTTAAAACTTCTTCGGTTTTTAGTTTAAGCAAAGTATCAGCCCTAAAATAAACTTGAGATACATGTTCATATATTGTAGGTAAAGAGAGTAACTTCGATAAGTATGAATGGTCAAGTATTGAAGATTTATCATCGGTATGCGGCAATTTATCTAAACGTTTCTTGACAAAGACAGACATAATAACCTCAAAAAATAAAGTCTTTCTTTATGAACGTCTATCTAATCTATGCTTCATGTACTCTGATCTTAGTCTTACGATTACCGTTCTGTTATGCACTATGGAGATTATTATTTTCGAAAAAGTTGGGGATTACAAACTCTCATAACAAAAGATCCAGCCTATCAAACCTTTCTAACAAACCCTAATAGAGCTGGTTTGACAGATGAAGATATATTTGAATTGAATAGATTTTACGGTTGTAATGGTGAGACATTTATATAATATATTTGCCTTTTATAAATTCCATGCGTAAAACATATTCTGTAAACATTATACATATTGGCATATAGATTTCAGGTTGAAAATATTATGTAGCCTTGGAAGCATATTTAGATCAAATCAACGGATTGTGCTTGTATTTTAGGTGATCCAGACGCCTGTCTATCAAATCCTTGTGATCCCAATTCAGATTGTATGCACTTGCTAAATGTTGATCCAGGGTACGAATGTAGGTGCAAGCCAGGTTTTCAAGATAATGGAGGAGTTTGCAATGGTATGAAAACGTAACTGTTTCGTGACATGTTTTCACAGTACATTAAAAAGTCTTTTAAATCAAAATATTGCTTCTAATCAGTTCTATTTATTTGAAAGAAGGTAATTCTAATTCCTCAGTATAAAAATACATAATTGGAAAAGACAGAAAAGAACGTTAAAAGAGAACGAACGTCAGAAAAAAAATTTTCGTAATATTTGTTGATATGACATCAGTAGATCCTATTCAATATAGAAATGATTTTTATTTTTTTATTTTTTTATTCTAAGGGGTCAAATTCCTTGTTTTTATATAAGTGAAAGTGAAAGTAATTAGCACGGTTTATTTTGAAAACATGCTGCATAATGACGTCAATGTTGCGGCACAACAGAACGAGAACAGATGGAAACGAAGGAAAAGCAAGAAGCGGTGTGTAGTGTAGAGAGTTTGGATGACGATGAAAATTTTGAATATAGCTCTGATGAAGAAGATGATTGCCAATACGTTGAAAGTTATTCATGTGAACCGGAGTACTCCAACGAAGAGCTGCAAAAAATGAGGATTCTGTGTAGTGGTCAAAACATTTTTTTTTTATCACTAATATTCTGAAAATTATTCTGAAAGTAGTCACGTTTCTCATATTCTACATGTACACATGTAGTTAATCTTTCTTGACTCATTAATTACTCATCAAAATAACTCTTTCACCCTCCTGCGCAGTCATTTCATCTACTTATACTAATTCGCGTGCGTGTGTAACACATTTAACTTAGAGAGTGTTGGTTTTTTCTCAAATTTACGGTCAAAATCTTCTTAATCGTGGTCATTTTTTCGTTAGACCATTGATAATATTGACGATTAGTATAATAGCACGCGGCGTGACGTCAGTTATTTTTATCGCATCACGGGGGAATCATTGCATTGCAACCCCAATCGAACGCGACGTTTTTGGGGAATTATCTCGGGAACCAATTGGGATAACTGACGTTTTTTAGGGTTGGTGGCACGGGCGATGGGGTGACGCAACATTTGGGCCTAAATTTTATTTGGTACTGCGGATATGACGTCATCAAAACCTTTGATCGACGATATCTCCGCAACGGTTGGTCGTAGCAAAACGATCCCATACATTTTTTTGCTCAGTTTTTCAAGCTCTACAGCATGGGTACACTTTCCATTTCCAATTCGGTAATTAAAATTTTCGTCACGGGGTACACACACGGGAACGCGTCGTATTTCTGCAGATTCTTTTCGTAATTAAAGTCGTAAAAAACTTTTACGCGAGATACTAGTCTTATTATACTAATCCGCGTGTGTGCATACCACTTTTATTTTAGAGAGTGTTGTGTTTTTTTAAAATTTACGGTCAAAATCTTCTTAATCGTGGTCATTTTTTCGTTAGACCATTGATAATATTGACGATTAGTATAATAGCACGCGGCGTGACGTCAGTTATTTTTGTCGTATCACGGGGGAGCCATTGCATTGCATCCCCAATCGAACGCGGCGTTTTTGGGGAAATATCTCGAGAACCAATAGCGATAACTGACGTTTCTTAGGGTCGGCAACACGGGTGATGGGGTGACGCAACATTTGGGCCTAAAATTTATTTGGTACTGCGGCTATGACGTCATTAAAATCATTGACCGACGATATCTCTGCAACGGTTGTTCGTAGCGAAACGATCCCATACATTTTTTTGCTCAGTTTTTCAAGCTCTACAACACGGGCTCCATCTCTTTTCAAGATTCGGTGATTTAATTTTTCGTCACCTGTTTTCGTCAAAATGTTTTCGAAATAAAAACCGTAAAAAACTTTTACGCGAGATACTAGTCTACTTATACTAATCCGCGTGTGTGCATACCACTTTTATTTTAGAGAGTGTCGTGTTTTTTTAAAATTTACGGTCAAAATCTTCTTAATCGTGGTCATTTTTTCGTTAGACCATTGATAATTGACGATTAGCATAATAGCACGCGGCGTGACGTCAGTTATTTTTATGTTATCACGGGGGAATCATTGCATTGCCTCCCCAATCGAACGCGACGTTTTTGGGGAAATATCTCGAGAACCAATAGGGATAACTGACGTTTTTTGGGTTCCGCGATACGGATGACGGGGTGACGCAACATTTGGGCCTAAATTTCATTTGGTACTGCGGATATGACGTCATTAAAATCTTTGATCAACGATATCTTTGCAACGGTTGGTCGTAGCGAAACGATCCCATACACTTTTTTGATCAGTTTTTCGAGCTCTACAACATGGATACACTTTCCACTTACGATTCCATGGTTTAATTTTAATCACGGGGTACATACACGGGAAAACAGGATTTCTGCACACATTAAAGTCGTAAAAAACTTTTACGCGAGATACTAGTCTATATCCTAATACGCGCTGTGCATCCGTTTTTTTCACGCTTTCACTCTCTAAAATTTCGGGTCGTTTTTGCGGTTCCTTATTCATAATGGAGTATCAGACCACGGCGGTTAATATTTTTCTACGATTAGTATAGGGGAAAACATTGCATTGCATTTAATCGTTTCAAATGTTTTGCTTATTCGCGAGATCAAGAAACAATAGACAACACAAAAGTATTGCTCGAAGATTTATTAATGTTTTTAAGGTAAGTACGCTTTAGAACTTTTTTGTTTGTTTGTTTTGTTTTTTCTTATAGTATTAATAGGGTTTCTACGTCATTACTTTTCAAATAATACGCGATTGAAGAAATGAATATCATGGTTTTTAATCATGACGGTCTGGGTTCGTAAAGAAAATCGCAATTGTTTACAATTCACATTTTGACACTTTTACGACTTTCGCGTTTGGCTTTTATTTACATGGGGTGTGGATTCCATGAACAGTTACAGCGATTTTAATCTTTTTGTTGTTTACCTGTAAGCACAATTTATTTTAACTAATGCATTATATCGTATCGTGAAAGATTTATTACGATATTTATTTTGATGTGTTTCAGATTTTCTGATTAAAAAGTTTTTCTGTTCATAACTCCAGTGTTGAACTAAATATGCTTCAGCCGGAATAACTGGAGATTTTTAATAAAAAGAGTGAAGAGTGTTTTTTTCTGTATTGACGTTAGATATTTGTAATCATGTGGAACCATTGCATTGCATCTTCAATTTATACAATTTATGTAAAAAGTGAAAAAAGTGGACGCACAACGCGTATTTTTTTTTTTTTTTTTTATGAATTAAAACCCGTGTTCTACACGCTGTTCTACACGGGACACTACATTCTAAACATTCTACATTCCAAACAATTGAGGAACTTTATCATACTAAAATTCATTATGCTAAGCTCACATCGATTAAAACCTGTAAAAAATTTTTACACGGGTTACTAGTATTTCATATTATGCTGTGTTACCATTACATTTAGACAACAAAATGCCTGCGATGAAGCACCAAAAAGTAAAAATGAAAAATGTTAGCTAAAATGTTTTTTTTCAAGAACAATAAACTTACAACATGGAACTCAACGATTGAAACTAAATTCAAAATTTTTCCGAAAGCTGTGAAAAAAGTGCTAAATGTAAATAAACAAACTTACTGTTCTTGAATTTGAATTTCCCCGTCACATAGATAAACACGAATATGAAAAAATGCTAAAATCAAGCATCGTTGACAACAACACATAGAACTTCTACGATATTCTTCGCCAGAAACTGTAAATAGCTTTTCGAATTTGTAAATAAGCAGGCATCATACAAAGAGACAAATGAGTTAGTTAATACACCTCCATGGTTTATATCACTGATAACATTGCATATAAAACATTCAGAATGATTTCACGCGCATCCGCAACATTGACGTCACATCATTGAAAGTTGTTGCAAAGTTGTTTAGTGCTAGTTTGAGACCAAATTGAATGAATTTTGCAAAAAAAAAACTTTGGAGGCTATTACTGATATTAAAGACGGAAAGTTAAGATGAAAAAAATATCTAACGTTCGTTCTCCTGTAATTATAGCACGTTTTACCACTTTTAGTTTTTTTAAATCACTTTCCTGACCTCCTTTTTAACACTTGTTTTTATCATCAATTGAGAAAGCTCGACATGAGCGAAATATATTTCGAAAACAATCACTGTTGTTAACTTTGATTAATAAAGAAAAGTTAACTAATTTGATCAATTTAAAACTTTTAAAAAGTTCATTTGCTCTAACTGATCCGATGATTAAGACAATAGCACTTAGTAAATATGCAGTAAATATGTTTGTGAAATGTGATGGCTGCGACATTATGTCTGTTCTCGCTGTCAATAGAAATAAAAGAAACAAATAATTCAAGGTTTCAACATTGCTTATTTTCAAGGATTTATATGCTAAAACAAATTCTTATTACCCTACTGATTTTTGTAACATAAATTTGTATCACTTTACTTGCCGATGACCAGCAGGGATTTTGCTTTTTGGTTTCAGATGTTAATGAATGTAATAATGATCCAAGTCCATGCCACTCACAAGCTGATTGCACGAACACTGATGGCAGTTATAATTGCACTTGCAAACCTGGATTTATTGGAGATGGTATCACTTGCACAGGTGAGTTTTCTGTATAAGCAATCTGAAAACCTATTTGTTTTTGTAAACTAGAATTCAGTAGCAACATTGCTTTGAACTGTTGTTTCCACATACTTCAATTAGGCGTGTAATTATAGATTTCATTTAGGTATTTCTGTACATTTGTTTACTGTTTTGTAATTTTTTTCCTTTGAAGGCATATTCATTGTAGAACATGGCATTTATTGCTTATTGGATTTATATTCATTTTTTACATGCATATGTTCTGATTTTCCGTTATGAATGTGTTGGTTAGTTAATTTTTTAATTGTGAGGAAAACAGAGTTTGAATACCTAACTACCATGTGTAGATACATTTTGTCAAATAATGATATTTAGATTTTTAGATACCTTCTAAGAATAGTATTTTTGAGAGTAATTACAGTGCTATGTAATGTTGTACCTTTTTAAGATAAAATTCCAACTTTATCATGTACTGGTCGCAATATTAATGTATCATAATATTACAATTTGTATTTCATGTATTTTAGAAGTTAATCAGTGCAATAATGATCCAAGTCCATGTCATTTACAAGCTGATTGTATACCTAGTATTGGAAGTTATTTATGTATATGCAAAGATGGATATAGTGGAAATGGCATTGACTGTGCAGGTGCATTTCAAAATATGATTACTTTGACTTCCATTCCATTGTATTTACTGTTTTTCTGTCTAATACAATGCTATTGCAATATTCAGATATAAATGAGTGTGTAGAAGATACAAGTTCTTGCCATGAAGATGCAGACTGTATCAACACAGATGGTAGTTACCAATGTCTGTGTAAATATGGTTTTTCAGGAGATGGCTTCAACTGTGCAGGTCTCACATTAGAATTTTAATTCAATAACTGTTCTTGAAAAAGCAGAAATTCATAATTAAATAATCAATATCTGCATAACAATTCTTTTCATTTTGCCATTAAAAGTCTGTATTTTGTCTCTTCCTATATACTTCAGATATAAATAAATGCAGTAAGGACAGACACTTAAGGCCGACCTCCACTTGTACGATTTTGCCCGTACGTACGTACGCGGCCAGTTTTGCGCATGCTCAATGAAAACTATTCCTCAACCTTGTTGGCCGTCGACGTCATATTTTGTGCACTTGGAAATAGGGTTCGATTCTACTTTTTTCAGGCGGCCGCGCGGCCATGTAGCATGCAAGCCAATCAAACTTCAAGAAAAATGTAAACATTGCAAAAAATTGTAAACATTGCGCATAAAAGAAATGCTCAACACCACGAGTTTGTTTATTAACTGGAGATTCAAATTAATTGGCCGCACGGCGCCGAGCGGACGTTCGTATGTATGTACGCACAAGTGGAGATCAACCTTTATGTAACAAGCGTGCTTTGTATATTGAAAACATCTCATCATCATACTTAGGGCCTGGCAATTTAACATGATTTCGAAATTTTATTTTTATGCCATTTTCACATAAGAATACATACCAATATATGAATGCAATTGCAAAATCTTCGCACGCCCTAGATAATCCAAGCGTCATGTTAATAGTATCGCGTGAAAACACATAATCTTCAAAACAGCCTAGAAACATTTTGTTGAAATA
This sequence comes from Turritopsis dohrnii, assembly GCA_027922465.2. NCBI lineage: Eukaryota > Metazoa > Cnidaria > Hydrozoa > Anthoathecata > Oceaniidae > Turritopsis > Turritopsis dohrnii. The sequence continues at coordinate 503,689 of BQMF02000323.1, forward strand.
CAGCCAATGCACTTTCATATAATGTTAAAATATATGCGCTTCTGTTGATACTTATCAATTATTCATTATCCATCATAGATATAAACGAGTGCACAAATGATCCCAACCTCTGTCATGCAGATGCTGATTGCATTAATACTGTAGGAAGTTACATATGCCAATGTAAAGAGGGTTTTACAAAAGATGGAGACAATTGCGCAGGTTTGATTCAATTTCTGAATTATTAAAAAGTGAAATGTCATAAAAAACAGGCTTTTTGCCAGGCGCAAGAATTATTGTAGTGATAGATGTTTATCTATGTACTTGCTTCATACGTATATTCATCGTTGGAGCATTCTTTCCAGAGAGGAATGTTGCTTCCGTTATGCTTTTTTATCTCACAGGACAGCTACGTGCCCAGAAATATGACTTATGAGTTATGATTTCTGATATTTCTTATACTACCCAGATGTAAATGAATGCAGCAATGATCCAAACCTATGTCATGAAGATGCTGATTGCATCAATTCACCTGGAAGCTATGCATGCCAATGTAAAGTGGGTTATACTGGAGATGGAAGTAGTTGTGGAGGTGCTTTTTTGTTTACATTTTTGAAATTTGTTTGTGTATATCAATGAAACATGAATTGAATCATTGGAAATCAATACCTGCTCTTTCCCAATAGTTTTGTATTGACTTTAGATATAAATGAGTGCAGTAATGACCCAAGTCCTTGTCATTTGCAAGCCGATTGTACTAACAACGCTGGAAGTTATGAATGTGAATGCAAAGATGGTTTTTCTGGAGATGGTTTCAATTGCATCGGCAAGATAATTGCATAATTTAAATTTTATTTTTTTCACCATCTTAGAACTTCCAAAGTTTATAGAAGGAGAGATTTTCGAATTATCTGGACCATCACAATAATTTCTTACGGTCGTTTCATAGACTCAACTTTCTGGTTTCAGATATTAATGAGTGCAGTAATGACCCAAGTCCTTGTCATTTGCAAGCTGATTGTACAAACAACGATGGAAGTTATGAATGTCAATGCAAAGTTGGATTTAATGGAGATGGTGTCAGTTGCACAGGTAGCTGATAGGATTGGATTCCATTCCTTATAAATTTATTAAGCAAACGTTCTTGAGCAGCAACACTGTTTGATGTGTGTGAATGTTATTGTTCTAACGTTTTGCTAAATGTTCTTTTCACAGTATTTTGTTTCATGTTTCAGATGTTAATGAGTGTACTAACGATCCAAGTCCATGTCACACTCAAGCTGATTGTACAAATAACGATGGAAGTTATGAGTGTGTTTGCAAGCCTGGGTTTGATGGGGACGGCATCAGTTGCTCAGGTCTTACAACTTAAGAATTGATCATATTTCTCATGTCTTTTTAAGAAGCCCTATTAAAACCAACTTTGAACTGCTCACTTTATCTTGTCACTCCTGCAATCAGTTCCTTACATTTCTGGAATTTTTACACCTGAAGGCATATGCTCTTTATGTTCCGCAAATTGTTTTAACATCTTCTTTTTATTTTATTTGTTCAAGAGTGTCAGTGTAACGTGGCTCTTGTAATTTAGCAACAAATTGTAATACTAATTTCAGGAATGTTTTAGATAGGTACATCTCTCGGGACATGATTATAACTGCATCATCGTTCGATGCCTTTGATATTCATAATCATCTTCAATATAAACATTTGGCACTAAAATGTTGGGCAGAAGCTATAGAGTTCAAAACATTCACAGATTATTTCACTTAGATATTATAGCAAATATTTACATTTCAATAATGTAACTTTGCAGTGGTTCTTTAGTATTACTCTATTCATTGTAGATATAAACGAGTGCAGCAATGATCCCGACCTCTGTCATGCAGATGCTGATTGCATTAACACTGAAGGAAGTTACACATGCCAATGTAATGATGGTTTTTCTGGAGATGGCAGCAATTGTGCAGGTTTGACTACCAGTCTTTGTTCAATATTTCAATAACTCATTCCATGTTTGAATTATTACAAAATCAAATGTCAACAAATATACAGAATGAAACGGATTTTCCCAAACACTTTAATTATTTTAGTGATACACCTTTATCTATCCATTTCCTTCAGATATTAATGAATGCAACGATGATCCAAATCCATGTCATGAAAATGCTGATTGTACCAACACTCCAGGCAGTTATCAATGTCACTGTAAGCATGGTTACAGCGGAGATGGCATGAATTGTGGAGGTATTTCTAATTATTTCTTGTTAATCACAAACTTTGTTGCAAGTTGTTATTACTTTCACATTGGTTGAGATCTATTGTTATTAAAAGTATGATATTTAAATAATTCTGGTTATATACCGAGTTCACCATGAATTATTTCTAATTGGTTATTGGGATAACTTTCAGATGTAAACGAGTGTGGTGATAATCTTGATGTTTGTCATGAAAACGCAGACTGTTCCAACACTGATGGGAGTTATCACTGTCACTGTAGGGATGGATTCATTGGAGATGGCTTGGAATGCTCAGGTCTGAGACAAAATATGTCTTGTATTTTCATTTTTCATTGTTTGCACATTTTATGCAGTGTGGAACGCTGCTTCCGTTATGCTTTTTTACCGCAGGACAGCTATGTAACCAGAATTATGATTTATGAGCTATGATTTCTGACATTTATATTACTCAGATGTAAATGAATGCAGCAATGATCCAAACCTATGTCATGAAGATGCTGATTGCATCAATTCACCTGGAAGCTATGCATGCCAATGTAAAGTGGGTTATACTGGAGATGGAAGTAGTTGTGGAGGTGCTTTTTTGTTTACATTTTTGAAATTTGTTTGTGTATATCAATGAAACATGAATTGAATCATTGGAAATCAATACCTGCTCTTTCCCAATAGTTTTGTATTGACTTTAGATATAAATGAGTGCAGTAATGACCCAAGTCCTTGTCATTTGCAAGCCGATTGTACTAACAACGCTGGAAGTTATGAATGTGAATGCAAAGATGGTTTTTCTGGAGATGGTTTCAATTGCATCGGCAAGATAATTGCATAATTTAAATTTTATTTTTTTCACCATCTTAGAACTTCCAAAGTTTATAGAAGGAGAGATTTTCGAATTATCTGGACCATCACAATAATTTCTTACGGTCGTTTCATAGACTCAACTTTCTGGTTTCAGATATTAATGAGTGCAGTAATGACCCAAGTCCTTGTCATTTGCAAGCTGATTGTACAAACAACGATGGAAGTTATGAATGTCAATGCAAAGTTGGATTTAATGGAGATGGTGTCAGTTGCACAGGTAGCTGATAGGATTGGATTCCATTCCTTATAAATTTATTAAGCAAACGTTCTTGAGCAGCAACACTGTTTGATGTGTGTGAATGTTATTGTTCTAACGTTTTGCTAAATGTTCTTTTCACAGTATTTTGTTTCATGTTTCAGATGTTAATGAGTGTACTAACGATCCAAGTCCATGTCACACTCAAGCTGATTGTACAAATAACGATGGAAGTTATGAGTGTGTTTGCAAGCCTGGGTTTGATGGGGACGGCATCAGTTGCTCAGGTCTTACAACTTAAGAATTGATCATATTTCTCATGTCTTTTTAAGAAGCCCTATTAAAACCAACTTTGAACTGCTCACTTTATCTTGTCACTCCTGCAATCAGTTCCTTACATTTCTGGAATTTTTACACCTGAAGGCATATGCTCTTTATGTTCCGCAAATTGTTTTAACATCTTCTTTTTATTTTATTTGTTCAAGAGTGTCAGTGTAACGTGGCTCTTGTAATTTAGCAACAAATTGTAATACTAATTTCAGGAATGTTTTAGATAGGTACATCTCTCGGGACATGATTATAACTGCATCATCGTTCGATGCCTTTGATATTCATAATCATCTTCAATATAAACATTTGGCACTAAAATGTTGGGCAGAAGCTATAGAGTTCAAAACATTCACAGATTATTTCACTTAGATATTATAGCAAATATTTACATTTCAATAATGTAACTTTGCAGTGGTTCTTTAGTATTACTCTATTCATTGTAGATATAAACGAGTGCAGCAATGATCCCGACCTCTGTCATGCAGATGCTGATTGCATTAACACTGAAGGAAGTTACACATGCCAATGTAATGATGGTTTTTCTGGAGATGGCAGCAATTGTGCAGGTTTGACTACCAGTCTTTGTTCAATATTTCAATAACTCATTCCATGTTTGAATTATTACAAAATCAAATGTCAACAAATATACAGAATGAAACGGATTTTCCCAAACACTTTAATTATTTTAGTGATACACCTTTATCTATCCATTTCCTTCAGATATTAATGAATGCAACGATGATCCAAATCCATGTCATGAAAATGCTGATTGTACCAACACTCCAGGCAGTTATCAATGTCACTGTAAGCATGGTTACAGCGGAGATGGCATGAATTGTGGAGGTATTTCTAATTATTTCTTGTTAATCACAAACTTTGTTGCAAGTTGTTATTACTTTCACATTGGTTGAGATCTATTGTTATTAAAAGTATGATATTTAAATAATTCTGGTTATATACCGAGTTCACCATGAATTATTTCTAATTGGTTATTGGGATAACTTTCAGATGTAAACGAGTGTGGTGATAATCTTGATGTTTGTCATGAAAACGCAGACTGTTCCAACACTGATGGGAGTTATCACTGTCACTGTAGGGATGGATTCATTGGAGATGGCTTGGAATGCTCAGGTCTGAGACAAAATATGTCTTGTATTTTCATTTTTCATTGTTTGCACATTTTATGCAGTGTGGAACGCTGCTTCCGTTATGCTTTTTTACCGCAGGACAGCTATGTAACCAGAATTATGATTTATGAGCTATGATTTCTGACATTTATATTACTCAGATGTAAATGAATGCAGCAATGATCCAAACCTATGTCATGAAGATGCTGATTGCATCAATTCACCTGGAAGCTATGCATGCCAATGTAAAGTGGGTTATACTGGAGATGGAAGTAGTTGTGGAGGTGCTTTTTTGTTTACATTTTTGAAATTTGTTTGTGTATATCAATGAAACATGAATTGAATCATTGGAAATCAATACCTGCTCTTTCCCAATAGTTTTGTATTGACTTTAGATATAAATGAGTGCAGTAATGACCCAAGTCCTTGTCATTTGCAAGCCGATTGTACTAACAACGCTGGAAGTTATGAATGTGAATGCAAAGATGGTTTTTCTGGAGATGGTTTCAATTGCATCGGCAAGATAATTGCATAATTTAAATTTTATTTTTTTCACCATCTTAGAACTTCCAAAGTTTATAGAAGGAGAGATTTTCGAATTATCTGGACCATCACAATAATTTCTTACGGTCGTTTCATAGACTCAACTTTCTGGTTTCAGATATTAATGAGTGCAGTAATGACCCAAGTCCTTGTCATTTGCAAGCTGATTGTACAAACAACGATGGAAGTTATGAATGTCAATGCAAAGTTGGATTTAATGGAGATGGTGTCAGTTGCACAGGTAGCTGATAGGATTGGATTCCATTCCTTATAAATTTATTAAGCAAACGTTCTTGAGCAGCAACACTGTTTGATGTGTGTGAATGTTATTGTTCTAACGTTTTGCTAAATGTTCTTTTCACAGTATTTTGTTTCATGTTTCAGATGTTAATGAGTGTACTAACGATCCAAGTCCATGTCACACTCAAGCTGATTGTACAAATAACGATGGAAGTTATGAGTGTGTTTGCAAGCCTGGGTTTGATGGGGACGGCATCAGTTGCTCAGGTCTTACAACTTAAGAATTGATCATATTTCTCATGTCTTTTTAAGAAGCCCTATTAAAACCAACTTTGAACTGCTCACTTTATCTTGTCACTCCTGCAATCAGTTCCTTACATTTCTGGAATTTTTACACCTGAAGGCATCTGCTCTTTATGTTCCGCAAATTGTTTTAACATCTTCTTTTTATTTTATTTGTTCAAGAGTGTCAGTGTAACGTGGCTCTTGTAATTTAGCAACAAATTGTAATACTAATTTCAGGAATGTTTTAGATAGGTACATCTCTCGAGACATGATTATAACTGCATCATCGTTCGATGCCTTTGATATTCATAATCATCTTCAATATAAACATTTGGCACTAAAATGTTGGGCAGAAGCTATAGAGTTCAAAGCATTCACAGATTATTTCACTTAGATATTATAGCAAATATTTACATTTCAATAATGTAACTTTGTAGTGGTTCTTTAGTATTACTCTATTCATTGTAGATATAAACGAGTGCAGCAATGATCCCGACCTCTGTCATGCAGATGCTGATTGCATTAACACTGAAGGAAGTTACACATGCCAATGTAATGATGGTTTTTCTGGAGATGGCAACAATTGTGCAGGTTTGACTACCATTCTTTGTTCAATATTTCAAGTGTAAGTCATTCCATGTTTGAATTATTACAAAATCAAATGTCAACAAATATGCAAAACGAAACGGATTTTCCCAAACACTTTAATTATTTTAGTGATACACCTTTATCTGTCCATTTCCTTCAGATATTAATGAATGCAACGATGATCCAAATCCATGTCATGAAAATGCTGATTGTACCAACACTCCAGGCAGTTATCAATGTCACTGTAAGCATGGTTACAGCGGAGATGGCATGAATTGTGGAGGTATTTCTAGTTATTTCTTGTTAATCACAAACTTTGTTGCAAGTTGTTATTACTTTCACATTGGTTGAGATCTATTGTTATTAAAAGTATGATATTTAAATAATTCTGGTTATATACCGAGTTCACCATGAATTATTTCTAATTGGTTATTGGGATAACTTTCAGATGTAAACGAGTGTGGTGATAATCTTGATGTTTGTCATGAAAACGCAGATTGTTCCAACACTGATGGGAGTTATCACTGTCACTGTAGGGATGGATTCATTGGAGATGGCTTAGAATGCTCAGGTCTGAGACAAAATATGTCTTGTATTTTCATTTTTCATTGTTTGCACATTTTATGCAGTGTGGAACGTTGCTTCCGTTATGCTTTTTTACCGTAGGACAGCTATGTAACCAGAATTATGATTTATGAGTTATGATTTCTGACATTTATATTACTCAGATATAAATGAATGCAGCAATGATCCAAACCTATGTCATGAAGATGCTGATTGCATCAATTCACCTGGAAGCTATGCATGCCAATGTAAAGTGGGTTATACTGGAGATGGAAGTAGTTGTGGAGGTGCTTTTTTGTTTTCATTTTTGGAAATTTGTTTGTGTATATCAATGAAACATGAATTGAATCATAGGAAATTAATACCTGCTCTTTCCCATTAGTTTTGTATTGACTTTAGATATAAATGAGTGCAGTAATGACCCAAGTCCTTGTCATTTGCAAGCCGATTGTACTAACAACGCTGGAAGTTATGAATGTGAATGCAAAGATGGCTTTTCTGGAGATGGTTTCAATTGCATCGGCAAGATAATTACATAATTTAAATGTTATTTCTTTCGCCATCTTAAAACTTGCAAAGTTTATAGAATAGGAGGTTTTCGAAATATCTGCAAATATATACAATAATTTCTTACGGACTTTTCATAGACTTAACTTTCTGGTTTCAGATATTAATGAGTGCAGTAATGACCCAAGTCCTTGTCATTTGCAAGCTGATTGTACAAACAACGATGGAAGTTATGAATGTCAATGCAAAGTTGGATTTAATGGAGATGGTGTCAGTTGCACAGGTAGCTGATAGGATTGCATTTCCTTCCGTATGAATTAATGAAGCAAAAGATGTTGAGCAGCAACACTGTTTGATGTGTGTGAATGATAAGGTTTTGTTAAATGTTCTTTTCACAGTATTTTGTTTCATGTTTCAGATGTTAATGAGTGTAATAACGATCCAAGTCCATGTCACACTCAAGCTGATTGTGCAAATAACGATGGAAGTTATGAGTGTGTTTGCAAACCTGGGTTTACTGGAAACGGCGCTAGTTGCTCAGGTGACTAAACTTCCGAATTAGTAGTGCCGTTGGTGATATCTTCCCAAAAATTCATCTATCGCCAATTTATTATTATTTTTTTGTTCTTGAGATCCGTACAATGTATCCATGGAATATCTGCTCTTTGATCACTTTTCTTTTTTTGCACATTTCCTTAACTGTTTGCTCATTGCTTGACCGTGTAATTTAACATGATTTCATATTGTTTCCTTTAAGCAAGCTCTGAATAATGATGTATTTCCGTTTAATATTATAATTGCTTAATCTTTGGATACTTATGGTCATTCTCCCCTTGCAATAGCATGTCAGATCAAGTTGATGTTGTTTTAGCAGCAATTACAATGAAATAATGCAGCTTGTTCTTCTTCATTCAATGTGATCATAGAGTTTCTTAGGTATTTCTCTAGCTTTTATTGTTGATCATAGATATAAACGAGTGCACAAATGATGCCGACCTCTGTCATGCAGATGCTGATTGCATTAACACTGAAGGAAGTTACACATGCCAATGTAATGATGGTTTTTCTGGAGATGGCAACAATTGTGCAGGTGTAATTAACAATTTGTTAAAATTGCTAAATATTAGGTCGTTTAAATTTTGAGTTATTGCATTGTGAAGTGTTATCATAGTGCATTACGAAGGGAATTTTTTGTTGCATCTTAATAGTTTTGTAAACGCTTTATTTTTTGTTCCTCTTTTTTTAGATATTAACGAGTGCATTAACGACCCTAATCTATGTCATGAAAATGCTGATTGTACCAACACTCCAGGAAGTTATCAGTGTCACTGTAACAGTGGTTACAGAGGTGATGGCATGAATTGTGCAGGTATCTCTATCTATTTCTTGTTAATCACAAGCTTTGTTATAAATGGTTATTACTTTCCCATTTTTGGGTGCTGTTAATATTTATCATATTGTATGTAAATCCTCTAGTTATGTACCCAGTTCTTTATATATTTTTTTCAATGGATGTCTTTAAGATGTAAACGAGTGTGGTGATAATCTTGATACATGTGATGAAAACGCAGACTGTTCCAACACTGTTGGAAGTTATCAGTGTCACTGTAGAGATGGATATATTGGGGATGGCTTTGAATGTACAGGTCTGTGGTGGAATTAGTTTCATATTTTCATATTTCATATTTTCGTATGCCGATTTAACAGGAAGGGGGCGTTGTTTAGTTATGTTTTCTACTTGCAAGGATGACGCCTTTAGCAAAATGCTGTTATGATATCTGACATCTATTATTGTATTCAGATGTAAATGAATGCATTAATGATCCAAATCTATGCCATGAGGATGCCGATTGCATCAACACACCTGGAAGCTATGACTGCCAATGTAAAGATGGGTATACTGGAGATGGAAGTAGCTGTTCTGGTGGGTTTGTTTTTGTTGGCTTTTTTCTAAATTGTGTTTTGTCAGCTAAAACGAAACTTTTTGATTTTTGTGATTTTTTTTCAAATTGAATGAAAATGCATTTTTTGATCAAGACAAAGCCCGATTAAGAATTTTAAAAAACGATCCATTAATTTCATATCTTTCTGATTGATTCAATATTTTGTATTTCTTATTTTCTGCTGTTTTTTGAAGATGTTGACGAATGTGACAATATGCCTTGCAATGCTAATGCTGAATGTACCAACACTGATGGAGGTTTTCAATGCGAATGTCACGATGGCTTTGTGGGTGATGGATTTGAATGTAGAAACGGTAACGTTTAATAGAGCTTCAAAGTTCCACTGAAATGTTATAAAACTAATTTTTACAGACAGCGCTTTCTTCTAATCATCGCTCGATTGTTACGTTAATGCTACAGTTGAAATTGATTAACTAACTACTAAACTGCGCAGCCAGGTCCGCTTAATATTGGGTTCGCTTAATATTGGGTTCGCTTAATATTGGGTCCGCTTAATATTGGGTTCAGTAAGGGAAATTCAAGTAGGCTTTTGATAATGATTATTTGATTGATCTTAGCATTTCATGAACCATGAAACATCATTCCTACTCTACTATATAGCTAGATGTTTTGCAGTTTTAGTCATTAGGACATGCTGGAATCAAAATTAACTTTTTTGATGTGAAGATATATTTATGCATACATGAATATTTTCTGTAAGCTATCAATACCTCAGCTTATAACGGCTTATAACGGCAAATAAAAGACCATAAAAAAGAGACCATATGTGAGACACTGATCGAGCATTTTTATTTTTATAATTTGGTTAGTGACACCCTAATAAATTGATGAAAATATAAAACTACTATATACATATTTTTATTTTTTTAGTTGAAAAGATACTAGTCAGAGGTAAATGTGATGTTACTTTCCCTATCACATGTGAAACCTATACTTGCGCTTGCAATAATAAAACGATTCTATTGCGTTAAGAATGTTTCATTGATGGCAAAAGAAGATGCGATTTCGACATGAATCGGTTGTTTTCAAGAAGGCGATCTGGTAAGAACATTTTTGCACCATTGAAGTAATTTTATCTGTCATAATATCCTCCCATCCCAAGATGGTTCCAGTCACGAAAGGTTGTGACGAAGCATACGATGGAATGCTGAAAAATTTCATTCATACGCTTTGCGATAAAAGGTTCTCAGCACCATTTTACAGCTACCTTATTTTTTCAATAATTTGATCATGAACGTATTTAAAGAAGACGAATTCAAAACTAATTCATAAAGCCGTTCATTTCGTCTTTTAAAACCTTTTACCTTAGGCCGACTTATTTTACCGATTTTAGCGAATGAACGTAATTTCGCTAAAGTAAAGTTGCGGAAAATTTAAATTTAGCAAAACGTTTTTTGTTGATTTTTTACCTTCTCCGTAATTAAGGGGTCATTCGCTAAAATTAGGTTGTGTTAAATCCGCGTTCATCCATTTTTTTCATCCAAATTTTAGTGACGCAAAAAGAAGTCGCCCATAATTTCTTTGATATAATGCACACCCCTCATTTCACTGAAATTTTCTAGCCGGCACATTGCTAAAAAATCTCTGCGAAGGAGTGCATTTCTATTGTAGTAAGTCGCTGAAATTGCTTTTCAGTTTTCTTTTATATGTCGGACGGACTGCAGTGTTTTATACCAACTTGTTAAGAGATAACCATTCAATGTACATCGCTAAAGCTTTACGATAAAACGAGTGATATTATTGGATACTAATTCACATTGGTCTTGTAATGATTTCCTGACATTGACGTTTATGTTACAGAATATCGTCGAAAACCTTTCCAATAAAAAACGTTGAAAAAATTAGGTCTTTAAGATTGATGATGTTAATGTTTGTTTCAGTTATAACTAAAAGATTAGGTATCTAAGTTCACTTATGAGATGGAACTTAAAAAAAACCACTAATTTTTAATTTCTATCCGTCCGACCCGTCCAGTTTAAGCATTTACAAAAAATACTTCATTTTTCACTGCAGGAAAAGAGACAAAATCTTTGAAACAAATTACATAGACATGGGAGTATAAAGTCATATTGTAACGCTTTGAAGTATCGAAATGTCCATCCGACATAAAAATATTTTGTAGCAGATAGTTGGGTTTAGAACATACAATCATAAAGCAATAGCATACCATAGTAATAAATGCAAACAAAGCTAAAATTTTGTTGACAAGAAATTAATTTACATAAATTTAGTAAACAGAATATCCCATGAAAAATTGCTTGGTAAAAAAAAAAAAAAAAATGGTAAGCTCAATAACAGGGCGGTGTGATCGCACCAATATCCAATCACCCCCACCCCTAACCCACCCACCCACTTACGCCAATGGACCATCAAAGGCATTACTTGAACCATGTCTTAATAATGAACTTATTTTGGAATTTGCTACGTTATTGTTAACGGGACTATTTTATATCCTATACGGAGTGGCTACTTAGTTGCTTTGCTGTTGCTATTGTAATGGAACTAAATAATTGCTTAGGTTGTGCGGACCAGAAGGAGATCTGGTGGTGCAGGAAGATGTCCAGATTTTTCAACATATGCGAAGATACAGAATCGTTCGAAGACCTTTGCAATGCTGACACTTGTAACAACTGTGGAAGACGTATGTAGTTTTATTTGTTGTGATTTTTTCTGCTTTCTTTGTGGGGATTTTGTTACATAGGAGATCCTTGATTAGATTTGTGTCACTCATGAGAGTGTCAAATAATTTGGGTCCTCCAACTTAAGCAGTGGGCCCTACTGCAAAACAGATGCAATAGCAACTGAGTGTGGCCATCCATGTAAAACAATACCTAATAATGATAATATGAGAAGTGTCTTTAAAACATGAGGCCAGTTTGCTTGTGACAAATTGACGGCACTATTTGTTTTACCCAAGACAACATTAAAATCTGGTATCAATATTCGGAGTGATAGTAGTTTTTTTTCGGTGACCTATAGTGCAAAACAGAGATAGGAAAACAAAATTTCTTTTTTATTAAGCCAGCGTATGTAGAGGTTGGTGTGTTTTTTTTCATCCTGATTACTAAAAAAAACGATGGGGGAAAAACACTAAATTTCTTTTCGGTTCCTTTATCGCCGCTCTCACATTCCATAATTTACTAACCCCAATCTATCCATGTTCAATTTAGGTTGTCCAGATAGGAGAAAGTGTCGTTTTTTGAACCAGCAAAAGGCTTACTGTAACGAAGAAGACTTTGGAGATAAAGTGAAAAATCAATACTGTCAATCCACATGCAATACTTGTGATTCAGGTAAACTAACGGTAGACGATTTCAACGAACATGCGTGAGAACTATAATCATAATCACATGGCTTGTTGAATTTCGGATTGAAGATCTGGTGTTTTCGGAAAATAAATCCAAAAATTCCCCTCCAATAATCCGGAAATTTCCCACCTAGCAAAAGCGTTAATCGAATCTCAACCAGCACGTGATTAAATGGGACTTTGTAAGAAAAATTAAAACTTTATCAAATTGTTTGCAAATCCCTACAAATGTATGGAAAAATAGTTTTGTGTAAAGACTTTCCAAATCTCGCTGATACTGGGATGCATTTCGGGAGAATGTTGAACCTTTAAGCACCTCTAAGTTTAGGCTTTCAATACGGAACTACTTTTATACCACTCTGCCATAATATACATTCCAAAGTTTTGGTTTAAACGACGATGTTTGGCCGCACTATTCTATACATACTAAACTATACATACTAAACTATGCTTTTGTTTTGCTTTACTAAAAATCCTTATGAGACGGTTTGAAAACTTAATTAAACAAACACACCCAAACGACGTACCCCAGTGGGCAAAAAATATCCAAAAGCCACTGCGACAAAGAGCATTTTCATTAGTGCATATACTTCTATAGAAATTTTTTCTTCCGTAGTAATTTTCAACAGATTTTCCCAGGGCAAGGTAGTTTGGTAAAACGTTCGAAATAAAAGTCGGTGAAATGTGTTGTTTTAAATACGAATATAAATCGTTAGCAGAATTTTAATAGACCTCTCGGAAGTATCTTATAAACGCTGTCATATGTGAAAAGCCCAGCCGACACATTTGTTATAAAATCTCTTCTAAGGAGTGCATTTCTATAAAAATATACAAACAAGTGCTCCCCTTCGCAGTGTCTTTTTGACGATTTTGCCCACTGAGGAGTCTGTCTTCTTTACAGTGTTATGGTATGAAATAAACGGGTTCGTCGACAGGAATGGAAAGCCAGACTTTGCAGAAATATATACAAGTTACAGGTCTCAATGTGAAGGTGGTGACGTGCAATTTTGTCATGAATTTACATATGAGAAGACAGAAGAGTCTGATCCACCGATAGAAATGACGATCATTGTCCAAACAGATCGGTTGGTGAATCCTGTTAACGGACAGAGAACTGACGTCCAGTCGTTTGAAGTTCCTGATGTAGCTGTTGGAGAAGTGACTGAAAATAAGCAGGAAGTTTTGGTTCCTTGTGGCAAATTGACAAAGGTAAGTTTCATTTGTCGTTTTTATATTAACCATTCTATTAACTATCAGATGTTTTCCATTGAATGATTTCTTTTTCGTCTTAGTTCACGGTCAGAAGCACGAAAGGTACTGGCTTGAAGATCCATAGCGCGAAACTTTATAAGGGACCTTGCTAGTTTTTTTAGTTACTTAAGCTACTATAACCTTCCATATTTTTCTCACCTCGTTTTCAAATAAACATAAGAGAGGATA